>JAQPZY010001162.1:937500-1457059 GCA_029931535.1 Margaritifera margaritifera | reverse complement strand
CCAGCCTTCCAGACAGTGTTGGTGATGTCTATATCAACATGGGGTTTTCACTCTTAAAGACTTCTTATGATGCCTTCTTGGTCCTAAATGAAAATGGTGCTGAAATGACATCCAATATGGCAGCCATCTTCAAATCTTGTTATAGCTACTCCTCCTGAACAGAAATTCATATTGGATGGAGTTTTACCAGAAGGACTTCTTATGATGTCTATTTGGTCCTAAATAAAAATTGTGCCAATTTGATTTTCAATATGGCAACCACGGCGGTTGTATTGAAAATCTTGTTACCACTACTCCTCTTGAGTGGAAAGTCATATCAACATGGGGTTTTCACTCCTAGACTATTTATGATGTTTAGTTGATCCCAAATGAAAATTTTAGTTGATCCCAAATGAAAATTTTGCCACAGTGGCCAACTTGAAAATCTTGTTATTACTACACCTCAGTGGATTGTCATATTGACATGGGTTTCACCAAAAGACTTCTTGTGATGTCTAGTTGAACATAAATCAAAATAGTGCCAGTCAGACATCCAATATCGCCAGCATAGCTGCTATGTTGAAAATCTTGTTAAAGCTTTTTCTGCTCAACAGAAAGTCACATTGACATGGGCTTTCCACCAGACTCCACATCTAGTTTCTCACTGTCCCTATGTCCATACATCTGTACCATGTTAGTCTGTGCATCCCTGTGCAACCGTTAACAGACCAATAAGATTTTTTGAAACAAATATTTGAGCTTTTTGGACTTTATATTTTTGGGACTGGGTGGGGGGTGTGAAGGCCTTGCTAGCATGATTGTGCAAAAATCACTTGACATAGACAAACGAGATTAGGAAGCATACCTGCCAGAGTCACAGAAAGTATTTTCATGCCCCAAGGGGAGTCAGTGCATGTGATCCCAAAAATGCAGTGTCGTGAGAATAAGCCATCTTTTTATCTGAGCTTATATAAAATGAAATTCAAATTTGAATAAAAGAAAATAACATTGGTTTTCTTCAAAGCAGTTAATACACTTGCAAACAAAAAATTATAGACTTTGCATTGTCAAATGTCATCACCACACACACACACATGTATGCGAACACAATCACATAATCACAATCGCACAGACGTTAAATAAGAAAATACACCAAGTTTCTGTCTTTAACATCCATTGCATTGTGAATAAAGGCAGTCTTCGCTGCTCTTGGTAGTTCAGTTGTGAGTTTGAAGGCAATGCAAGTGGCATTGTGTTCATCTCAATAAAGACTATGGGACTGTTATTAAAACTTCCCCAAAGATCTTGTTGAATTTTTCTCAGCATAGAAAATGATATTTCTGCATCTGCACTGTTGTGGTGCAGTGTCAAACATGCAGTGGCCACCAAGTTAGATTATCATATCTTGGTTTTCCTGAAGGTAGATGACAAACTTTATTCATGCATGGTCATACACCTGGGCCAAAAATAGCGATTGTCTTGTCACCTCCATTGTCTTTAGATTCATCAATCAGACCGAGTACATGTATTTGTTATTGGGCATAACTCGGTTATTTGATTGTCCAACATTGGTGCAATTGCATTATTTATGATATTCATTGCTTTGTCCTTTTACAACTGCATTTGCTAGCAATATTGCTATTCAGGAACATTTCCATACACAGGTCTGAAAAATGATTTGCAACATCTTCTGCTGATTGTTTAAACCTGTAACTTGCTTTGGGATTGAGCTGTACATTCATGCCTTGTCCCAATGTTAGTTGTAGTTGCTATGTGGACAGATGTTGTCCATTTCAAAATGACCAATGTCTATATGGTGTTTGCAGTATGTGCAAAGCAGAATGGCTAATGCCGATATGGTGTTTGCAGTATGTGCAAAGCAGAATGGCTAATGCTGACATGGTGTTTGCAATATGTTAAAGAACAAGATGCTTCCTTCCTGCTGCACTGCACAAAGTCAAACTTTGTCAACCAGGAGTTCTGAAATTTAGTTTTGCTGGGCTATTCTTGCTTCACAAATGGCTTTTCCTTTCCAGAATCACAGTTGCATTTCGACCTTTTGCTTAAAAGATGAATCACTAGTCTTGTACACTATTCTGACTACCAAAATAATCAGGTTTTGCATTTTATATAAGGAGTAAACTCAGACTTCAATGAAATGTTTCCTTTGATCATGAACTTGCCAAAAATATTTAATAAAGATGGTTTAAACATTCTCATTCAAGGCAATGATGTGTAAAAACTTGTTATTCAACACACATCTCTTTGATTTACCGGACTTCAAACAATCTGGCTAACCTTTTGCACATACGATTCTCACGTGAGATCTAACTCATGTTAGTCTCATGTGCATTTTAACATGCAAATTAGGTAGAACTCACATGAGCAATAGAATCTGACAAAATCTGAAAATCACATGAGCAAGATTTTGCTCACGTGAGCAAGGCATTTCCTCACATGGGCAAGTCTGCTCATGTGAAAATCACATGAGCAGGAATGGTTAATGTAAGCAAGAGCTTGCTCACGTGAGCAATAGGAAAAAAAATGACTAGGATTTGATTTGTATTTGATAAATATTTCTGACAAGAACGAAAAAGAACAAATTTCCTAAAATAAAACTGTGATATTAAAATCTAGAAGATGAGCATATTCAAGTTCAATTATGCATGTTTTTGTGAGGTTTCTCACAGGAGAAAAAAGACAACCCATATATAAATATGTGATAATAATGATTTTCAATTATTGTAATTATTATATTGCATGCATTCTGTAACAATAAATGATTGCAGCACAAATGGGCAGGTGTAAAACGTTCGTTCAATTTTCAAGCAAATTAGTGTGATTATTGTGAAAGCAATGGTCTTCACGCACATGAACCAGCTGGGTGTACTACATCCAAGCACTGATTTCATTACTGATGATAACAAAAGGTATAGGGTCTCAGGCTAGCATTGACCAATCAGAAAAGGTTGCTTTTATTGACTCAATGAATAATCCAAAATTATAGCAAACAATGTTTTAATATTTATATTGTTGTTGATAAACATTCAGTGCATTATACACTGACAATTGTAAACATGTAGAAGTATTTGCAAGGTGTGCAGCTGCCACCGAAATGGCAAAAATTAGATGACAAGGGAGCGTAATCGTATATATGATGAACATAAGAGACTAAGAAAGTACCAGAAATGCTGGGAAAATGGACACTGATGGCTAAAGTGTGACACAGGAGAGACTGTGTTGTTGGTGAAATACAGTTATTGTTTTGAGTTGATGTTAATGAATAATAAATGTTGAATTAGAAACTGAACTGGCTTCTATTTGGTTTTAGCCAGATCAGTGAAATTTAGACAGGATCAATGAAAATATTATTTTGGTGATCATGTGGGATAGTGAAAAAAATCCTAATTTTTAGCCATGTATCTTGTTTTACATATGCAAACTTTCTAGAACTCATTACACATAATCCAGCTTGTTTGCTGTTAATCATAGTTTCACTGGGGATCCCTAAAATCTGAATAAATCAAAGGAAACGACGTGGGAAGGAATGAATACAAATTCATAATTGTTTGAAACAATATTTATCATAATTGCTTAAAACTGTATTTATCAAAGTTAAACATTATTTTGTACACTTGTGCAATATATCAGTAGTTTCTATCATAATATTTAAAAGTTTGTTAAAATGAAACCTCTCAACAGAGTACCATGATGTACAGATATTCTGTCCAATTTCTTTTGTAAAACACTCTGAACACAAAATATATTTCATTAGCTGTTACGATGTCTGTTTAAATTAAGCATACTGCATTCTTTGCAAAATTGTTGCACGCGGAGCAAATTAAGGAGACAGTTGATGTATGATCTAGATCAAATCCAATGTATTATTAAAGAAAGATTCCAGAAAATTCAGGCTGATGCACAGAAAGGCAAGCTCTTCAGTCTAAGGAATCTCTCACAGCCAATAGTTTCTCCCAATATTATAATATAAACGTTAAAATTAACGTTGAGGGCACGAACCATAGTACTTCGAGGATTCTAATCTCGTCAACCTATTGTCAATAACTGACAACACTGCATCTTGATTTTACTCACCAACATGATAATTCCATGATTTTAAATTATCTCCTGGTTTCTGTGATCAGTTGCTGCACATGTATTGGGCTTGCAATGAAATTTCCCAAACTAACGAGCTAAATTGTAACAGTACCAACTTCAATTTTTTTAAAACGGCGCCTATTTGAAAGCGAGGCTACCATGGTGGTTGCGTGTTGTAGTACCTTCAAAAAGTTATGTGCATATTTTGCGGTCAGTAAACCAGTCTCCTGGCTGTAAACAAGGGAAATAACCCGAGTCATTGTCTCGATAACAGATTAGGTCTCAGTCGCGAAAAACCACATTTAATCTTATGTGATTTTATTTTATTATTTGATTTGGTTTTTGAAAGCAAAATTCTTGAAGCATAATTCTTGATAGAATGCTGGCAGAATGGGATGGGTCTCTAACTCACATGAGAAAAACCAACTTAGAACAAATCTAAAATGTGTCTGATCAGAATCGAAGTCCAAATTTCTCACGTGAGAATTTAGAACTCCGCCTTATTTTCAAACATAGTCTGATGTAAGGGGAAAGAATATTTTCTAAGTTCTCATGAGAACATTCATATTCTCACGTGAGCAAAATCTGCACATGAGAAAATTGGTTAGTTTTTCAATGGCTCACAAGATCTAACAAACTGCACACATGAGCTTGCAAAATCTACCCAATTTGCATACGTTTCTAACAAGGTTCTCATGTGCAGCTTATGAGAAGCTCATGTGAATTGGTGAGATTTTTCTGTACGGGGGGTTGTTCCACTTGTGTACTTTAGCTATGCAAATTAGCAAATTATCATAATGAGTTCTCCCACAGCAGTGTTCAAAGGACTTAATACAATATCACCTTAGCTATTATCAACCAATTAAGTAATCTTGTGAAATGGTGGCTGTTCATCTCTGACCACTTGCCTTTTAATTGCCTCTATGACAATAGCTTAAGATAGTTTTACTGAGCTCTAAGCAGGACTGTTGACTATTTATGAATTCTACAGGTTACAGGCATATATCATGGTGGTTAAGATACGTCTCGATCTCTCTCTTATTGGGGCCCTTGGTGGCCTTTACATGTCGCTCTCACATCTCACCTCTGTCCACATCTGGTGGAGGAAGAACCTGGGGAAAACCCAGGGAAGAACCAGCGACCAATGGGAAGCTACTGACAAACTTTCTCACATACCCACTTTAGCCCAGCCGAAGATTCAAACCCACGTGGACAAAGGGGAGATGTCAGTGATCTGAAAAGTCAAGGGCCTTAGACCACTTGGACACCCGGGGCCTCAGTTATTCTTGTCACATGATCATGATATTATTGGCTTAAATGTGATGTCACAATATTATGTTCTTTGTTTTGTGCAGTTGAAATGGCATATCTAGAATTCTAAAGCAGATTTTTTCATTTTTTCTCTATCGTGTAATAAAACATTATTGCAGAACTTTGTTTTGATGAAGATGAAGTTTTAGGAACAAGTAAACCTATCGTATTAATCTCGGTGCTTCACATCAGTCAGTATGATGTTTACTTTTTCATAAACCTTGATATTCACCTAAATAAAAGTTTATAATTATATAATATTGTGCTTTGAGAGTATTTATATAGGAATAAGTGTAGTGGTAGCAATGGTTATTTCCCTTGAGGAACTACTGTTGCTGCCGCAGAGGCATCAGGTTGTAACCAGGTGTATGGCAAAGAGTCTGTAATTGTATAATATAATTTTTCTTTCTCTCATTCTTCCTCCTTCTCAAATAGTTCTAAATGCAATATTGCTGTACTGGTTTGTATTTTTTTCTTTTTCAGTAATATTTTGAGCAGTGCCTGAAATCCCCCCTTTAAGAATATTTAGATAGAAATTGGTGTTGTTACAGCAATGGTTATTCCCTTGAGGAATTACTATCGCTGCCACAGCGGTGTGTGCAGTACGGTAGTGACAAGATCCATGGCAAGGATGAGAGTTGCTGAGGTATGTATTTAACCTGAAATGGTGTTGAAACTATATCCATTGTAATGTAAAGAAAGTCGTGACAGTACCCACGCTTTTCTTAACGGCGTCCTGAGGAAATATTTAGCCTTACAAATCATGTCCATGGCATTTATCCTCTCGGTGCAAGTTGTAGAGAGAAAATGAAATACTTTTATGTCCTTGTTTTAAAGGTCAGAACTTTTAATGCACAAAGGTCTTAAGATCTAAAAACATAACCTTTGGTTCTGTTGTCCTGTATAGAAACCATTATCGAAAATTACTTGCCAAAAACTTGTTCATTGTATTGATGTTTCCTCATAAATTAATATTAATGTTGCCTTTATTTCCAGTGTTGTAGTTTATTGTAAAAACGGCCCTATTGACATTTGTACATATTTTCAGGCAAGTCCTGTGCCAATTTATATATCATTTTAAATCAGTACAACAGGCTGGTTTTGATGACTTTAAAAACGAGTTACTGGGAATGAGTGCAGATATGCTTTTTTGGTAGGTTTGATCATTGTTACACATTGTTCGTACAACTTTGAAAAATCTGTAATTTTGATGGGTTGCCTTGAACTTGAATTTTAAAAATGATTTTATCTTTGAGAAGTCCTTCAATTTATTCACAGACTCCTTGTTTTATTCCCAAATTCCTTGAATTTATCTTTGGGAATACAAAACATTAGAACTGAATAAAATATATCACTTTTTAAATTCAGATTTTTTAGAATTTACATATTTTTCAAAATATAATGAATAGATAAATGGTACAGAATTTATTTGTCATAAAATTAGTGTTACATCTCAGACTCACTTTTTAATTTTTTTTTAGAGTTATTATAACTTGTCCAGGTTACATAATTATAAAACACCTGATATTTATTTCTGTATGAAAGGAGATAGTTCCTTATGCGTATTGTGTAAAACAAAATATTTTTTGGGTTGAACAAAAGATGTAACACAAGACACCAAATGAGATAATTTTCAAACAATTTCAACATTATCATTGAAAAATATCCAAATGATATTGTGATTGTGTAATTATAGAGGATGCAAAGAACAAATCTCGGTTCTTATATTTAAGATATAGGTCAGGATATGGAAACTGTAGCCATTAATATGCTGCAGATGTAACAGCATACCATTTTTGCTTTTTAGCAATGATTGTGAAATACATCAGATGCATACCTGTCAACACCCCAAAACAAAAACCTGTACACCAGACCAAATAAAACCTTACAAAGACCAGAAAAACCTTATGCCAAAGACAGGGCTGAGCACTTTTTTTTTTCATCCACTTGTCCAGGAGAAGTGGTTTCAGAAAATTCACTTGTCCCACCTTACTTTTCACTTGTCCCAAAATGGCAATCACTTGCTGAGATTTGATGAGATGTATGTACTTAATTAATAGAAAGAACAAATTAAATAATATACAACATAATTATTTCTTAAAAGAATTTCATTTTTCTAAAACAGTTGTTGATGTACGTTTGGCTACTTCAGGTACATGTAAATATGTTTTAGCTGCTGGATTTTGAAAAAAATTTCAATGTACATGTCTGCCACCGGCAGCAGCACTAAGCTAGCAGTTGATAGCTGTGTCTGAGTTAAAGTCCTCAAGCTCTGGTCCATTTGGTGAAATGTTCATTAGAATTTTTACACTCTCTTGGTTTAAGGAATTCTCAGACTCAGTAGCAGTCTTACGTTTTATCCCTCCACTTTCACAAGATTTTTACTTCTTCAAATCGTCCTTATTACCTTCCTTGTGAAAATAATTAGCAAAACTCATTTTATACACATAGTAAATATCAGCTTGCTTGACAACTACTTCTAAAGTGATCATAAACATTTTCTCTTTTAAATACGAACAGAGCTCATTAATTAGCATCATTGTTTCGCTTCAAACGCAATATTGCACGTGAAAGTTGATCGTCTGTATAATCAGTTAAAAATGAAAGAATCATTTCATCAGTTCATAAGGAAACCAACACTGATGTTGGTAAAGTATACCTTTCATTAATTTAATTACCTGACTCGCTGGATTAAAATCAAAGTGAGCCACTTGTGAGGATCTGGTTTGAGTAAACACAGTGCAACAAAGCCGCTTAAAACACTGCTAATTAATCATACCGGCTTTGTTTTATTTGAGGTGTTTTGATTTGCCGATAATTTGGTCGCTTAGCCCAATATGCAGTCAAGCGGTAACAGAATGTACACTTACACGATAGTTATCACTGAGCACCTGTAGGTGTTATACAGGATATAAATGTATACATGGAGAGTGGTAGAATCAAATATTCAGTACGCCCAAAGGGCATGAATGGCCAAAAAAAGGTAGATGTAGTAATTAAAGCACGAAAATAAGGACTTGCTGAGATTTTTTTTTTTTAATATAAAAACTGTACAAAATGGTTGTACGGCAATACACTGCAAAACCACCCCAAAAAACATACAAATTACGTGATTCCTGTACAGGTTGACAGGTATGCAGATGGTTATCCAAACGAATGATCATCAATTTGAAACTTAAAAGATGATGAACTGTCACTGGATCCAGATTTCCTCTAAAGTCAACCTGAATTTTCCTCGGAATGGAAAATGTCCTCTCAATGTCTGCATTAGAATGTGGCAATGTCAATACAACTCTACCAAGTCCACCAAGAAGCTTTAATTGTTTCCTGCTTGTGGGTAGTTTCAGATTGCTGACTGTCTGCCAAAACTGCTCTAGATTGATACTGTACTGTCTGGGTCGATTTGGGAAGTTTATCTTTGGGAGTCGGAATGTAGTCCCGAATTTCTTATTCCAGACTAGTGCAGTTTTCTCATTCTGGGTTAATGTCATGAACTTCTCAGACAGCTTCACCACTGCAATACAAAATGCAAAACAGAAGAACTTTCTAATAAACTCTGTTTTTATGCTGCAGTTGAAATTTCTAAGAAATATTACATGTCCATAAGATTTAAATCCAGAAATTACTTCTACCAATATAATTCTCTCGGAATTTCATTGAAACAGTTTAAAAAAACAACCACTGGCATACATGCCATAACACGACGTGTCATGCGAAAAACACGATTTTGGACTCCCAAACCCCCCGACACGGTCGTGTTTCGATTTTCAGCAATCTTGCGGGGGGGGGGGGGGGGGGGGGAAGAAAAAAATTCCCATAATTTTTTCTATTTTTTTTTTTTTTACATTTCTTGACCACATTGATATATGCCCGTAATCTGTTGTATGTATAAACAGTAAATAGTCGTGCTCAGAGCTCATGTAAAACTATCCTCGGGGCAGCTTATACAGCTGTTTTAAAGGCAATTAAAAGGTAAGGTGGTCAGAGATAAACAGACACCTTTCAGATATTTACTGAATTGGCTTACAGTAGCAAGGGTGATGTGTCGTGTCAAATCCTTTGAGCACTGCCGAGGGAGAGCCCATTAGGTTAATTTGCATAGATAAAGTACACTAAGTGGAACAACCCAATTAAACAGATACGTGTTGAAAAACAAATGTTATTACACATCACTGACTGTATTGAATGAGAAATGTTGAAGCCATCTTTATTAAAGTTTGTGATTAGTGGCAACGTTTCTTTGAAGTCGGATTTTTACTCCATATATAAAATTCAAAACTTGATTATTTCGCTAGGTTGAATAACAGCACCATTCAATCTCTACTGCAGTGTTGCAACTTGAATCCAAAGGTCAGGGGAAACTGTGTCCCCTCACCCTCCAGATTGGGGGGATACACAACATTGTAAAGGGACAAAGGAAAATTGTAGTACATAATGCACTGGAAGTGCTTAAAAAAAAAAATGACAATCTTTTGCCACCTTAACTTTTTCATATTTTCCTTGGACATTTACATGATTGCAATAAACATTTTATCATGTGATCAAGTAACTCATGAAAGCATAACATGTTTGAATATCTTGTTAACCTGAAATGAACTGCACCATGGAATTTTGATAATTTAAAAGTGTTAAATTATTAATAAAATGACAAATTGTGTATTTGCATAAATTAGTACCTCTTTTCATTAATTCAGCCGGAGAATAAATTAAATCTTCACTACCGTAGTTGTGACTTTAACCTCGAAAATACGTTACAATATCAGCGGTCAAAGACTTGAGCAACTCGGCCCACTACCACCTTGACTGTTTTCATTGACAATTAATTGTTTTGAAATGGATATTCATTGCCATCTTACAGGTTTTATCACTTTTAGCGACTTAAGCCATTGCTTGCGCCAACTTAGACGTGCATTGATGCTCATTCGCGATGGAAAAGTGTAGGCATATTTGTGAACACAAATGACACTTGCTTTACCGTCAAACTAACTACATAAATATTGAAACCAGCATAGACTGCATGTAATTAAAAATACATTCCACTGTCCAATGGATTTTAAAAACAGTAACTTGGTGTATTTTTGTATTTAATGTCTGTGAAGTTGTGACCATGTTTGTGGTGACGTTATTTGACAATGCTAAATCTACCATTTTTTATTTTTATTTTTATTTTTTTTTAAGTATATGAAATGCTTCAGAGAAAACACATGGTATTTTCTATTATTCAGATTTGAATTTCCAGTCATTTGCTATAGGCTGATTTCAAAAGATAGCTTATTCTCATTTGGATGACGTCGCTTTTGGGGGGTCACGCTCACTGACCCCCCTTGGGACCTAAAAACACACTTTTTGAATCTCAAAAAAAACCCAAAACTGTCTGGGAATATGGCAAATATGCAATGGGGTGAAATTTTCCTTCAGTGGTACCCATCACTGCTTTTAATTTCCAATTAGTAGTGCAGACTAATAATATTGTTTCATTATTCACCCATCAATAGCTAATAATTATCAATATTGATCATGGGAGAAAAGACGACCTACCTAATCAGATTAGCGAGTATTGATTGCACTCCCAAGCATCTAATGTTGTTTTAATGTCTAAGATTTTTGTCCACATGAAGCACTGATGCATGCATTATACCATCACACCCTTTGTGACTTTAAGCCTAATTTTCAGATGCCTTTGTTGTCATCATTATCATCACAATCACCATCCTTTAACAACAACAATGAAATCCAGAAAATGATTATCACTTAACTAGCATTACAAACGAAGACAAAATCCTCATTCAAGCCAAGGTATTATGGATTCCTGTACTGTATCCATAATATTAATATTATTCATATTGCATGTATTATTATTATTATAATTATAATACAGTTGTTATCATGATTTCTTATGAACAATTAAAAAGTTTTAAACTTGCATAATGAGTTCTCCTGATCCAGTGTTACATGTTGGTATTCCAAGGAATCTTGTGGATATCCTGTTTACATGAACTCAGACTGTCAGCATTTTATTATCCCCTTGATCATTTAACTCATCAGTGAGAATGGTGAATTTTTCATTGCGGCACATGTCTGTGACTTTCTCATCCCAATGAAGACCTAAAGCTTGGGTCATAATACGAGTAGTTTTTGTCTGTTTGCATGAGAACTTTTGTGCAATTTCCAAGTCCGGGAACATTATTTTGACTAGATCTGATAATGATCTGCTACCAGAAACGGGAGGTTATGTTTGGCTATAAAGTTGGCAAATAGTGTCTCAGCACATGCAACTTTGTCCACGTTTGATGCAGAATCTGCAAACATGGATTAAAGTGATGGCATATTTGTTGTCGCAGTTAATATGCTTTTATGTGATGGGGTTTCTGCATCACACGTCTTCCTTGACACCATAACAGATTTTAAAATCAGCTTTACAGGAAGAGCAGAATACATATTCATGTCCCTTTGAACTTTATTCCATCCACTGAAATTCCCATTTCTATCCATCACTGAATTTCATGTGATAATTCAGTTGCTTCAGTTTTGGTATTTTGGCATTGGGAGATATTGCACGCTTAGACATCTTGACGAACTTTAAACACTGAAGTCAAACTGACCCAGTTTTATGCCACTTCAGCTTTTGAGTAATCCAATCATAATCAATTAACATCTTTAATCCTGTCCAAATTACTTTTAATCATACATAGTATAGACTCTAATCCATCTCGACAACTTTAAACACCTAAGCAGAACATACCTTGTGGAGAGAATCAAAGTAATGCATGTGTGCATCCCAATATTTAGAACCCTGATTACACAACTTATTTGTCCATCTACACAAAGACCAACATCTTTGCACATGACTGTAAGTGTAATTGTTCTAACCACCTATCATTTCCATAATTTGTCATTTAGTCGATCTATGGGGTACATAATAATGAACAAGAAATTATACAGTGAGATGCAAGAAAGATGCGAGTTTTTGTTGTCCTTGTTAAATATTTGTTGAACAGTTACATCATATTTCATCTCAAGTTTTTGCAAAAAACATTGTCTTACATATTATAATAAGTGAATTCTGATTTTTGTTCATATCTGAGTACTAATACCTTTTAATAAAAGGTTTGCTCATTTCAAACCACTTGACATAACAAATGACACAAAAAATGTGTTACTGTAGAATTTGGTACAGGTTACACTGCTGCTATCAAATATTATATTAACGGGATATTACACGTATCAAGTAAACATGAAAGTTATCTTCCACCCCCACCCCCACCCCAATATAATTAGTTGTATGAAATCATCCCAGAACCAATGATAAAGAATGTTATTTAAATTTTAAAAAATCAGATGAAGATGAAACATGGACGCAAAATTGGGAGATTTTAAATAGGGTGTGTGTGACATCTCCGATATCCAATTTGAAATCGGCGTGAAGTTTTACTCATATTGATTAAACGTGACAACTATTTTTAATTTTTCCTTGAAGAATTACTGTTACAAAATCATCCCCAAACCAATGATCAAGAATGTTATTTAAAAGTTTTAAAAATCCGACGTAGATGAAACATGGATGCAACATTAGATTTTTAGTGAGAGTACATGTGACCTCTCCACTGTCTAATTTTAAATCAGTTTTACTTATATTGATTAAACATGAGAACTATCTTTTCCTTTTCCTTACAGAATTACTGGTACAAAATCATCCCCAAACCAATATAAAAGAATGCTATGGGCATTTAAAAATTGAATTAATACATAAGAATGGACATGAACATCGATTCCCGCCCCCCTGTTTCATGTAGTTCTACATTATTTATATTGTACCAAGATACCTATTGTACATATAACTAGCTGAAGCTGTTCGGCATTCAAGTTTTTTCCAGTGACTAGCAAACATGGGTTTCACCAGCTTTTGTATGTAAAGATTTTAGCAACTTTTATTCAAAATATATAGTTAAAAAATCAAAGAATTACATTTACTAGTCTTAAATATTTGATGATCAAGAAATTACTTTAATGCTTCTGATAACTTAGGATTGTCAAATTAAATAAACCACTCAACAACAACTGAAATTTAGATGTTTCCTGCAATATATAGTTTTAATGAAGTTCATGCAAATATTTTTCCATGAAGGAAGTTTCAGTTATCACGGTGTTAAGATTGTACCCGAGTCTAATGTGTGTTTTCATTATTGTCTCGGTTTTGTGGACAGTTGAGTTTTTCTGATTAATTTTACTTAGACTTCCAATAAAGATCTAATTCAGTTGGCAATTTTGCTGGTTATCCTTTAAAAAAGATAACTGGAATGAGAAATTAGATCTCTGCCTTATTTTCAAACATAGTCCGATGTAATGGTGAAAAAATGTTTTCTAAGTTATACTTTCTGATGTGAACATTCAAATTCTCACCTGAGCAAAATCTGCACATGAGAAAATTTGGTTAGTTTTTCAATGGCTCACAAGATCTAACAAACTGCACAAATGAGCTAGCAAAATCTACCCAATTTACACGCATTGCTAACAAGTTTCTCATGTGCAGCTTATGGGCAGCTCGTGTGAATAGGCGAGATTTTTCTGTACTGGAAGGACTGTACAAACAAATACACATAGGAGCAGAGTCAGAGAGTAAATATGTGAACAAATGAATGTACAAGAAAAGAGACAAATAGGGGAATTACAAAATATATCAATGCGCAAAGAAATGAGAATAGACAAGATGGGTAAATCACGGTATTTGGCCCAGATGTGTTGCATATGGGGTCAAATTTCAACTTCACAGAATTCTGTTGAAACAACCTGATTTTGGAAGTTCAACACTTTAAACCTCTGAAAATTTAATGGTTTATTGAAGAGAAAATGGCAAGTTTATTTTTTTCTTGTTTGCTGGAGGTAGAGTAGGTTCTGGTTACGGACACTACAGGGTGAATATAACAAGCAAAGTCAGTCATGGTTTTCACTTGAACATTTAATTTTTTGTAGTATAACAAACTTGAACTCATAAACAAATAAAAATAATAACTTTTATATGACTAGATAGGTCATAGGCGAATAAAACCTTACTCTCTCTTCAACACCTGCTGAAACACTATTTTAACGGAGCATAACTTTATCAGAATATACTAACAAGGTCAAGGGAAATGGAAAATATTGCTTATATATTGTTCTTTAAACCTATAGGCAATAATCAACCACATGTTCTAGTTCCAGAACTGCATATGAAAAAAATTAAATTAATGTACCAGATAAAGGTCCAAACAGTTACGGACACTACATAATTCACGAAATGAATAAACTTATTTTGACATGTTCTGCTTAAATAATCTCTTTCATTCCTTTATCATTAAACAGAAATTGAAAAAGATAATGAAATCTTGGAAGATTGGCACATTTGTTATTAACTAGAGCCCATTAACAGTCTTGCAACACTGAAATTATGAACCTTTCATATCAAATTATAACGACAAGCTATCAGTATAATGCTAAACTTATGAAATTAAGTGTTTAATGAATATATGCAAACAAATTGAGGTGTTTCTTTAGCACTGTGTTTGTCCCAAATGGGCCCCTCTTAATTACAGCTCCACGAATGATGTTATATGCATTCCTTTTGTCGCTCTCTTTTGCTTTGGCTCTTTCACTTTAGTTAGACTTTCCTGAATTCTTTTAAGTATTGTGTCTGCTACTTCAATTTTTCTTCTGCATTCTGGACTTGCAATAACATTCTGTTGTGTGAGAATCTTTGAGGTAGATGGAGAGTTAATCAAATATTTTAATGCTTCAGCTTTTCTCTTTGGAGTTTTTGGAAGAGCTGATTTCACTTTCCTCAGACTTCTGTATTTGGAATATCTGGAAGAAAAGATATTCCCATCTTGCTGTGACGAACTGCTCCACCTCCAGGCTTTCACTTTCAGGGCATTTTTTCTTCTTTTCAGTAGATCATCTGTTTTTGTTTTTTTCCCTCTCGATATGCCCACCAGCTTCATGGTTTCCGGATAGTTTGGATGATCTTAAATCCATATTGGTTGAGGAAAGAAAACAACCTGAATTAGAAATCTGTATCATTATCAAACTGAAGTTGTGCCTTAACATAGTGCTTCTGCATTACCAGTTGTTAATATCATTAACCTGTGTCATGTGTAACCAAGAGGTTATTACTTGCTCTTTCATTTGCAAATATTTGTGTCTACTTATTAATATAATACCAACAATGTCAAGCTTTTTAATAGACTTCTCAGTATTTATAGGAATTAAAACATTTTACTCATCAAAACCCTTTTGCAGAAAAGAAATCTTGTTTAGGTAGGGCTTTTATGTCAGTATGCATTTAATAAATATGTGTATTATAGTATGAACATTTAAAACATACATTGTTTACAATGCGTAGTGTCCGTAATCTTTTTGTATCATATTCACATCATCGATATGTACACATATTTGAGACCCTTTAGTGTCCGTTAGTTTGAGCATATATTGAAAACAGTCATATATTATTCTGAAGGAAAGATTGAAAGTGTACTAAATGGGGAAAAATAGGACATAATTACTTTTATTCTAACTTTTCATTAAATTTTGCTATTTTTAATTCAATAATCAAACAAAATTTAATTTAGCAAAAAGTATTGACCTAAGTATTTAAGATAGGTATGATAAAGGACAGTTTAACATAAAAAGTGCTGTATTCGAGCATAATAATGACATAAAACATTGATATCTCATTTGCCTAATATAGGTTACGGACTCTACAGAAAATATTGGTACAGTATTTCACTTTCATACTTACCTTTATTTCAACTTTGACAGATAATTTCTTGTCAGTAATGATGTTGAGGAATCCCTCCATGCTTCCAAGTGACTCGGTTGAAGCCAAGGCTGCTGGAATGTACTACTTGGATGCAAATACAAAGGACTTATTTTTCTTTTTTGCAGACAAATAATTAATGATGCAATATTGCATAAGGAAATTGTTGCATCATCCTGTAACATGGAATATTTTCAGCCGAAGATGATGCAATACTTATGATATGGAAAGTTTTAGTTTGATATGGTTAAAGTTTTGAAAAATGGCTCCAGAACTATTACATATATTTTCAGGTTACGGACACTACAGTTTTTTGTAGTGTCCGTAACCACGTTTTGTCCATCAGGAAATTTGTAATGAAAAATATATCCATGACTTGTATATTTTTGAAACCTTACCCACAGTATGTATAACCAAAATTAATGAAACTGTTGTGAGTGTCTTCAAAATAGGAAAACTGTGAGTGGTTACGGACTCTACAAATTTTTCCGCACCAGGTTTTATTTCAGTGGATACTCAGTAAAAAAAAAATTAAGACTCCAATCTGACATTTCTTTGGTCTCTGCAGCATTTATAACTATAGTTTAACTTTTATATATGAAATTCAGTAAAATAATATGAAATCTTTCCTAATAATTACAGACATAACTAGAAAAGGGTAACAAGAATATAAAAAAGCATAACAAAGTATAGGTTCCACATTTTTATTGATATATCCACCAATTTTCTACCTTTATTTTCGACAAATACATTAAAATTTTTGTGATGAAATTTTCTGTAAGAATACTGACAACACTGTTCTGCTAATATAAGGAAATAATAATATTCTTTGTTGAAAAATGAAATATTTTTCAGTGCAACAGCATAACGGTTAAAAAGTGGCCATTTTGGGGGTGTATTCACGGGTGTTGGAAAGAAATGTAAGTTTTGAAAAGAACTGAAACTGGGAAACACCTACAGCATGCACCCCAATATGTTTCTGGACATTAAGATTGTATTTTAGGCCACAACTGTGGCTTCTATGCTGATATAACATGTAAAAGCTGCAAAAAGGCCAAATACTGTGATTTACCCGAAGAGAATAAAGAAATGAACATTACAAGAGTACAGGATTATTAGATCAAATAGAAACTTGTTTTCATTCACAAAGGGACATTTAATTTTGCATGTGGACAATGTAACTACAGTGCAACCTGCCATAGCAGACACCTCAATATAACAAACACATGTTAAAAATGAACATTTGTTAATCCCCAGTAAAAATTCTTTTAATAATGTCCTTTTATATAACAGACACCTGTCTAACTTGTGCCCATCGGAATAAGACCCAATATTGATCTTACAGTTGTGCATAAGGACTTTGTTCACATTGCAAACATGGCATCAGAAACTCTGATCATGTCTCTGCTTTTTGCTCTGATACTATCATTAGTAACCAACAGCTGAGTGGCTCTACATCTCCTTTTGCTAATAAACTTTTACAATGTTTTTCAGATGCAGACTCCAGAACTGGCAAGGGATGCAGAGACTGTTGTCGATGTCCTCCCATTGCTGGATCTCCTTGACCCCCCGTCAGACCCCTCCCCTGTCTCAGAGGTGATTCTGGAGGATCCACTTACTGTGACTCTGGAGCCGGAAGCAGAAAGTGCATCCAAAGCATCAGCTGGTTTTGAACTGTCTGACCTAGCGATTTTAGGTACCAATCTGGACTTCACAGTCCAGACAGTGGGACCATCGTCAGGGATGGTGCCTCAATAAAGCTCTCTCTTCCAGGCTGTGGACCTTGGGCATGTATGTTTGCCTGTATGGAGATATGTACCTGTGTGTATGCTTGTGTGTATGCATATGTTCATGTGTTACATCAGTCTTGTGTGTGTCTTGTCTTGTTCCGTCCTGTGCAATACCCTGTTGTCTGTGCTTGTGTGTATGCATTTGTTGGTGTTACATGTCTTGTGTGTCTTGTCCTGTCCTGTGCGGTACCCTGTTGTCTGTGCTTGTGTGTATGCATTTGTTGGTGTGTTACATGTCTTGTCTTGTCCCGTCCTGTGCCGTACCCTGTTGTCTGTGCTTGTGTGTATGCATTTGTTGGTGTGTTACATGTGTTGTGTGTCTTGTCTTGTCTTGTCCCATCCTGTGCCATACCCTGTTGTCTGTGCTTGTGTGTATGCATTTGTTGGTGTTACATGTCTTTGTGTGTCTTGTCTTGTCCCGTCCGGTGCCGTACCCTGTTGTCTGTGCTTGTGTGTATGCATTTGTTGGTGTGTTAGATGTCTTGTGTGTCTTGTCTTGTCTTGTCTTGTTCCATCCCGTGCCATACCCTGTTGTCTGTGCTTGTGTGTATGCATTTGTTGGTGTTACATGTCTTTGTGTGTCGTGTCTTGTCTTGTCCTGTCCAGTGCCGTACCCTGTTGTCTGTGCTTGTGTGTATGCATTTGTTGGTGTGTTACATGTCTTGTGTGTCTTGTCTTGTCCCGTCCTGTTCCGTGCCCTGTTGTCTGTGCTTGTGTGTATGCTTTTGTTGGTGTGTTACATGTCTTGTGTGTCTTGTCTTGTCTTGTCCCGTCCTGTGCCATACCCTGTTGTCTGTGCTTGTGTGTATTCATTTGTTTGTGTTACATGTCTTGTGTGTCTTGTCTTGTCTTGTCCCGTCCTGTTCCGTACCTTGTTGTCTGTGCTTGTGTGTATGCATTTGTTGGTGTGTTAGATGTCTTGTGTGTCTTGTCTTGTCTTGTCCCGTCCTGTTCCGTACCCTGTTATCTGTGCTTGTGTGTGTGCATTTGTTGGTTTGTTACATGTCGTGTGTGTCTTGTCTTGTCTTGTCCCGTCCTGTGCCGTACCCTGTTGTCTGTGCTTGTGTGTATGCATTTGTTAGTGTGTTACATGTCTTGTGTGTCTTGTCTTGTCCCATCCTGTGCCGTACCCTGTTGTCTGTGCTTGTGTGTATGCATTTGTTGGTGTTACATATCTTGTGTGTCTTGTCTTGTCTTGTCCCATCCTGTGCCATAGCCTGTTGTCTGTGCTTGTGTGTATGCATTTGTTGGTGTTACACGTCTTGTGTGTCGTGTATTGTCTTGTCCCGGCCGGTGCCGTACCTTGTTGTCTGTGGTTGTGTGTATGCATTTGTTGGTGTGTTACATGTCTTGTGTGTCTTGTCCCGTCCTGTGCCGTACCTTGTTGTCTGTGGTTGTGTGTATGCATTAGTTTGTGTTACATGTCTTGTGTGTCTTGTCTTGTCTTGTCCCGTCCTGTTCCGTACTGTGTTGTCTGTGCTTGTGTGTATGCATTTGTTGGTGTGTTACATGTCTTGTGTGTCTTGTCTTGTCTTGTCCCGTCCTGTGTCGTACCCTGTTGTCTGTGGTTGTGTGTATGCATTTGTCGGTATGTTACATGTCATCTGTATCTTGTCTTGTCTTGTCTTGTCTCATTCTGTGCCGTACCCTGTTGTCTGTGCTTGTGTGTATGCTTTTGTTGGTGTGTTACATGTCTTGTGTGTTTTCTCTTGTCTTGTCCCGTCCTGTGCCTGTTGTCTGTGCTTGTGTGTGTGCATTTGTTCGTGTGTTACATGTCTTGTGTGTCTTGTCTTGTCTTGTCCCGTCCTGTTCCGTACCCTGTTGTCTGTGCTTGTGTGTATGCTTTTGTTGGTGTGTTACATGTCTTGTGTGTCTTGTCTTGTCTTGTCTTGTCCCGTCCTGTGCCGTGCCATGTTGTCTGTGCTCGTGTATGCATTTGTTGGTGTGTTACATGTCTTGTGTGTCTTGTCTTGTCACATCCTGTGCCGTACCCTGTTGTCTGTGCTTGTGTGTATGCATTTGTTGGTGTGTTACATGTCTTGTGTGTCTTGTATTGTCCCATCCTGTGCTGTACCCTGTTGTCTGTGCTTGAGTGTATGCATTTGTTGGTGTGTTACATGTCTTGTGTGTCTTGTCTTGTCCCGTCCTGTTCCATACCCTGTTGTCTGTGCTTGTGTGTATGCATTTGTTGGTGTGTTACATCAGTCTTGTGTCCTTTGTCCTGTCCCTTGTCTTGTCATGTGTCTTGTCTTCCCCTGTGTATTTTTTTTGTCTTGTCTCTTGTCCCATCCCGTGTCTTGTCTTTGTCTTGTCTCTTGTCCTGTCCCATGTCTTGTCTTGTATCTTATCGTGTCCATTGTCTTGTATCTTGTCGTGTCCATTGTCTTGTCTCTTGTCCTGTTCACTTTCTTGTCTTGTCTCTTGTCCTGTCCCTTGTTTTGTCTCTTGTCCTGTCCATCGTCTTCTCTTGCCTTTTGTTCTGTCCATTGTGTTGTCTTGTGTCTTGTCCTGTCCATTGTTTAGTCTTCTCCTTTGTCCTGTCTCTTGTCTTCTCTTGCCTCTGTTTTTTTGTCTTGTCTCTTGTCCCGTCCCTTGTCTTGTTTTTGTCTTGTCTCTTGTCCTGCCCCTTGTCTTGTCTTGCATCTTGTCCTGTCCATTGTCTTGTCTTCTGTCCTGTTCATTGTCTTGTCTTGTCTCTTGTCCTGTCCATTGTCTTGTCTTTGCCATTGTCTTCTCTTGCCCTGTCAATTGTGTTGTCTTGTACTTTGTCCTGTCCCTTGTCTTGTCATGTGTCTTGTCTTCCCCTGTGTATTGTTTTTGTCTTGTCTCTTGTCCTGCCCCTTGTCTTCTCTTGCATCTTGTCCTGTCCATTGTCTTGTCTCCTGTCCTGTTCATTGTCTTGTCTTGTCCTGTCCATTGTCTTATCTTTGCCATTGTCTTCTCTTGCCCTGTCAATTGTGTTGTCTTGTCCTTTGTCCTGTCCCTTGTCTTGTCATGTATCTTGTCTTCCCCTGTGTATTGTTTTTGTCTTGTCTGCATTTGTTGATGTGTTACATGTCTTGTGTGTCTTGTCTTGTCCCGTCCTGTTCCGTACCCTGTCGTCTCTGCTTGTGTGTATGCATTTGTTGGTGTGTTACATGTCTTGTGTGTCTTGTCTTGTCCTGTCCTGTGCCGTACCATGTTGGCTGTGCTTGTGTGTATGCATTTGTTGGTGTGTTAGATGTCTTGTGTGTCTTGTCTTGTTTTGTCCAGTCCTGTGCCGTACCCTGTTGTCTTTGCTTGTGTGTATGCATTTGTTGGTGTGTTAGATGTCTTGTGTGTCTTGTCTTGTCTTGTCCCATCCGGTGCCGTACCCTGTTGTCTGTGCTTGTGTGTATGCATTTGTTGGTGTGTTACATGCCTTGTGTGTCTTGTCTTGTCTTGTCCCGTCCTGTGCCGTACCCTGTTGTCTGTGCTTGTGTGTATGCATTTGTTGGTGTGTTACAGGTCTTGTCCCGTCCGGTGCCATACCCTGTTGTCTGTGGTTGTGTGTATACATTTGTTGGTGTGTTACATGTCTTGTGTGTCTTGTCTTGTCTTGTCCTGTCCTGTGAAATACACTGTCGTCTGTGCTTGTGTGTATGCATTTGTTGGTGTGTTACATGTATTGTGTGTCTTGCCCCGTCCTGTGCAGTACCCTGTAGTCTGTGCTTGTGTGTATGCATTTGTTGGTGTGTTACATGTCGTGTGTGTCTTGTCTTGTCTTGTCTTGTCCCATCCTTTGCCGTACCCTGTTGTATGTGCTTGTGTGTATGCATTTGTTGGTGTGTTACATGTCTTGTGTGTCTTGTCCCCTCCGGTGCTCTACCCTGTTGTCTGTGCTTGTGTGTATGCATTTGTTGGTGTGTTACATGTCTTGTGTGTCTTGTCTTGTCTTGTCCCGTCCTGTGCCGTACACTGTTGTCTATGGCTGTGTGTAGGCATTTGTTGGTGTGTTACATGTATTGTGTGTCTTGTCTTGTCTTGTCCCATCCTGTTCCATACCCTGTTGTCTGTGCTTGTGTGTATGCATATTTTATTGGTGTGTTACATGTCTTGTCTTGTCTTGTCCCGTCCTGTACCGTACCCTGTTGTCTGTGCTTGTGTGTATGCATTTGTTGGTGTGTTACATGTCTTGTGTGTCTTGTCTTGTCTTGTCCCGTCCTGTTCCGTACCCTGTTGTCTGTGCTTGTGTGTGTGCATTTGTTGGTGTGTTACACGTCTTGTGTGTCTTGTCTTGTCTTGTCCCGTCCTGTGCCGTACACTGTTGTCTGTGCTTGTGTGTATGCATTTGTTGGTGTGTTACATGTCTTGTGTGTCTTGTCTTGTCCCATCCTGTGCCGTACCCTGTTGTCTGTGCTTGTGTGTATGCATTTGTTTGTGTTACATGTCTTGTGTGTCTTGTCTTGTCTTGTCCCATCCTGTGCCGTACCCTGTTGTCTGTGCTTGTGTGTATGCATTTGTTGGTGTGTTACATGTCTTGTGTGTCTTGTCTTGTCTTGTCCCGTGCTGTGCAGTACCATGCTGTCTGTGCTTGTGTGTATGCATTTGTTGGTGTGTTACATCAGTCTTGATTATATTTGTTTATTTGTGTACGACATTTTCCCATTTACATTGATGCATATTTATTTGTTAATCTTTCTTTTGTTCTTTCATTTTTGTGTGATGTTTACTTGTTTGATTGATGTGTATGTGTATGATTGATGTGTATGTGTTTGTGATCGTATTTGTGTATGACATTTTCCCATTTACTTTTATGCATATTCATTTGTTAATCTTTCTTTTCTTCTTTCAGTTTGCATGATGTTTAATTGTATCATTGATGTGTATTTGTTTTTGTGATTATATTTGTTTATTTGTGTATGACATTTTCCCATTTACATTGATGCATATTTATTTGTTAATCTTTCTTTTGTTCTTTCATTTTTTGTGTGATGTTTATTTGTTTGATTGATGTGTATGTGTATGATTGATGTGTATCTGTGTTTGTGATTGTATTTGTTTATTTGTGTATGACATTTTCCCATTAACATTTATGCATATTTATTTGTTAATCGTTCTTTTCTTCTTTCAGTTTGCGTGATGTTTACTTGTATGATTGATGTGTATGTGTGTTTGTGATTATATTAGTGTATGACATTTTCCCATTTACATTGATGCATATTTATTTGTTAATCTTTCTTTTCTTCTTTCAGTTTGCATGATGTTTACTCCAATGATTGATGTGTATGTGTATGATTGATGTGTATGTGTGTTTGTGATTGTATTTTTTTATTGGTGTATGACATTTTCCTATTTACATTTATGCATATTTATTTGTTAATCTTTTCTTCTTTTAGTTTGCGTGATGTTTACTTATATGATTGATGTTTACTTGTATGATTGATGTGTATGTGTTTGTGATTATATTTGTTTATTTGTGCATGATATTTTCCCATTTACATTGATGCATATTTATTTGTTAATCTTTCTTTTGTTCTTTCATTTTTGCATGATGTTTACTTGTTTGATTGATGTGTATGTGTATGATTGATGTGTATCATTGTTTGTGATTGTATTTGTTTATTTGTGCATGACATTTTCCCATTGACATTTATGCATATTTATTTGTTAATCTTTCTTTTCTTCTTTCAGTTTGTGTGATGTTTACTTGTATGATTGATGTGTATGTGTATGATTGATGTGTATGTGTGTTTGTGATTATATTTGTGTACGACATTTTCCCATTTACATTGATGCATATTTATTTGTTAATCTTTCTTTTCTTCTTTCAGTTTGCATGATGTTTACTTGTATGATTGATGTGTATGTGTATGATTGATGTGTGTTTGTGATTGTATTTATTTATTTGTGTATGACATTTTCCCATTTACATTGATGCATATTTATTTGTTAATCTTTCTTTTCTTCTTTCAGTTTGTGTGATGTTTACTTGTATGATTGATGTGTATGTGTTTGTGATTATATTTGTTTATTTGTGTACGACATTTTCCCATTTACATTGATGCATATTTATTTGTTAATGTTTCTTTTCTTCTTTCAGTTTTGTGTGATGTTTACTTGTTTGATTGATGTGTATGTGTATCATTGATATGTATCTGTGTTTGTGATTGTATTTGTTTATTTGTGTATGACATTTTCCTATTTACATTTATGCAGTTTTATTTGTTAATCTTTCTTTTCTTCTTTCAGTTTGCGTGATGTTTTCTAGTATGATTGATGTGTATGTGTATGATTGATGTGTATGTGTTTTTCTGATTATATTTGTGTATGACATTTTCCCATTTACATTGATGCATATTTGTTAATCTTTCTTTTCTTCTTTCAGTTTGCATGATGTCTACTTGTATGATTGATGTGTATGTGTATGATTGATGTGTATGTGTGTTTGTGAATGTATTTTTTTATTTGTGTATGACATTTTCCCATTTACATTTATGTATATTTATTTGTTAATCTTTCTTTTTTTCTTTCAGTTTGTGTGATGTTCACTGGTATGATTGATGTGTATGATTGATGTGTATATGTTTGTGATTATATTTGTTTATTTGTGTACGACATTTTCCCATTTACATTGATGTATATTTTTTTGTTAATCTTTCTTTTGTTCTTTCATTTTTGCGTGATTTTTACTTGTTTGATTGATGTGTATGTGTATGATTGATGAGTATCTGTGTTTGTGATTGTATCTGTTTATTTGTGTATGACATTTTCCCATTTACATTTATGCATATTTATTTGTTAATCTTTCTTTTCTTCATTCAGTTTGCGTGATGTTTACTTCTATGATTGATTTGTATGTGTGTTTGTGATTATATTTGTTTTTTTGTGTACGACATTTTCCCATTTACATTGATGCATATTTATTTGTTAATCTTTCTTTTGTTCTTTCATTTTTGCGTGATTTTTACTTGTTTGATTGATGTGTATGATTGATGTGTATCTGTGTTTGTGATTGTATCTGTTTATTTGTGTATGACATTTTCCCATTTACATTTAAGCATATTATTTGTTAATCTTTCTTTTCTTCTTTCAGTTTGCGTGATGTTTACTCCTTTGATTGATGTGTATGTGTATGATTGATGTGTATGCGTGTTTGTGATTGTTTTTGTTTATTTGTGTATGACATTTTCCCATTGACATTTATGCATATTTATTTGTTAATCTTTCTTTTCTTCTTTCAGTTTGCGTGATGTTTACTTCTATGATTGATTTGTATGTGTGTTTGTGATTCTATTTGTTTTTTTGTGTATAACATTTTCCCATTTACATTGATGCATATTTATTTGTTGATCTTTCTTTTGTTCTTTCAGATTTGCGTGATGTTTACTTGTATGATTGATGTGTATGTGTATGATTTATGTGTATCTGTGTTTGTGATTATATTTGTTTATTTGTGTATTTATTTGTTAATCTTTCTTTTCTTCTTTCAGTTTGCGTGATGTTTAATTCTATGATTGATGTGTATGTGTGTTGTGATTATTTGTGTATGACATTTTCCCATTTACATTGATGCATATTTATTTGCTAATCTTTCTTTTCTTGTTTCATTTTTTGTGATGTTTACTTGTATGATTGATGTGTATGTGTATGATTGATGTGTATCTGTGTTTGTGATTGTATTTGTTTATTTGTGTATGATATTTTGCCATTTACATTTATGCATATTTATTTGTTAATCTTTCTTTACTTCTTTCAGTTTGCGTGATGTTTACTTGTATGATTGATGTGTATGTGTATGATTTATGTGTATCTGTGTTTGTGATTATATTTGTTTATTTGTGTATTTATTTGTTAATCTTTCTTTTCTTCTTTCAGTTTGAGTGATGTTTACTTGTATGATTGATGTGTATGTGTATGATTGATGTGTATGTGTGTTTGTGATTATATTTGTGTATGACATTTTCCCATTCACATTGATGCATATTTATTTGTTGATCTTTCTTTTCTTCTTTCAGTTTGCATGATGTTTACTTGTATGATTGATGTGTATGTGTATGATTGATGTGTATGTGTGTTTGTGATTGTATTTTTTTATTTGTGTATGACATTTTCCCATTTACATTTATGCATATTTATTTGTTAATCTTTCTTTTCTTCTTTCAGTTTGCGTGATGTTTACTTCTATGATTGATTTGTATGTGTTTTTGTGATTCTATTTGTTTTTTTGTGTATGACATTTTCCCATTTACATTGATGCATATTTATTTGTTGATCTTTCTTTTGTTCTTTCAGATTTGCGTGATGTTTACTTGTATGATTGATGTGTATGTGTATGATTTATGTGTATCTGTGTTTGTGATTATATTTTTTTATTTGTGTATTTATTTGTTAATCTTTCTTTTCTTCTTTCAGTTTGAGTGATGTTTACTTCTATGATTGATGTGTATGTGTGTTGTGATTATTTGTGTATGACATTTTCCCATTTACATTGATGCATATTTATTTGTTAATCTTTCTTTAATTGTTTCATTTTTTGTGATGTTTACTTGTATGATTGATGTGTATGTGTATGATTGATGTGTATCTGTGTTTGTGATTGTATTTGTTTATTTGTGTATGACATTTTGCCATTTACATTGATGCATATTTATTTGTTAATCTTTCTTTACTTATTTCAGTTTGCGTGATGTTTACTTGTATGATTGATGTGTATGTGTATGATTGATGTGCATGTGTGTTTGTGATTATATTTGTGTATGACATTTTCCCATTTACATTGATGCATATTTATTTGTTAATCTTTCAGTTTGAGTGATGTTTACTTGTATGATTGATGTGTATGTGTGTGATTGATGTGTATGTGTTTGTGATTATATGTTTCTTTGTGTACGACATTTTCCCATTTACATTGATGCATATTTATTTGTTAATCTTTCTTTTGTTCTTTCATTTTTGCGTTATTTTTACTTGTTTGATTGATGTGTATGTGTATGATTGATGTGTATCTGTGTTTGTGATTGTATTTGTTTATTTGTGTATTTGTGTATGACATTTTCCCATTTACATTTATGCATATTATTTGTTAATCTTTCTTTTCTTCTTTCAGTTTGCGTGATGTTCACTTGTATGATTGATGTGTATGTGTATGATTGATATGTATGTGTTTGTGATTATATTTGTTTATTTGTGTACGACATTTTCCCATTTACATTGATGCATATTTATTTGTTAATCTTTCTTTTGTTCTTTCATTTTTGCGTGATTTTTACTTGTTTGATTGATGTGTATGTGTATGATTGATGTGTATCTGTGTTTGTGATTGTATCTGTTTATTTGTGTATAACATTTTCCCGTTTACATTTAAGCATATTATTTGTTAATCTTTCTTTTCTTCTTTCAGTTTGCGTGATGTTTACTCCTTTGATTGATGTGTATGTGTATGATTGATGTGTATGCGTGTTTGTGATTGTTTTTGTTTATTTGTGTATGACATTTTCTCATTGACATTTATGCATATTTATTTGTTAATCTTTCTTTTCTTCTTTCTGTTTGTGTGATGTTTACTTCTATGATTGATTTGTATGTGTGTTTGTGATTCTATTTGTTTTTTTGTGTATAACATTTTCCTATTTACATTGATGCATATTTATTTGTTAATCTTTCTTTTGTTCTTTCAGATTTGCGTGATGTTTACTTGTATGATTGATGTGTATGTGTATGATTTATGTGTATCTGTGTTTGTGATTATATTTGTTTATTTGTGTATTTATTTGTTAATCTTTCTTTTCTTCTTTCAGTTTGAGTGATGTTTACTTGTATGATTGATGTGTATGTGTATGATTGATGTGTATGTGTGTTTGTGATTATATTTGTGTATGACATTTTCCCATTCACATTGATGCATATTTATTTGTTAATCTTTCTTTTCTTCTTTCAGTTTGCATGATGTTTACTTGTATGATTGATGTGTATGTGTATGATTGATGTGTATGTGTGTTTGTGATTGTATTTTTTTTATTTGTGTATGACATTTTCCCATTTACATTTATGCATATTTATTTATTAATCTTTCTTTTCTTCTTTCAGTTTGTGTGGTGTTTACTTGTATGATTGATGTGTATGTGTATGTATTTGTGAATATATTTGTTTATTTGTGTACGACTTTTTCCCATTTACATTGATGCATATTTATTTGTTAATCTTTCTTTTCTTCTTTTAGTTTGCGTGATGTTTACTCGTATGATTGATGTGTATGTGTATGATTTATGTGTATCTGTGTTTGTGATTGTATTTGTTTATTTGTGTATGACATTTTCCCATTTACATTTATGCATATTTATTTGTTAATCTTTCTTTTCTTTCAGTTTGCATGATGTTTACTTGTATAATTGATGTGTATGTGTGTTTGTGATTATATTTGTGTATGACATTTTCCCAATTACATTGATGCATATTTATTTGTTAATCTTTCTTTTCTTCTTTCAGTTTGTATGTTTACTTGTCTGATTGATGTGTATATGTATGATTGATGTGTATGTGTGTTTGTGATTATATTTGTGTATGACATTTTCCCATTTACATTGATGCATATTTATTTGTTAATCTTTCTTTTCTTCTTTCAGTTTGCATGATGTTTATAATTGTGGTCTGAGGCCTCCAAAAGATTTAGATGCATCACAATAGTTTGTGTGTGAATGCGGATCACCTCAGCCTGGAACCCCATCATATCAACAACAAATAGGCAGTACTGCATAAGATATGGGAATTGTTTTGGACGTGGTGAATTTCCAAACTGCATGCTACAGTTGAAATTGTGATATGGAATAATTACAGGTATAATGATATGCCCTGCACACCAACACACCTACATCCATATAGAAATGTACATTAGCATGACATGGCTGGCTTGCTGTTTGCATGGATAAAATGGGATTTAGTTTATTGATTGATTGATTGATAAATATATGTATGCATTGCTGATTGTTTGTTTTGAGTAAGGAGGACAGAAGAAAGAAAGAGACACTGGTCTTTTTTTTATTTCACCATGCTGGCATGACAGCTTTATCTTACATAATACATTCACTCATTTATTTATTCATTCATTACATTCATTCATTCAGTCAGTTCATGTTATGTTAGAATATGTTATTATTTAAATATTTTTTTTAAATAAAATTTTATTTCTATATTTATGTCTTCATGTTTCGAGAAAACTGTTTCGACCTCTCCATAGGTCTCATCAGGTGATAGTAGGTAACACAACTGCACATAACATGCGTTGTGTTACCTACGGATTTCCCCACGACAGTTTTCCTTTCTGTCTTATGTGTTTTACATTGTGTCTTTGTGCACTGTCATTTTGTACATGGACTAAGATCATCTTTTCTGTCTGCAGTGTCCTTGGCTCCTGCTAAACCTGTGCATAGGAGTGATCACCCTTGGAATGACTGTCCAATAAGCCTTTGGAGTTATCAGACTTCCTGTTGCCGGGCTGAGTTCTATACCTAAGATGAGCCTGTATCATATTTCCCCGTCTTGCCAATATTCGTTTCCTGGTTTCCGGACGCTTTTGATACAACTGATGGTAAGTACAGGTTTGATCCAATTCATTCAGTGATCTCAGAGTCCTTGGTGAAAGTATACCTCCCAAATGTTTTACTTTTGTTTTCAGTGATGATCCAAGTCTGCTATTGAGCCTGTGTATTGTTGAATGCACTCTTGCCTCAAAGTTTCTTGAATAGTTAACATTTTTAGGTAATGAAACACTAATTGATCTGTTCACAGCTTCACATTCCACGTGTTTGTGCTAAGTCGCAGTCTTTGCACAACATCACAGGAAAGTTTCATTTTCAACACTTCCAGGAGAATATTCTTATCAATTTCTGTCATGTTTAGATGAGTCACTTGATGAGGGCCCATTGTCTGCCATATCCATTTCATTCAGCTATACAGTAGCTTGACCTACAATGTTGGAAGCCCTTTCCATAGATGTTCTACTAGGTGGTGGAATGTAAGAGGCTGCAAGTAGGTATCTAGCCCTGGTGTTGCCCATTGGTGTATCCTGTAGTCCAGCTTGAAACGTCATATTTACAGCAGCAGGATTTGGCCCAGATTTAGCTGTTTTTATCTCGTCATACAGCTTATACTCTGGTGACTTAAAACTGCAGTTTTTACACATCATAGTATGCTTCCAAGCAAGTCCCCATTTTGTTTCATTAGCAATTTTGAAATCAGGTCTCACATCTGTTGTCTTCATTTCTATGACGATGGATGATATTATTCCACATTTCAACATTTTTATTCATACAGATCATACGTGTCCCCTCATGCTGATTCACTTCTGTCTCTTGCAGGGTCAGTCTTGCTTTGGATCATGGCCATATAATTCTAGCAGACCCAGGTGTGCTATTACAGTCTGGTGCCACAACTGACTGGAGACCCCCACCCCTGTCGGCTTCATCACTGCCATGAGAGAGAACTTGTCTGCATCCATTCTTCTGGTCACTTGAGCAGATGCAGCACTGGAACTTGGTAAACTATCGTCAGTCAGAAATCTGACCCCTTTGTTATGTGGAATATTTCCTGGTTTAAAAGAAGTTTTCTTCTTCTTGGTGTACCCTTTCATGGTTTCAGTTAAAATAACTGCATGTAAAAGTGCAAGAATTATCCTCTCTCCCCCTTATATAACTGGGAAAAGTGTGTGCTGCCCTGGTATCATAGAACTTCACGAACTCTTCAATACCATTGGAAGCCTAACATCTAAGAGCTCCTCCCCTTAAGAGGTGAAAATTACATCACTACCTTAGTTACTACCCCTAACTAGCGTATTCAGATGCTACCAGATTTCAGGTGCTACCTATTATTGACAGGCCCTGGTTTAATTACTTCACACATGATAAGGAAAACCATTGATGTTTGTGATAAAGGAATGGAGACATGTTGCAAAAGAATAAAATTTGTCAACTTGAGTTTTTAAATTTTCATGAAAATTTAATTTAAATTCAAATTTTTGAATACAAATATGTATCATATTTTAAAATGGACTCTCCACTGAGAGTTTAGCGGCCAGGTTTAATTTCTAGTAATTTCCAGATTTGTATGAGGACTAAAAACTAACTACAGTTTATTTCAAGTGTTTATCTTAATTAATAAATTCACCATTCAACTTTAAGTTTTGTGCATTGTTCACAGTTGGCCATTTTGAAATTCATACTGTTTGTAATACAATGGTGTCAGATAAAATGTATATGCATGCATCAAATTCATTGAAACTTTGCAGCAGTATTTCAGACACATTTATTTTAGTTTTTTTCCATTCAGGTGAAAATTTCTGACCCTGATAGGAATCAGGACACAATATTTCCGGTTCAGTACCCACGAATGTAGTCCGAGTCTATTTTTAGATCCTTTTTTCCTCTCTCATTTTGGTGGTGATGTATGCATTAGATTTAGTCATTCTTAGTATTGATTTAAAGGAAATTGGTTATTGTTTAGAATATGAGCATTATAGTGTGGTTGTCTGTGTGTAATTTGGCGACAGTGCACAGTGAGTAATGAGGCATTGGTGCTGATCCGGAAGTGAAATCTGTGACTCATTGCACGTTGCTTTGTTTACAGTCCAGCCATTCATAAGAATGCCGGTTAACCTATGACAAGAACTTCAGCGTGAGTTCATCTTTGAAGATACTTTACAGCAACATATGATTTATTAGGATTTGGACACAGTGAAAAGTTCAGTACTGACAAACAAATGTAGAGACTATATAGGAAAATTCATTGTGGTCTGAGGCCAGAAACACTTGAGTAAGTATTTTGATTTGATGTCTTGTAATTGTTCTTGTATTTTTCACGATGGCTTAAGATGAATATTTAAGGGCAGCTTGTATATTTTTTTTCCAATTCATGTCAAAATGCCGAAATGTACGCTTTCTCCCAACGCTAAAAAGCCACCAGGTAAGAAATACTACAACAAGTTTAACAACGCTTGGATATCAGAATTTAAGTGTGTGCAGGCGAGTAGCAAAGGTCCTGACTTTGCATTGTGTCTTTTTAGGCTGGTGAATCAATGATTGGACATCTATATGTAGAGATGACCAGGCTGCTAAGAAAGTTTCTGGGAAAGTTTATTTCAACCAATGTCATCACCAGTGAACCAGATCTTACTAATGTGAAGTTCAGACTTCTAGAAAATAAGCATAAAAGCACAAAAATTATGTTCAAGTCCTAGATAAAATATATCCGCGAGTTAAAAATGTATTACTTAATATTTAATTTTAAAGTTGGGATAAATTATTAAAATCATGTGTTTTTAACTGTTTATATCAAGTCTAAATCTAATTTGTTTAAAATTAATTACAGTGGTGAAACTTGCCAACAGATTTTTGGACATAAGCCTAGAAGAGAAACAAGCCCTTGAGAATGAGCCTCAGGAATACATATCAAGTCCAAGCAAGGAACTTCCTCCTCGGGGTGAAATGAGCTTGGAGCAGTATTGGAGATCAGTCAGCAGCCTCAGAAACCCAGCAACATGAAAACTTAAGTTAGAACTTCTTTCCAGACTGAGTGTAGTTGTCATATCATTGCCACATTCCAATGCTGACACAGAGAAGACATTCTCCATTCTTCGGAAAATCCAGAGTGATTCAAGGGGAAGTCTGGACCAAAAAACTATTGAGGGCATGCTAAGTGTGAATGTTGACAATCACATTGAATGTCACCAGTGGTCACCAGACAGTGATCTTTTGAAGGAAACTAAAAATGCCTGTGGATTTTATACAAAATCTTTGCAGTGAACTATGAGATGTACAACTCTTCCTTTTTCATTTAATTAACAATATACTGGCTCATATTAACTAACTATTATTGCAACATTTTCCATCAGATTCTGAATCTGAATCATGTTCAAAATTTGTGTTTTATATAATATGAAGAGAATACATATTATGTGATAAAATGAACTTGTTTTGTTTTCAATCCCCTTAAAACACGTACAATTTATGCCGATAAAAAATCTACCTTTTTAGAAGCCAATCTACTGATCAAAATTTGTAAATCTACTGGTTTGAAATCCTGGTTCTGTCACAGGTATGAGTGAATATACTTATTATTGTCATAAAAGTTCCAAATTTCATTGATTTTTTATATTAATACCCGGGCTTAATTAACCAGTTATGATAATTTAATTACAAAAAATAACAAACAAACAAACAAAACTCGTTATATGGATCCTTTATACAAACTAAAAGCATCAATCAACATTATATAATCAGCAGATAAACATACTCTTTTTTTAAATGGCTTGTCTACAAGCGTTTAGTTATTAATAATTCACCTTAAAAGCTGGCTAGTTTTGATGGTGCAAGGACTTCACATTAGATTTTAGTCGGCCTAATCTGTTTCGGCTCACGTGTCAAGTGTTGTTTTAACCACGCGTGTCCTTGGCACATTTTCTCACCGATAGGGCTACTACAGTAATTGCTAACCGTCAGTAATCTGGTCCAGCGCGCGTCAGGAATTTAGCAGCTAAAATACGTTTCCAAGTTTGAAGTTTGAAGTGTGTTTCGGTTTTATGGGGTTTTATTTAGTGTAAAATTGAAATTTAGGATCGAAATTTGTTTCGGTTTTCAAATAGAGGGGTTTTGATTTAATAATAATAAAGCAAAACTAGAATCTTGAAAAATACTGGTAAAGAATTTGTATATATATATATATATATATATATATATATATATATATATATATATATATATATATATATATATATATAACCTTTTTAATTTTATTATCTTTTTTGTTTTTGTTTTTAGAGGCAATGTACCTTTCTGTTACGTTGCAGCCCAAATAAATCTAAAACACCCCGTTCCAAACTCTTTTATGAAGAAAAATGGACAGAGTTACTATGCAAAGTTCATAAAGTCTTGGAAGATATACAGAAAGATCAATCTATAGCAAGGAGGAAATTTGAGTATGATCATTACACGCATTAGACGTGCTTGTCCCTGTATACAACCCTAATCTCTATAGAATACTTGAGATTTTCTCAATTTATTCTGTCTGTATTGTGTCTCCTCTACAAAAACAAATTTCATTCAACAACACGGTGAAAAATATTATTTGGATGCCTTTTTAAAATTTACTAATAGCTCTCCTAAATAGTGCACACTTATTTTGTTTTAGGAAAAAGCCATGGCGTATAGAAGGCTTTAATCGTTCACGATATTAAATCTAAAATACCCAATTTGCTACTACTAGAACAAAGGGAATAACAATAGAGAAAGATCAGCTCATGAATTTATGAATTATATAATATCTGTAGATTATGAGGAACAGATTGTTATCATGTCGAAACTTTGCTGTTCATGAAAATAACATCTGAAATATCAAACAGATGTTATGATATACAAGCTAATTGATGCACGCTATCATGTACTTCTGAGTACATGTATGGAACCACGGGGCTGTCACCTTGATGTCTGAAGTATCAATTGACGATAAATATATTTCCTCGACTAGGGATAATCATAATGAGTTCATCCGTTAATTCTTTAATGCTTCGAATGATTCATGATCTGTTCGGGATTAAAAAATGTTCCAAAATACGCTGAGTGCACTAACTCCCTAAATCTGAACCGTTCATGCAAGGCATAATACTGTTTATTTTCATTTTCATTTTTCAGGATAAAGTGAATCCTCGTTGTCTGTGATGTCAAAATATTTTTTTTTATAAAAATAATTATGTTAGTTCTTAGTTCTTATTGATACTTTAGACTGTGTAAGCAGGCCCGCCGTAAAAGAGAAGGGGGGGGGGGAAGAGGCAATTGCCCAGGAGCCTGGCGATTTATAGGGCAAATCAGTTATAAAATGAATAAATTAATCTTTGCAGTAAATATTAAAATTTGTTCCTTGCAAGAGTCTAAGTTATGGTAGATTACTACAGGTTTTATATACAAAAACTGAAACTAGTTTTGGGGCCCATGACTGCTCTGCCCAGAGGCCGGGAATTTCTGTTGGCGGGCCTGTGTCTAAGTATGCCCTGATCGTCCGTTATGTCCCATTTACCCCCATCTACATGTTTTGTGTCCTTTGTTTTAATTGATATTTCAGACTATTTGTGTAAATAAATGTTTTGGTCGAACGGCACGTCATCAGTCTGAATTCATTGTTTAGACTATTTGTGTAAATATGACCTGATTGCCCACAATGAACCATTACTTGCAGTCCCTATGTTTCTGTAAATTATTATGTGCGTATTCCGTTTTACATGGTACTGCGGACCATCAGTGTAAACATGTGCATTCAATAATCATATAGAATTTATCAAACACACTTCTTTTTTAGTAAATATTATATAAAATAACAGAATCCAAATAGAATAAACGCAATAATAATTAACAAAAAGGAATTAGCTTGAGATACCATTAATGATATGATGCTCTCATATTTTCTGGAATAGGTTGATAGTGTAAATTTAATCACACCCGAACTATCAAAAAAAGAAATTTTCATACATGAGATTATTTATGCACTACATGTATGTAAAAGTATGGAACCACCAGGCTGCCACCTTGCTGTATGCATTAGCAATTAACAATTGATGTATTACCTAGGGAAGGGATAATCATAGTGCAATCATCATTTGTTTCTGGAAAGGGTCCAGGATCTGTCCAGGATTAAACAACGAACCACTATTATATATGTTTGCACTAACCACCTGAGTCTGACTATTCATGCATGGCCTCATTATGTTTTAGCTTTAAATTTCATTTTACAAGTTAAAACGAGTTCCAACTGTTCAAGATATAACATTGTCCACCGTCTCCGTGTTTATGTTAATAGTGTGTGTCCTTAGTTTATATTGATAGTTCAGACAAGATGTGTAAACATGTCCTCGTTGTCCATGATGTACCAATGTCCTCTGTCTCTACGTTTTTGTTAATAGTGTGCGTCCGTAGTTTGTATTGATAGTTCAGACTAGATGTGTAAAAATGTCCAGGTTGTCCATGATGTACCAATGTCCACAGTCTCTGTTTTTGTCAATAATTACGTGCGTCGTTAGTATGTATTGATAGTTTATTTTGTCTGAGTAAACATGTCATCATTGTCCATGATGTCCACAGTCTCTGTGCTTGTGTCAATTGTTATGTGCATCTTTTATCTGTATTGATAGCTCGTTGTATTTGCATACAGATTTCCTCTTCGACTATGATGTACCATTTTCCACAGTCTTCATGCTTTTTGAAAATATGTATTGTCTTATGTTTTAAGTATGGTACAGACCATCAGTGTAAAAGCGTGCGCTAAATTCTTTGATCTAATTTAACTAACAAACTTTATATATAATAGCTATTATGAAACAAATAATATAATCCAAATAAAGCAAAGCCAGTAATGATACAAAAAAATCAGTTTCAGATTTTATAAATTATATGATGGTTTCAGATTTTGTAGAATAGGTTGGCGTCATCTATAAATTGTTCTAGATAGTATCAATTTACGCACACCTGCAATAGCACAATATACATTTTGATACACGAACTTATTTACCAACTCCGTCATGTGCTTCTGTCTAGACACATTTATGAACTGTGTGGAATCACCAGGCTGCCACATTGCTGTATAAAGTAAGAATTAACAATTAACGACTGATGCATTACCTAGAGAAGGGATAATCACATTGTAGTCTTTCTTTGATTTTGGAAAAAGATCTGTCTGGGATGCAAAAACGAACCACAATTATGTCTGAGTGCACTAATCCTTAGAGTGTGAACTGTTCATGTACGGATTAACACTGTTTCTCTTCATTTTCATTTTGCTAGATAATGGGAGTCCCAGTTGTCCATGACGTCCCATTGCCTACAGTTTCCATGTTTTGGTCAATAGTTGTGTGTGTCCTAAGTTTAAATGGATAGAACAGACCATTTGTGTAAACGTGTGCGTCCTCGCTTGCATTGCAAAATTTCATATTCCTTAGAATTAATCATACAGTATCCTCATCCACACATCATCTTTTGCTATAAATTTACTGCCAGAAAATGTATCTCTTTTCACTCCAAGATAGCCAGAACAAATGTCCTCGGTACAGGGTTCCATACCTGAGTCCTCGATTTTCCCCAAATACAAGAATGTGTGTGTGTATATATTCTGCCCCATAAACACTTCTGTCCCTATAAACACTTCTGTCCCTATAAAACTCATTCCAATGTTAAACCTATAGACACATTTAACCTAGGATTTCCCGTACGTACCTATAGTATCGCATATTAAGGTCAACTCTAACAATGTTACTATTAAATCCCCCCCCCCTCCCATTGAGGTCAGCCACTTTTAACACTGTTACCATTTTGGCTCTCAAGCGTCTCATCCAAGTTTATGGGGCCGTATAGAGCCAAGCGTCCATTTTTGGCTCTCGAGAGCCCCATCCATGTTAATTTCCCGTATGGCTCTCAAGAGCCTCTTTTGGCTCTCGGTAGCCTCATATAACTACTGACGGCTATCGATATGGCTGCTCCCATATGCTCGAAAAATGAGCCTGAACAAGTCCAATGTACTCTAACTTTAGCAGTTATTAAAATAGGGAAAATGAATTTTGCTAGAGTAGACAATACCAGCTTCTGAAAGTGCTATAAATGAATTATAAAATATGTAAAATGTAAAAAAATTATCGGCTCGTTTTGTTTCTCTTCCAATTTACCGTTGAAGTTCAGGAAATGAAAATGACCAAGCAGAGCTAGCAGTCTTTTGAGAAGTGCACTTCTGAAGTAAGGCCAAGCTGTATTTGCTATTACCTAAGTTACACCCATCAATCATACACCAAAATAAAGGAAATTAAAGTTATTTTAACAATACCTGAGATATACAATGTCTTTTTTAAATAACTAGGATAACCAGCGAGGAAATTGTGGGAAATTCTTTTTCTTTAAAAATCAAATCTATGCAAAGTAAGAAACTGGGGAGTGGAACCTTAGTTATCAGCGGTCTCACGAGCACCTGAAGTGTCACACAGCTGTCAGCGAAAGGAGTATGGGAGTGTTCAGTCTCGTTTTGAGTTGATACGAAACAGTTACGCTACCATTATTACTAAAAACTCTTTTTTTTAGCATTATCTTTGATAATCCGTGATGAGTGGGCTGAGGGTATTATATAACGTATATATAAAAATAAAGGTTATAAATTTGATACCAATAACTAATGACCAATAACGTCGTTAGGTTGGTTTGGAAAGGTGTTACGGTTTTGATAAATAGAAGAAATATACATTTTTTTGGGAAGAAAAAGATAAACTATCGAAAGTACAAGTGGGTTTCAGAAATAGTTATTCTAATATGGATAACGTTAAGACTCTATGTGCTTTGGGTGATTATCTAATTGCAAACAAACAAAAAAACAAGATATTTTTCAATCATACAGATTTTAATAAGGCTTTTGATGATATTTGGAGAGTTAATGTATGGTCTAAAATATTACGAACAGAAGTGTCTGAAAATTGGTTTAGAGCGATATACAATTTTATCAAAACATTAAATCATGTCTTTATGTTACAGGTAACAATTAGGTCTTTATTAATGTGGTGTTAGTGTTCCACAATAAAATAATTTGTTGCTATTATTATTTTCAATTTTTGTAATGACTTGGAATCTTATATGAAAAGTAATGGTTGTAGCGGTATAGAATTACATACTATTGATTCAATCTATATATTTTGAAATGTTATATTCTTACTTTATGCTAATGATGCTATAGTTGTTGCTAAGAACTAAAAGGATATGCAACAGCTTGGGGGGTGGGTGTTGGGGGGGGGCGTTCACTATAAAACATTGAAACTGAGAGTTAATGTTGAGAAAAAAAAGGTTGTAGTTTTCTGTAAGGGTAACTGAATGATATACACTTTTCAATTTTGATGGAAAGAATACTGAGTTGGTGAACCTGTATAAATTTCAGTTAAACAACATCTAGTAAATAAGGCAACCATCTTTTTGTTACGAAAACACATGTATAATTTGAATTTACCGATTGCTTATTAATTATTTTATCAAACTGTAGCACCTATTCTTATTTGCGATTACAATATTTAGAGGTTTTAAAAGTTGGATATTTATGAAAAGATACATGTTGAATTTTTAAGATCCATTTTAGCTGTCGTAAAGAATTCCCCGAAATATAAGATTTACGGCGAGTTTGAAACAAAATTCCTGATCTATGTATGGACAAGCAAGGATGATTAGCATTTTGTCCAAATTAGTTATTAGAAAAAAATCAAAAATTCCTTGCGCCTTATAAAGATTTTTGCCTACGAATTTTTTATCAGGTATCTATGAAAAATTACATGGATTTGTAACATAAAAGCTACTTTTGAAAATCTATGACCAAATTACATTTGGTTAAATCATTTCTTTTCCACTATTAAATCCTTAGATGTACTGTGCTAAAAATATTTGACAGATCAATTCAATCAAGCTTGGAAAAACTGATATTACCGTCTCATAAAAAGGAGAAACACACGAGGAATGAAAGAAAATAGATTTATAGAGATATTGTGATACATTTCACTAGTTATTTGACTGTTATATTTTCAACCAATAGCGATAACTTTATTTGCAAAAGTAACTATTATGTTAGGCCAAATATTGTGGAATTTTGAATGTCAATCAAATAAATAGGTTCATCAATGTTTTACTTATTTCTTTCATGTCTCTGAGAACTTTCCATATGATCAAACTATTATGTCTATGTAAAAGTACGGTATTTATTGTGATTTAAGTGCCCATCTTGGTTTTTCTTCACATATCGGAAACATACGAGTAAATGTTATTCTTATATTTATCTATTTTTTTTTAAATTTTAATTGTAAAGAAGAAATGGTGATAAATTAAAAAGCTACTGTCATAAGTCTGTTGTGTAAAGCCTTAAAATTACTCTATTACTTTTGGCAAATTAAAAAAAAAAAAAAAAAAACAAGCATAGACATTCAGAAATCTACTTTTTGTAGCGGTGACATTACTGAAGAGCAGTTGGCATTTGTGTATACATCATGTTCGTTGTTAATATTAATGATATGTGTGTAGATTTTGTCTAAAATGACTTGGCGAATTTAGTTTAAATTATGTAGGACGAGCAGCCAGCTTGTACCCTAGACATGTCAATTTATGAGAATTAAGGAACAAAAACTCTGTTAGTAATCAAGCTGAAAAGGCTTTATTTCTGGATGTGGACAGATTTTTGAACTGAGTAAACTTTGTTAGGTAGTGGACTTTTACTTTTTATACCGTTCGAAAGCTCATAAAATAGCGAATCCTCGGACATCGAGTTCAGAAGATAAACAAGGACCTCTTACTTATAACACTACTCAAATGATATGATATGGAGTAAAACTTTGGTATCTTTTTATTTAATTTTTGTAGCCCATTCGCAAAATGTACCTGCTTTATTACTAACAGTTCCTTTTTCGCTATTTTAAGCAAAATCGCAAATATCTATAATATAATAACTTCTTAAAACCTAAATTATTTAAAGGCGAATAAAATTGGGAACAGACATTTCATGTCATATTGTCTAATCACAGTTTGTAACTTCTTTTAATCAAAGAAAGGTCAAAGTATATTGAACTTTTTTCCAAGATTTTATTGAAATAATAACGTCATCCTTGATACAGTCAGTATGTAGTACAAAATTCTGCCTTTCTCATTTAAATAACACATTCTACCTGTATTTCCGTATCATACTTATTATAGCGTTGGTTACCCTCCTTTGAAATATTTAATAGAATTCAGAAATGTAAAAGAAGGAAAATTCAAATGAATTCACAAAATTAAATGGATGAAGTAGGCTCTCTGGAATTAAAAATATTTCTTTAATTCCAGATAGCCGACGTCATCCATTTAATTTTGTTTCATTTTATGGTGTCATATATGTTGTTTATATAGTTTGACGACATTAAAGTAGAATTTATAAATTTATTAGGCAGTGTAAATAGATGTTTACCTCTTTACAAACACATATATTTGAATTGACTTCTGGCGAAAAAATTGTTACACAGGCTCTCCAAGGAGATTACTCCACTGTGGACGGTTGCTTATAAATCTGTTTTGGGTCTCTAGAGAGGAGCAAATGTTTCATCTTCCGTTAAGCGTAAATTTATACGACACAACATCTGTAATTACATCTTACATTATTATAGAATTTGTATGCCTAGATAGTTTTATCTCCATTGCATACTGACATGAGAAAAATTAAGTTATTTTATCTGAGCAATTTACCAAGGCGTCGTTTTAGCTAATTATTTAAGCTCAAATTTATAGCGGATTTTTTGGGCCAGTAAGGACATGCATGCTGAAGTGAAGAAAAATAATACATAGAGGTAATTTAAATGCATCTTTGTTTTGTACCGATATGGGGAGAATCAAAATATTCTTTTATTATCGTTGTCTCTTTCTCCTCGCCTTTTTTTTATAACATATGTGCTGATGTTTTATTTTTCCTGAGCTAATTGGCTTAAGATGAATATTTAAGGGCAGCTTGTATATTTTTTTTTCCAATTCATGTCAAAATGCCGAAATGTACGCTTTCTCCCAACGCTAAAAAGCCACCAGGTAAGAAATACTACAACAAGTTTAACAACGCTTGGATATCAGAATTTAAGTGTGTGCAGGCGAGTAGCAAAGGTCCTGACTTTGCATTGTGTCTTTTTAGGCTGGTGAATCAATGATTGGACATCTATATGTAGAGATGACCAGGCTGCTAAGAAAGTTTCTGGGAAAGTTTATTTCAACCAATGTCATCACCAGTGAACCAGATCTTACTAATGTGAAGTTCAGACTTCTAGAAAATAAGCATAAAAGCACAAAAATTATGTTCAAGTCCTAGATAAAATATATCCGCGAGTTAAAAATGTATTACTTAATATTTAATTTTAAAGTTGGGATAAATTATTAAAATCATGTGTTTTTAACTGTTTATATCAAGTCTAAATCTAATTTGTTTAAAATTAATTACAGTGGTGAAACTTGCCAACAGATTTTTGGACATAAGCCTAGAAGAGAAACAAGCCCTTGAGAATGAGCCTCAGGAATACATATCAAGTCCAAGCAAGGAACTTCCTCCTCGGGGTGAAATGAGCTTGGAGCAGTATTGGAGATCAGTCAGCAGCCTCAGAAACCCAGCAACATGAAAACTTAAGTTAGAACTTCTTTCCAGACTGAGTGTAGTTGTCATATCATTGCCACATTCCAATGCTGACACAGAGAAGACATTCTCCATTCTTCGGAAAATCCAGAGTGATTCAAGGGGAAGTCTGGACCAAAAAACTATTGAGGGCATGCTAAGTGTGAATGTTGACAATCACATTGAATGTCACCAGTGGTCACCAGACAGTGATCTTTTGAAGGAAACTAAAAATGCCTGTGGATTTTATACAAAATCTTTGCAGTGAACTATGAGATGTACAACTCTTCCTTTTTCATTTAATTAACAATATACTGGCTCATATTAACTAACTATTATTGCAACATTTTCCATCAGATTCTGAATCTGAATCATGTTCAAAATTTGTGTTTTATATAATATGAAGAGAATACATATTATGTGATAAAATGAACTTGTTTTGTTTTCAATCCCCTTAAAACACGTACAATTTATGCCGATAAAAAATCTACCTTTTTAGAAGCCAATCTACTGATCAAAATTTGTAAATCTACTGGTTTGAAATCCTGGTTCTGTCACAGGTATGAGTGAATATACTTATTATTGTCATAAAAGTTCCAAATTTCATTGATTTTTTATATTAATACCCGGGCTTAATTAACCAGTTATGATAATTTAATTACAAAAATAACAAACAAACAAACAAAACTCGTTATATGGATCCTTTATACAAACTAAAAGCATCAATCAACATTATATAATCAGCAGATAAACATACTCTTTTTTTAAATGGCTTGTCTACAAGCGTTTAGTTATAATAATTCACCTTAAAAGCTGGCTAGTTTTGATGGTGCAAGGACTTCACATTAGATTTTAGTCGGCCTAATCTGTTTCGGCTCACGTGTCAAGTGTTGTTTTAACCACGCGTGTCCTTGGCACATTTTCTCACCGATAGGGCTACTACAGTAATTGCTAACCGTCAGTAATCTGGTCCAGCGCGCGTCAGGAATTTAGCAGCTAAAATACGTTTCCAAGTTTGAAGTTTGAAGTGTGTTTCGGTTTTATGGGGTTTTATTTAGTGTAAAATTGAAATTTAGGATCGAAATTTGTTTCGGTTTTCAAATAGAGGGGTTTTGATTTAATAATAATAAAGCAAAACTAGAATCTTGAAAAATACTGGTAAAGAATTTGTATATATATATATATATATATATATATATATATATATATATATATATATATATAACCTTTTTAATTTTATTATCTTTTTTGTTTTTGTTTTTAGAGGCAATGTACCTTTCTGTTACGTTGCAGCCCAAATAAATCTAAAACACCCCGTTCCAAACTCTTTTATGAAGAAAAATGGACAGAGTTACTATGCAAAGTTCATAAAGTCTTGGAAGATATACAGAAAGATCAATCTATAGCAAGGAGGAAATTTGAGTATGATCATTACACGCATTAGACGTGCTTGTCCCTGTATACAACCCTAATCTCTATAGAATACTTGAGATTTTCTCAATTTATTCTGTCTGTATTGTGTCTCCTCTACAAAAACAAATTTCATTCAACAACACGGTGAAAAATATTATTTGGATGCCTTTTTAAAATTTACTAATAGCTCTCCTAAATAGTGCACACTTATTTTGTTTTAGGAAAAAGCCATGGCGTATAGAAGGCTTTAATCGTTCACGATATTAAATCTAAAATACCCAATTTGCTACTACTAGAACAAAGGGAATAACAATAGAGAAAGATCAGCTCATGAATTTATGAATTATATAATATCTGTAGATTATGAGGAACAGATTGTTATCATGTCGAAACTTTGCTGTTCATGAAAATAACATCTGAAATATCAAACAGATGTTATGATATACAAGCTAATTGATGCACGCTATCATGTACTTCTGAGTACATGTATGGAACCACGGGGCTGTCACCTTGATGTCTGAAGTATCAATTGACGATAAATATATTTCCTCGACTAGGGATAATCATAATGAGTTCATCCGTTAATTCTTTAATGCTTCGAATGATTCATGATCTGTTCGGGATTAAAAAATGTTCCAAAATACGCTGAGTGCACTAACTCCCTAAATCTGAACCGTTCATGCAAGGCATAATACTGTTTATTTTCATTTTCATTTTTCAGGATAAAGTGAATCCTCGTTGTCTGTGATGTCAAAATATTTTTTTTTATAAAAATAATTATGTTAGTTCTTAGTTCTTATTGATACTTTAGACTGTGTAAGCAGGCCCGCCGTAAAAGAGAAGGGGGGGGGGGGAAGAGGCAATTGCCCAGGAGCCTGGCGATTTATAGGGCAAATCAGTTATAAAATGAATAAATTAATCTTTGCAGTAAATATTAAAATTTGTTCCTTGCAAGAGTCTAAGTTATGGTAGATTACTACAGGTTTTATATACAAAAACTGAAACTAGTTTTGGGGCCCATGACTGCTCTGCCCAGAGGCCGGGAATTTCTGTTGGCGGGCCTGTGTCTAAGTATGCCCTGATCGTCCGTTATGTCCCATTTACCCCCATCTACATGTTTTGTGTCCTTTGTTTTAATTGATATTTCAGACTATTTGTGTAAATAAATGTTTTGGTCGAACGGCACGTCATCAGTCTGAATTCATTGTTTAGACTATTTGTGTAAATATGACCTGATTGCCCACAATGAACCATTACTTGCAGTCCCTATGTTTCTGTAAATTATTATGTGCGTATTCCGTTTTACATGGTACTGCGGACCATCAGTGTAAACATGTGCATTCAATAATCATATAGAATTTATCAAACACACTTCTTTTTTAGTAAATATTATATAAAATAACAGAATCCAAATAGAATAAACGCAATAATAATTAACAAAAAGGAATTAGCTTGAGATACCATTAATGATATGATGCTCTCATATTTTCTGGAATAGGTTGATAGTGTAAATTTAATCACACCCGAACTATCAAAAAAGAAATTTTCATACATGAGATTATTTATGCACTACATGTATGTAAAAGTATGGAACCACCAGGCTGCCACCTTGCTGTATGCATTAGCAATTAACAATTGATGTATTACCTAGGGAAGGGATAATCATAGTGCAATCATCATTTGTTTCTGGAAAGGGTCCAGGATCTGTCCAGGATTAAACAACGAACCACTATTATATATGTTTGCACTAACCACCTGAGTCTGACTATTCATGCATGGCCTCATTATGTTTTAGCTTTAAATTTCATTTTACAAGTTAAAACGAGTTCCAACTGTTCAAGATATAACATTGTCCACCGTCTCCGTGTTTATGTTAATAGTGTGTGTCCTTAGTTTATATTGATAGTTCAGACAAGATGTGTAAACATGTCCTCGTTGTCCATGATGTACCAATGTCCTCTGTCTCTACGTTTTTGTTAATAGTGTGCGTCCGTAGTTTGTATTGATAGTTCAGACTAGATGTGTAAAAATGTCCAGGTTGTCCATGATGTACCAATGTCCACAGTCTCTGTTTTTGTCAATAATTACGTGCGTCGTTAGTATGTATTGATAGTTTATTTTGTCTGAGTAAACATGTCATCATTGTCCATGATGTCCACAGTCTCTGTGCTTGTGTCAATTGTTATGTGCATCTTTTATCTGTATTGATAGCTCGTTGTATTTGCATACAGATTTCCTCTTCGACTATGATGTACCATTTTCCACAGTCTTCATGCTTTTTGAAAATATGTATTGTCTTATGTTTTAAGTATGGTACAGACCATCAGTGTAAAAGCGTGCGCTAAATTCTTTGATCTAATTTAACTAACAAACTTTATATATAATAGCTATTATGAAACAAATAATATAATCCAAATAAAGCAAAGCCAGTAATGATACAAAAAAATCAGTTTCAGATTTTATAAATTATATGATGGTTTCAGATTTTGTAGAATAGGTTGGCGTCATCTATAAATTGTTCTAGATAGTATCAATTTACGCACACCTGCAATAGCACAATATACATTTTGATACACGAACTTATTTACCAACTCCGTCATGTGCTTCTGTCTAGACACATTTATGAACTGTGTGGAATCACCAGGCTGCCACATTGCTGTATAAAGTAAGAATTAACAATTAACGACTGATGCATTACCTAGAGAAGGGATAATCACATTGTAGTCTTTCTTTGATTTTGGAAAAAGATCTGTCTGGGATGCAAAAACGAACCACAATTATGTCTGAGTGCACTAATCCTTAGAGTGTGAACTGTTCATGTACGGATTAACACTGTTTCTCTTCATTTTCATTTTGCTAGATAATGGGAGTCCCAGTTGTCCATGACGTCCCATTGCCTACAGTTTCCATGTTTTGGTCAATAGTTGTGTGTGTCCTAAGTTTAAATGGATAGAACAGACCATTTGTGTAAACGTGTGCGTCCTCGCTTGCATTGCAAAATTTCATATTCCTTAGAATTAATCATACAGTATCCTCATCCACACATCATCTTTTGCTATAAATTTACTGCCAGAAAATGTATCTCTTTTCACTCCAAGATAGCCAGAACAAATGTCCTCGGTACAGGGTTCCATACCTGAGTCCTCGATTTTCCCCAAATACAAGAATGTGTGTGTGTATATATTCTGCCCCATAAACACTTCTGTCCCTATAAACACTTCTGTCCCTATAAAACTCATTCCAATGTTAAACCTATAGACACATTTAACCTAGGATTTCCCGTACGTACCTATAGTATCGCATATTAAGGTCAACTCTAACAATGTTACTATTAAATCCCCCCCCCCCTCCCATTGAGGTCAGCCACTTTTAACACTGTTACCATTTTGGCTCTCAAGCGTCTCATCCAAGTTTATGGGGCCGTATAGAGCCAAGCGTCCATTTTTGGCTCTCGAGAGCCCCATCCATGTTAATTTCCCGTATGGCTCTCAAGAGCCTCTTTTGGCTCTCGGTCGCCTCATATAACTACTGACGGCTATCGATATGGCTGCTCCCATATGCTCGAAAAATGAGCCTGAACAAGTCCAATGTACTCTAACTTTAGCAGTTATTAAAATAGGGAAAATGAATTTTGCTAGAGTAGACAATACCAGCTTCTGAAAGTGCTATAAATGAATTATAAAATATGTAAAATGTAAAAAAATTATCGGCTCGTTTTGTTTCTCTTCCAATTTACCGTTGAAGTTCAGGAAATGAAAATGACCAAGCAGAGCTAGCAGTCTTTTGAGAAGTGCACTTCTGAAGTAAGGCCAAGCTGTATTTGCTATTACCTAAGTTACACCCATCAATCATACACCAAAATAAAGGAAATTAAAGTTATTTTAACAATACCTGAGATATACAATGTCTTTTTTAAATAACTAGGATAACCAGCGAGGAAATTGTGGGAAATTCTTTTTCTTTAAAAATCAAATCTATGCAAAGTAAGAAACTGGGGAGTGGAACCTTAGTTATCAGCGGTCTCACGAGCACCTGAAGTGTCACACAGCTGTCAGCGAAAGGAGTATGGGAGTGTTCAGTCTCGTTTTGAGTTGATACGAAACAGTTACGCTACCATTATTACTAAAAACTCTTTTTTTTAGCATTATCTTTGATAATCCGTGATGAGTGGGCTGAGGGTATTATATAACGTATATATAAAAATAAAGGTTATAAATTTGATACCAATAACTAATGACCAATAACGTCGTTAGGTTGGTTTGGAAAGGTGTTACGGTTTTGATAAATAGAAGAAATATACATTTTTTTGGGAAGAAAAAGATAAACTATCGAAAGTACAAGTGGGTTTCAGAAATAGTTATTCTAATATGGATAACGTTAAGACTCTATGTGCTTTGGGTGATTATCTAATTGCAAACAAACAAAAAAACAAGATATTTTTCAATCATACAGATTTTAATAAGGCTTTTGATGATATTTGGAGAGTTAATGTATGGTCTAAAATATTACGAACAGAAGTGTCTGAAAATTGGTTTAGAGCGATATACAATTTTATCAAAACATTAAATCATGTCTTTATGTTACAGGTAACAATTAGGTCTTTATTAATGTGGTGTTAGTGTTCCACAATAAAATAATTTGTTGCTATTATTATTTTCAATTTTTGTAATGACTTGGAATCTTATATGAAAAGTAATGGTTGTAGCGGTATAGAATTACATACTATTGATTCAATCTATATATTTTGAAATGTTATATTCTTACTTTATGCTAATGATGCTATAGTTGTTGCTAAGAACTAAAAGGATATGCAACAGCTTGGGGGGTGGGTGTTGGGGGGGGGGCGTTCACTATAAAACATTGAAACTGAGAGTTAATGTTGAGAAAAAAAAGGTTGTAGTTTTCTGTAAGGGTAACTGAATGATATACACTTTTCAATTTTGATGGAAAGAATACTGAGTTGGTGAACCTGTATAAATTTCAGTTAAACAACATCTAGTAAATAAGGCAACCATCTTTTTGTTACGAAAACACATGTATAATTTGAATTTACCGATTGCTTATTAATTATTTTATCAAACTGTAGCACCTATTCTTATTTGCGATTACAATATTTAGAGGTTTTAAAAGTTGGATATTTATGAAAAGATACATGTTGAATTTTTAAGATCCATTTTAGCTGTCGTAAAGAATTCCCCGAAATATAAGATTTACGGCGAGTTTGAAACAAAATTCCTGATCTATGTATGGACAAGCAAGGATGATTAGCATTTTGTCCAAATTAGTTATTAGAAAAAAATCAAAAATTCCTTGCGCCTTATAAAGATTTTTGCCTACGAATTTTTTATCAGGTATCTATGAAAAATTACATGGATTTGTAACATAAAAGCTACTTTTGAAAATCTATGACCAAATTACATTTGGTTAAATCATTTCTTTTCCACTATTAAATCCTTAGATGTACTGTGCTAAAAATATTTGACAGATCAATTCAATCAAGCTTGGAAAACTGATATTACCGTCTCATAAAAAGGAAGAAACACACGAGGAATGAAAGAAAATAGATTTATAGAGATATTGTGATACATTTCACTAGTTATTTGACTGTTATATTTTCAACCAATAGCGATAACTTTATTTGCAAAAGTAACTATTATGTTAGGCCAAATATTGTGGAATTTTGAATGTCAATCAAATAAATAGGTTCATCAATGTTTTACTTATTTCTTTCATGTCTCTGAGAACTTTCCATATGATCAAACTATTATGTCTATGTAAAAGTACGGTATTTATTGTGATTTAAGTGCCCATCTTGGTTTTTCTTCACATATCGGAAACATACGAGTAAATGTTATTCTTATATTTATCTATTTTTTTTTAAATTTTAATTGTAAAGAAGAAATGGTGATAAATTAAAAAGCTACTGTCATAAGTCTGTTGTGTAAAGCCTTAAAATTACTCTATTACTTTTGGCAAATTAAAAAAAAAAAAAAAAAACAAGCATAGACATTCAGAAATCTACTTTTTGTAGCGGTGACATTACTGAAGAGCAGTTGGCATTTGTGTATACATCATGTTCGTTGTTAATATTAATGATATGTGTGTAGATTTTGTCTAAAATGACTTGGCGAATTTAGTTTAAATTATGTAGGACGAGCAGCCAGCTTGTACCCTAGACATGTCAATTTATGAGAATTAAGGAACAAAAACTCTGTTAGTAATCAAGCTGAAAAGGCTTTATTTCTGGATGTGGACAGATTTTTGAACTGAGTAAACTTTGTTAGGTAGTGGACTTTTACTTTTTATACCGTTCGAAAGCTCATAAAATAGCGAATCCTCGGACATCGAGTTCAGAAGATAAACAAGGACCTCTTACTTATAACACTACTCAAATGATATGATATGGAGTAAAACTTTGGTATCTTTTTATTTAATTTTTGTAGCCCATTCGCAAAATGTACCTGCTTTATTACTAACAGTTCCTTTTTCGCTATTTTAAGCAAAATCGCAAATATCTATAATATAATAACTTCTTAAAACCTAAATTATTTAAAGGCGAATAAAATTGGGAACAGACATTTCATGTCATATTGTCTAATCACAGTTTGTAACTTCTTTTAATCAAAGAAAGGTCAAAGTATATTGAACTTTTTTCCAAGATTTTATTGAAATAATAACGTCATCCTTGATACAGTCAGTATGTAGTACAAAATTCTGCCTTTCTCATTTAAATAACACATTCTACCTGTATTTCCGTATCATACTTATTATAGCGTTGGTTACCCTCCTTTGAAATATTTAATAGAATTCAGAAATGTAAAAGAAGGAAAATTCAAATGAATTCACAAAATTAAATGGATGAAGTAGGCTCTCTGGAATTAAAAATATTTCTTTAATTCCAGATAGCCGACGTCATCCATTTAATTTTGTTTCATTTTATGGTGTCATATATGTTGTTTATATAGTTTGACGACATTAAAGTAGAATTTATAAATTTATTAGGCAGTGTAAATAGATGTTTACCTCTTTACAAACACATATATTTGAATTGACTTCTGGCGAAAAAATTGTTACACAGGCTCTCCAAGGAGATTACTCCACTGTGGACGGTTGCTTATAAATCTGTTTTGGGTCTCTAGAGAGGAGCAAATGTTTCATCTTCCGTTAAGCGTAAATTTATACGACACAACATCTGTAATTACATCTTACATTATTATAGAATTTGTATGCCTAGATAGTTTTATCTCCATTGCATACTGACATGAGAAAAATTAAGTTATTTTATCTGAGCAATTTACCAAGGCGTCGTTTTAGCTAATTATTTAAGCTCAAATTTATAGCGGATTTTTTGGGCCAGTAAGGACATGCATGCTGAAGTGAAGAAAAATAATACATAGAGGTAATTTAAATGCATCTTTGTTTTGTACCGATATGGGGAGAATCAAAATATTCTTTTATTATCGTTGTCTCTTTCTCCTCGCCTTTTTTTTATAACATATGTGCTGATGTTTTATTTTTCCTGAGCTAATTGGCTTAAGATGAATATTTAAGGGCAGCTTGTATATTTTTTTTCCAATTCATGTCAAAATGCCGAAATGTACGCTTTCTCCCAACGCTAAAAAGCCACCAGGTAAGAAATACTACAACAAGTTTAACAACGCTTGGATATCAGAATTTAAGTGTGTGCAGGCGAGTAGCAAAGGTCCTGACTTTGCATTGTGTCTTTTTAGGCTGGTGAATCAATGATTGGACATCTATATGTAGAGATGACCAGGCTGCTAAGAAAGTTTCTGGGAAAGTTTATTTCAACCAATGTCATCACCAGTGAACCAGATCTTACTAATGTGAAGTTCAGACTTCTAGAAAATAAGCATAAAAGCACAAAAATTATGTTCAAGTCCTAGATAAAATATATCCGCGAGTTAAAAATGTATTACTTAATATTTAATTTTAAAGTTGGGATAAATTATTAAAATCATGTGTTTTTAACTGTTTATATCAAGTCTAAATCTAATTTGTTTAAAATTAATTACAGTGGTGAAACTTGCCAACAGATTTTTGGACATAAGCCTAGAAGAGAAACAAGCCCTTGAGAATGAGCCTCAGGAATACATATCAAGTCCAAGCAAGGAACTTCCTCCTCGGGGTGAAATGAGCTTGGAGCAGTATTGGAGATCAGTCAGCAGCCTCAGAAACCCAGCAACATGAAAACTTAAGTTAGAACTTCTTTCCAGACTGAGTGTAGTTGTCATATCATTGCCACATTCCAATGCTGACACAGAGAAGACATTCTCCATTCTTCGGAAAATCCAGAGTGATTCAAGGGGAAGTCTGGACCAAAAAACTATTGAGGGCATGCTAAGTGTGAATGTTGACAATCACATTGAATGTCACCAGTGGTCACCAGACAGTGATCTTTTGAAGGAAACTAAAAATGCCTGTGGATTTTATACAAAATCTTTGCAGTGAACTATGAGATGTACAACTCTTCCTTTTTCATTTAATTAACAATATACTGGCTCATATTAACTAACTATTATTGCAACATTTTCCATCAGATTCTGAATCTGAATCATGTTCAAAATTTGTGTTTTATATAATATGAAGAGAATACATATTATGTGATAAAATGAACTTGTTTTGTTTTCAATCCCCTTAAAACACGTACAATTTATGCCGATAAAAAATCTACCTTTTTAGAAGCCAATCTACTGATCAAAATTTGTAAATCTACTGGTTTGAAATCCTGGTTCTGTCACAGGTATGAGTGAATATACTTATTATTGTCATAAAAGTTCCAAATTTCATTGATTTTTTATATTAATACCCGGGCTTAATTAACCAGTTATGATAATTTAATTACAAAAAATAACAAACAAACAAACAAAACTCGTTATATGGATCCTTTATACAAACTAAAAGCATCAATCAACATTATATAATCAGCAGATAAACATACTCTTTTTTTAAATGGCTTGTCTACAAGCGTTTAGTTATTAATAATTCACCTTAAAAGCTGGCTAGTTTTGATGGTGCAAGGACTTCACATTAGATTTTAGTCGGCCTAATCTGTTTCGGCTCACGTGTCAAGTGTTGTTTTAACCACGCGTGTCCTTGGCACATTTTCTCACCGATAGGGCTACTACAGTAATTGCTAACCGTCAGTAATCTGGTCCAGCGCGCGTCAGGAATTTAGCAGCTAAAATACGTTTCCAAGTTTGAAGTTTGAAGTGTGTTTCGGTTTTATGGGGTTTTATTTAGTGTAAAATTGAAATTTAGGATCGAAATTTGTTTCGGTTTTCAAATAGAGGGGTTTTGATTTAATAATAATAAAGCAAAACTAGAATCTTGAAAAATACTGGTAAAGAATTTGTATATATATATATATATATATATATATATATATATATATATATATATATATATATATATATATAACCTTTTTAATTTTATTATCTTTTTTGTTTTTGTTTTTAGAGGCAATGTACCTTTCTGTTACGTTGCAGCCCAAATAAATCTAAAACACCCCGTTCCAAACTCTTTTATGAAGAAAAATGGACAGAGTTACTATGCAAAGTTCATAAAGTCTTGGAAGATATACAGAAAGATCAATCTATAGCAAGGAGGAAATTTGAGTATGATCATTACACGCATTAGACGTGCTTGTCCCTGTATACAACCCTAATCTCTATAGAATACTTGAGATTTTCTCAATTTATTCTGTCTGTATTGTGTCTCCTCTACAAAAACAAATTTCATTCAACAACACGGTGAAAAATATTATTTGGATGCCTTTTTAAAATTTACTAATAGCTCTCCTAAATAGTGCACACTTATTTTGTTTTAGGAAAAAGCCATGGCGTATAGAAGGCTTTAATCGTTCACGATATTAAATCTAAAATACCCAATTTGCTACTACTAGAACAAAGGGAATAACAATAGAGAAAGATCAGCTCATGAATTTATGAATTATATAATATCTGTAGATTATGAGGAACAGATTGTTATCATGTCGAAACTTTGCTGTTCATGAAAATAACATCTGAAATATCAAACAGATGTTATGATATACAAGCTAATTGATGCACGCTATCATGTACTTCTGAGTACATGTATGGAACCACGGGGCTGTCACCTTGATGTCTGAAGTATCAATTGACGATAAATATATTTCCTCGACTAGGGATAATCATAATGAGTTCATCCGTTAATTCTTTAATGCTTCGAATGATTCATGATCTGTTCGGGATTAAAAAATGTTCCAAAATACGCTGAGTGCACTAACTCCCTAAATCTGAACCGTTCATGCAAGGCATAATACTGTTTATTTTCATTTTCATTTTTCAGGATAAAGTGAATCCTCGTTGTCTGTGATGTCAAAATATTTTTTTTATAAAAATAATTATGTTAGTTCTTAGTTCTTATTGATACTTTAGACTGTGTAAGCAGGCCCGCCGTAAAAGAGAAGGGGGGGGGGAAGAGGCAATTGCCCAGGAGCCTGGCGATTTATAGGGCAAATCAGTTATAAAATGAATAAATTAATCTTTGCAGTAAATATTAAAATTTGTTCCTTGCAAGAGTCTAAGTTATGGTAGATTACTACAGGTTTTATATACAAAAACTGAAACTAGTTTTGGGGCCCATGACTGCTCTGCCCAGAGGCCGGGAATTTCTGTTGGCGGGCCTGTGTCTAAGTATGCCCTGATCGTCCGTTATGTCCCATTTACCCCCATCTACATGTTTTGTGTCCTTTGTTTTAATTGATATTTCAGACTATTTGTGTAAATAAATGTTTTGGTCGAACGGCACGTCATCAGTCTGAATTCATTGTTTAGACTATTTGTGTAAATATGACCTGATTGCCCACAATGAACCATTACTTGCAGTCCCTATGTTTCTGTAAATTATTATGTGCGTATTCCGTTTTACATGGTACTGCGGACCATCAGTGTAAACATGTGCATTCAATAATCATATAGAATTTATCAAACACACTTCTTTTTTAGTAAATATTATATAAAATAACAGAATCCAAATAGAATAAACGCAATAATAATTAACAAAAAGGAATTAGCTTGAGATACCATTAATGATATGATGCTCTCATATTTTCTGGAATAGGTTGATAGTGTAAATTTAATCACACCCGAACTATCAAAAAAAGAAATTTTCATACATGAGATTATTTATGCACTACATGTATGTAAAAGTATGGAACCACCAGGCTGCCACCTTGCTGTATGCATTAGCAATTAACAATTGATGTATTACCTAGGGAAGGGATAATCATAGTGCAATCATCATTTGTTTCTGGAAAGGGTCCAGGATCTGTCCAGGATTAAACAACGAACCACTATTATATATGTTTGCACTAACCACCTGAGTCTGACTATTCATGCATGGCCTCATTATGTTTTAGCTTTAAATTTCATTTTACAAGTTAAAACGAGTTCCAACTGTTCAAGATATAACATTGTCCACCGTCTCCGTGTTTATGTTAATAGTGTGTGTCCTTAGTTTATATTGATAGTTCAGACAAGATGTGTAAACATGTCCTCGTTGTCCATGATGTACCAATGTCCTCTGTCTCTACGTTTTTGTTAATAGTGTGCGTCCGTAGTTTGTATTGATAGTTCAGACTAGATGTGTAAAAATGTCCAGGTTGTCCATGATGTACCAATGTCCACAGTCTCTGTTTTTGTCAATAATTACGTGCGTCGTTAGTATGTATTGATAGTTTATTTTGTCTGAGTAAACATGTCATCATTGTCCATGATGTCCACAGTCTCTGTGCTTGTGTCAATTGTTATGTGCATCTTTTATCTGTATTGATAGCTCGTTGTATTTGCATACAGATTTCCTCTTCGACTATGATGTACCATTTTCCACAGTCTTCATGCTTTTTGAAAATATGTATTGTCTTATGTTTTAAGTATGGTACAGACCATCAGTGTAAAAGCGTGCGCTAAATTCTTTGATCTAATTTAACTAACAAACTTTATATATAATAGCTATTATGAAACAAATAATATAATCCAAATAAAGCAAAGCCAGTAATGATACAAAAAAATCAGTTTCAGATTTTATAAATTATATGATGGTTTCAGATTTTGTAGAATAGGTTGGCGTCATCTATAAATTGTTCTAGATAGTATCAATTTACGCACACCTGCAATAGCACAATATACATTTTGATACACGAACTTATTTACCAACTCCGTCATGTGCTTCTGTCTAGACACATTTATGAACTGTGTGGAATCACCAGGCTGCCACATTGCTGTATAAAGTAAGAATTAACAATTAACGACTGATGCATTACCTAGAGAAGGGATAATCACATTGTAGTCTTTCTTTGATTTTGGAAAAAGATCTGTCTGGGATGCAAAAACGAACCACAATTATGTCTGAGTGCACTAATCCTTAGAGTGTGAACTGTTCATGTACGGATTAACACTGTTTCTCTTCATTTTCATTTTGCTAGATAATGGGAGTCCCAGTTGTCCATGACGTCCCATTGCCTACAGTTTCCATGTTTTGGTCAATAGTTGTGTGTGTCCTAAGTTTAAATGGATAGAACAGACCATTTGTGTAAACGTGTGCGTCCTCGCTTGCATTGCAAAATTTCATATTCCTTAGAATTAATCATACAGTATCCTCATCCACACATCATCTTTTGCTATAAATTTACTGCCAGAAAATGTATCTCTTTTCACTCCAAGATAGCCAGAACAAATGTCCTCGGTACAGGGTTCCATACCTGAGTCCTCGATTTTCCCCAAATACAAGAATGTGTGTGTGTATATATTCTGCCCCATAAACACTTCTGTCCCTATAAACACTTCTGTCCCTATAAAACTCATTCCAATGTTAAACCTATAGACACATTTAACCTAGGATTTCCCGTACGTACCTATAGTATCGCATATTAAGGTCAACTCTAACAATGTTACTATTAAATCCCCCCCCCCCTCCCATTGAGGTCAGCCACTTTTAACACTGTTACCATTTTGGCTCTCAAGCGTCTCATCCAAGTTTATGGGGCCGTATAGAGCCAAGCGTCCATTTTTGGCTCTCGAGAGCCCCATCCATGTTAATTTCCCGTATGGCTCTCAAGAGCCTCTTTTGGCTCTCGGTCGCCTCATATAACTACTGACGGCTATCGATATGGCTGCTCCCATATGCTCGAAAAATGAGCCTGAACAAGTCCAATGTACTCTAACTTTAGCAGTTATTAAAATAGGGAAAATGAATTTTGCTAGAGTAGACAATACCAGCTTCTGAAAGTGCTATAAATGAATTATAAAATATGTAAAATGTAAAAAAATTATCGGCTCGTTTTGTTTCTCTTCCAATTTACCGTTGAAGTTCAGGAAATGAAAATGACCAAGCAGAGCTAGCAGTCTTTTGAGAAGTGCACTTCTGAAGTAAGGCCAAGCTGTATTTGCTATTACCTAAGTTACACCCATCAATCATACACCAAAATAAAGGAAATTAAAGTTATTTTAACAATACCTGAGATATACAATGTCTTTTTTAAATAACTAGGATAACCAGCGAGGAAATTGTGGGAAATTCTTTTTCTTTAAAAATCAAATCTATGCAAAGTAAGAAACTGGGGAGTGGAACCTTAGTTATCAGCGGTCTCACGAGCACCTGAAGTGTCACACAGCTGTCAGCGAAAGGAGTATGGGAGTGTTCAGTCTCGTTTTGAGTTGATACGAAACAGTTACGCTACCATTATTACTAAAAACTCTTTTTTTTAGCATTATCTTTGATAATCCGTGATGAGTGGGCTGAGGGTATTATATAACGTATATATAAAAATAAAGGTTATAAATTTGATACCAATAACTAATGACCAATAACGTCGTTAGGTTGGTTTGGAAAGGTGTTACGGTTTTGATAAATAGAAGAAATATACATTTTTTTGGGAAGAAAAAGATAAACTATCGAAAGTACAAGTGGGTTTCAGAAATAGTTATTCTAATATGGATAACGTTAAGACTCTATGTGCTTTGGGTGATTATCTAATTGCAAACAAACAAAAAAACAAGATATTTTTCAATCATACAGATTTTAATAAGGCTTTTGATGATATTTGGAGAGTTAATGTATGGTCTAAAATATTACGAACAGAAGTGTCTGAAAATTGGTTTAGAGCGATATACAATTTTATCAAAACATTAAATCATGTCTTTATGTTACAGGTAACAATTAGGTCTTTATTAATGTGGTGTTAGTGTTCCACAATAAAATAATTTGTTGCTATTATTATTTTCAATTTTTGTAATGACTTGGAATCTTATATGAAAAGTAATGGTTGTAGCGGTATAGAATTACATACTATTGATTCAATCTATATATTTTGAAATGTTATATTCTTACTTTATGCTAATGATGCTATAGTTGTTGCTAAGAACTAAAAGGATATGCAACAGCTTGGGGGGTGGGTGTTGGGGGGGGCGTTCACTATAAAACATTGAAACTGAGAGTTAATGTTGAGAAAAAAAAGGTTGTAGTTTTCTGTAAGGGTAACTGAATGATATACACTTTTCAATTTTGATGGAAAGAATACTGAGTTGGTGAACCTGTATAAATTTCAGTTAAACAACATCTAGTAAATAAGGCAACCATCTTTTTGTTACGAAAACACATGTATAATTTGAATTTACCGATTGCTTATTAATTATTTTATCAAACTGTAGCACCTATTCTTATTTGCGATTACAATATTTAGAGGTTTTAAAAGTTGGATATTTATGAAAAGATACATGTTGAATTTTTAAGATCCATTTTAGCTGTCGTAAAGAATTCCCCGAAATATAAGATTTACGGCGAGTTTGAAACAAAATTCCTGATCTATGTATGGACAAGCAAGGATGATTAGCATTTTGTCCAAATTAGTTATTAGAAAAAAATCAAAAATTCCTTGCGCCTTATAAAGATTTTTGCCTACGAATTTTTTATCAGGTATCTATGAAAAATTACATGGATTTGTAACATAAAAGCTACTTTTGAAAATCTATGACCAAATTACATTTGGTTAAATCATTTCTTTTCCACTATTAAATCCTTAGATGTACTGTGCTAAAAATATTTGACAGATCAATTCAATCAAGCTTGGAAAACTGATATTACCGTCTCATAAAAAGGAGAAACACACGAGGAATGAAAGAAAATAGATTTATAGAGATATTGTGATACATTTCACTAGTTATTTGACTGTTATATTTTCAACCAATAGCGATAACTTTATTTGCAAAAGTAACTATTATGTTAGGCCAAATATTGTGGAATTTTGAATGTCAATCAAATAAATAGGTTCATCAATGTTTTACTTATTTCTTTCATGTCTCTGAGAACTTTCCATATGATCAAACTATTATGTCTATGTAAAAGTACGGTATTTATTGTGATTTAAGTGCCCATCTTGGTTTTTCTTCACATATCGGAAACATACGAGTAAATGTTATTCTTATATTTATCTATTTTTTTTTAAATTTTAATTGTAAAGAAGAAATGGTGATAAATTAAAAAGCTACTGTCATAAGTCTGTTGTGTAAAGCCTTAAAATTACTCTATTACTTTTGGCAAATTAAAAAAAAAAAAAAAAAACAAGCATAGACATTCAGAAATCTACTTTTTGTAGCGGTGACATTACTGAAGAGCAGTTGGCATTTGTGTATACATCATGTTCGTTGTTAATATTAATGATATGTGTGTAGATTTTGTCTAAAATGACTTGGCGAATTTAGTTTAAATTATGTAGGACGAGCAGCCAGCTTGTACCCTAGACATGTCAATTTATGAGAATTAAGGAACAAAAACTCTGTTAGTAATCAAGCTGAAAAGGCTTTATTTCTGGATGTGGACAGATTTTTGAACTGAGTAAACTTTGTTAGGTAGTGGACTTTTACTTTTTATACCGTTCGAAAGCTCATAAAATAGCGAATCCTCGGACATCGAGTTCAGAAGATAAACAAGGACCTCTTACTTATAACACTACTCAAATGATATGATATGGAGTAAAACTTTGGTATCTTTTTATTTAATTTTTGTAGCCCATTCGCAAAATGTACCTGCTTTATTACTAACAGTTCCTTTTTCGCTATTTTAAGCAAAATCGCAAATATCTATAATATAATAACTTCTTAAAACCTAAATTATTTAAAGGCGAATAAAATTGGGAACAGACATTTCATGTCATATTGTCTAATCACAGTTTGTAACTTCTTTTAATCAAAGAAAGGTCAAAGTATATTGAACTTTTTTCCAAGATTTTATTGAAATAATAACGTCATCCTTGATACAGTCAGTATGTAGTACAAAATTCTGCCTTTCTCATTTAAATAACACATTCTACCTGTATTTCCGTATCATACTTATTATAGCGTTGGTTACCCTCCTTTGAAATATTTAATAGAATTCAGAAATGTAAAAGAAGGAAAATTCAAATGAATTCACAAAATTAAATGGATGAAGTAGGCTCTCTGGAATTAAAAATATTTCTTTAATTCCAGATAGCCGACGTCATCCATTTAATTTTGTTTCATTTTATGGTGTCATATATGTTGTTTATATAGTTTGACGACATTAAAGTAGAATTTATAAATTTATTAGGCAGTGTAAATAGATGTTTACCTCTTTACAAACACATATATTTGAATTGACTTCTGGCGAAAAAATTGTTACACAGGCTCTCCAAGGAGATTACTCCACTGTGGACGGTTGCTTATAAATCTGTTTTGGGTCTCTAGAGAGGAGCAAATGTTTCATCTTCCGTTAAGCGTAAATTTATACGACACAACATCTGTAATTACATCTTACATTATTATAGAATTTGTATGCCTAGATAGTTTTATCTCCATTGCATACTGACATGAGAAAAATTAAGTTATTTTATCTGAGCAATTTACCAAGGCGTCGTTTTAGCTAATTATTTAAGCTCAAATTTATAGCGGATTTTTTGGGCCAGTAAGGACATGCATGCTGAAGTGAAGAAAAATAATACATAGAGGTAATTTAAATGCATCTTTGTTTTGTACCGATATGGGGAGAATCAAAATATTCTTTTATTATCGTTGTCTCTTTCTCCTCGCCTTTTTTTTATAACATATGTGCTGATGTTTTATTTTTCCTGAGCTAATTGGCGGACTGCCAAGTGGTAAAGATATGCAATCTGATTAAAATCAGATCTCCACAATCCTAGATTTCGTTTTAATGAGACTGTAAAGATATACAAATACATCTGTATTCATATTTTAATGTCCTCATTGTGTAGCACAATGAAAACGCATTTGAAAAGTGGTATTTGATTTGGCGGACATATCTAATGAGTGAAAAATAGTTATTACGTTGATGTTTATTGCCCTGGAGAAACCAGGAAGTTTACATGTAGCCAGGTAAAAAGAAAAGTAAGTAGACGACAGATAATAAAACCTCAAACGTTAATTTGGTCCTAATGTTTTTTAAATAATTTTTCACCTTGATACACACCAGTCATGGCTATATAACAATTTCGTTCTTACAATCTGTTGTTAATACATGTATACTGATTTACTATTTCAAAGTGATTGGACATAAAAATAAAAAAAAAACATTGTTAAAGTTAGTGATAAATTGATTGTGCTTGGTATATCACACAGTTCTAATGACATCGGAGTAATGACAGTAGTCTGACCAAGAAAGGGGCTTGCATAAGGTCTTGATATTTTCTTTATGCATGTATACTAGTGTATTAGGGATGTATACTTCCTTTTAATCTGGGTACTTTTGTGGATTATATTGTATGTGCAATTTTTTATGGTAAAAGAAGAGAATGAAAAAATTGTTTAGAGACAGAGAACGATGCTTAGCAAATGTTGGAGATAATGGCTGACTGTTTAGATTTCGTTTGGTATGGGATGTTTTGTTGTTTTACAGCACAACAACACAAGAAGGTAATGTATGTGCCAAGGCAAGAGCAGTGGATGGCTGTTTAGAGAACCAAGATAACATAATGTAACATAAGGGCGGTAATCAACGGTTGACCTATATTCCAGTTGTAAAGAAGAATAACTATTCTACAATGATATGCCGAAATTGAAAGGCTAGTTGTAATTATGACAGGTATTACTGTATCACGCCATGTTGCATGGGCGGAGCTGGTTTTGCGCTCACCTCCCCCCTCCCTAAAATAAAAGAATACAAAATAAAAATAAAGAAAATACAAATAAGCGCGTAACAACCGGAACGTTTAATAGAATAAAGTTCCTTTACAGTGATATGGTTAAAATTATGTCAAAGAAACGCTTAAAATGCAGGAGCTTCCAAGGGCTTCTCCCCCTGGGTCGCCGCAGGGGGTTTCGTCCCACAGACCCGTCGCCTAGTTGTTTGCAACCACCCCCATCGAATGATATTTCTAGATCATCCAATGTGTTACATGCTTTTCAAAATACATTTTACAAAATTGATAGAAGAAAGCTTAAGCCAATGTCATGCATTTGCTCGCCATGGTGTTGAACTCCCTCAAATACTTTATGAAGGTACATGAGTGTTTTGTACCATTGGAAATGAAGTGTTTGCTATTTGTAAATATCGGGGACATGTATGTTAATAAGTCTCCATTACTTTTTCATGTGTGTTTCCTTATTCATAGACTTGTATTTGATTTATACTGCATCCCCCCACTCCAACAAAAATAAAGGAAAGAAAAATGTTGAATGAACCTACTTTTAAAAAAATATTCAACTGTTATTATTGTTTGCTTGTTTTTGTTGCTTTTTACGTCACTTTCAACTCATTATTGGCGATATAATGCCAGAAAATGCGAGCTAAGTGCATTCCCGAGGACACACGATAAGCTCCGCCCACTTAGTTAATGTTGCTCTGGCTCACAAGCTATCGTCAAATGGCGGATTCAGTAACATCAGGGATAGAGTCATTGGAAAATATTCCCGACAATATTTCTGAACCTTTCCTACCTGATTGCAAGAATCGTTCAGATTGTGTGTTAAAGAAAGGCTTGAACTATTACACACAGAGATATATTCATGAAATTAAGATTTTTGATGATGAAAATCAAGTGAAAGTTACAGCACGTTGCTGGTGGTCTATGAGAAAGAAGGAACATCCTCACAAACATCAAGTAGACATTTCATTAGAAGAAGATAAAATAACAGAATCTTTCTGTTCTTGCAAAGTTGGGAATGTTTATTAATTAAATCAGAATTTCTAGCATGACTTCAATAATGTTTTTTTTTTTAAATTTGTTTAAAAATTTAAAATAAAGCTTTCGTTATGTATTCGCACCCGTTAAATTTATATCGTTCATGTACAATTGTCATGTACAAATAAAAAACCAAGTACTTTTTCCTGATCTAAGATATAAAATTTTTTATTTATTATCAATTATTAATGTTATTATGTTTAGGAAAAACATTAAAGTTATAATAAATAAATAACAATTTATGCAAAGTTTCCTGAGTGATTGAAGGGAGTGTTTTACGTTCTTTACGCCGCGTTAACATGTATCGTCAGTTGGACGGATAAAAGCATTTTATAAGGATATCATTGATAAACCAGGAAATTTAAATTATTTCAGATCCATGTAAAATGATCATTTATCATAATCTCTTAAAAAAGAAAGAAATAATAATGGCACGTCGAAATGTACAACTACAGGCACTTTTACAGGGGTATATATGCATCCGCTTTTACCTTTATTCGCTAATTAGTGTGATGCGTTCTTTCTTACTTCTTTGATGTCATAACATTTTGGAGGTATTATAAAAATCAGTACTTTGTAAGAGATAAGTTTTATTTGAAGTCATCATGACAAAAATGCAATAAATGGCAGGACATAGCTTGCTGTTATTTATAGTCTCAGACCTAATAAAGACAAATGAAATATTTTATTACGGTTTCACCTCTTCATAAAGTTTAAATATTAAAACAAACTACACAATACAAATTTTATTTTAAAAAAATTCACTTTAAAATTTTGAAATAAATTATGTCAAAATCCAATTTTGCAAGTATAGATATTGTATATAATTAGGGCCATTCTAAAACTTAATGTATAGGGTAGAAATGGTTTCAAAATCCCACGGCCCACAGTATTTTATTAAGTTTCTCTAAGAAAAACAACCTGTGCCAATCAGCCATGTAGTTGTTGTCAAACCATCAGAGAATAAAAAAGAAAACCAATTTTTTTGTCAACTTTACACCAATTACAAGCAAATGTTCAATTTTGAATATTTTATCAAAATCAACTCTAATGAAGTATGATGCAGGATTCCAATATTACAAAAAGAAGAAGAAATTAAGAGAAAAAAAGGAAACGGGGGAAAAAAAGAGGACGAGGAGAAGGAGAAAAATAAATTGAAATAGATATACTAGTATATAATTTCACTCTTTGGTATCCTGTGGCACATTTTTGGAAGTTTTTTTCTATAAAATAAAAGAAACAACAACAAGTGGTACATAAAATGCTCAGAATAAAGTGTTAAACCAGTGAACAGAATACTCCTAGAAACATCCAATAGTTAATACAGACTATAATAATAATAATAATAATAATTATTATTATTATTATTATTATTATTATTATTATTTAGGGTAAAGTGCAATGCTCAATTCTAAATACATGACACTAGTCTCTTTGTTTCCTTCTATTTTATATCGTTATGACATCGCCCTCTCTCCACAACTCACCAAACATCAATTATTGGTTTAAAAATAAATTAAGAAAATGTAATATTACATTATATATATATATATATATATATATATATATATATATATATATATATATATATATATATATATATATATATATATATAATCAGCAAATGAAGCTGACGTATTAAATTACAGCCAGTAACACTCTGGGACGTATCGCGATTATTGATTGTTCATTACTTTACGCATTGATTTAACAGATCAATGGATTTGATTAATTAATTTATTGTTTCATTCATTCCTTCATGCATTCTTTCCGAGTTTGACTCAGTTCATGTTGCATTTTGTCATTATTTTCGGCCTGTTGATATTAAAACATGTGGTTGCAGCATTGTTGACAATGCTTATATCAGCAACAAAAAGTTAGTGAATAATGGGTGATAAATCTCGTTTTTAAACCCATTCCTGCTTTTTTTTTTTTTTTTTTTTTTTGAGAAAGATAAGGTTACGCTTTTGAAAAAGTTCCTTCCATTGCCCAATATTATTAAAGTCAAATTTGCAGAAATGGGAAATCATATATTTAATTTGGTAAAGCAGATGAGAATACTAATTAACTTAGAAAAACTTTTAATTCTGAAGAAGTTACCATGGAATGTATCTTGGATTCTGTTTTACAAAGTGTAAGAAAAAAAATGAATGTTTTGATATTGTGTAACTTCTCCCACTTTATTGATTTGATAACTAAAAGAAGTATATGCGTGTTTGCTTCCATTTAATTTTCAAAATGTTCGGTTATTACAAGATATACGAATTTTATGAGCGAACTTAAGTGCACATTTGAGTAAAAGAAAGTATTACAAAAAAGAAAAGGCAAAAACAGAGATGGGTAGGAAAAGAAAAAGTAAAAAGTGACATAGGTATTACATAACCTGACGAGATTGTTCTTTTCTGTGTAATGGAATTCGTGTAAGTTATTGCCTGGGATATATCATTATAGTACTACCATCGGTTTAATCCTCTTACCTCAGATTAGCTATCCGAGGTACGAGGCATAAACTTTTGTCAACACGAATGAAAATGGGGAAATAACCGTTCATTGTATCTGTATGACCCGGAAGTACAGTTTAGTGTCTAACACATGTACAATATGGCTGCGCCCAAGTGCATACTAGTTTCCTTCGTTCTCATTTTCATCTTTCAAATTTCAGCATCAGAAAGGAACACACAAGATTTTTTAAAAAGGGAACACACATTAGTAAAACCTTATCAAGGTACACGTAACTAGATTTATATACAAGTTTATGGAAATATGCAGAAAGTCACGAATTGTGTCAGATACTGTGTTGTCGGAGATTGTGTGTGATCTAAGTTTCCGTACGTAGTCTCATAGGTTAGCTTACGTGTTAATCGTATGTTTCAAAGCATTCATGACCACATGGTTGTAGGTATTTGTGCCATACAGGCAACGCCAGCCTAGACTGCCCATTCCTGTTGGTGAAAATATTTGGTTTACATGGGTCTCCCCAAATACATTCTGTGATTTGGGGGTGGGGCCTGAGCAGGTAGTCGTACAATGTATAGTTTTTTCCCCCAGAATAGAAAAAGCCATGGTAATTATCCTCCAAAAAGGGCACTTTAATTAAAAAAGGACTCTTTAAAATATATCATTCTCAAGGGGCTATTTTGTTTAATTGTGAATTGTTCTTGCCCTTAAACATTGTATTATTATTATTATTATAGTAAAATTGTGAAAGTATGAGAGTAATTGACTTGCAAAGTTAAAAAAAAATGTCCTATGTTTTATATATATATATTTCAGCCAGAAAGTCACAGGAGTACAATCCTTGATACGGTCTTACTCAGTATTGATTTTCTTTTTGTTTTCATCTTTCTTCAGCATAAGCTACATGTTGCAGTAATGCTTTGAAATAAAATTTAATGCATGGCTAGATACAGGCACAAATGTAAAATCTTGCCTATAGTAATAATAATCATTAATTACAGTGATTATAGGTGACAACAAATTTCTTAATTTTACTAGGTTTATATTTCTTCTTTTTCTTTCATGCTTCCATTAAATTCATTGGATGAACAATGGTTTAATTTATTGAAGGGCAGGATCTGTGTGTTTGCTTGTTCATTAGATGTACCTTTAAAAAAGATTGCTATAACCAGTCAGTAGCATTTAGTGTACCTATCGATTTCATTCTTTCGAGAATGTAGTCTACTGCTAAAGCGTCTATAGAGATTTCCTATTTGATTGTTAGGTTTAATTTGGAACAATAAACTACATGGATGTCATTAAATTATTAACTGACAATATTCGAAACTGGTCAGAAACTTTTTTGGAACAACACAGTCTTTCTGATAAGCTCAGATTTAATGCAATACTATCCCATTTTAAATATTGTAACTTCTTGGATATTAAAGTGGAAAGAATCATTATGTCATGTAAGATAAACCAAATCGAACATACCCTGTCATTGGCTGCCAAGAGAGTTCATGTTGAAAACGATAATCCCTTTAATTATATGTACTCAACTGCATGTTAAAACATTATCCCATGAGTGTACTCACTGCCTTGAGTAGTTCAATTACAATAAACAAAGACCTTTTTTGTATGCATCACAGCATGGTACATGTATTAATTAGCATTGATCTGTTACACAATGTGTGGGCTACGCTTTGGGCACAGGTATCTTGCTGCTTATGATCATAACAAATATTGAAATTAAATCGAGTGCATAAGTGACTGTTCACGTTCACAGGAAATGAAAAGAGGCAATATGAGTGGACACACTGTCATGAGCAGTTCAAATAAATAAAGACCTCCTTTATCACTGTTTATGCATCACCGCATGCTGTTAATCAGTGGACACAATGAATAGCCTGAGTTTTGGGCACAGATATATTGCTGCTTACAATCATTGAAATTAAATCAAGCATATAAGTGAACTTTTTTGTTAGCGAGTCACGAAAAGGGACATTTTGCAACTGAAAAGGGCAGTTTGTAGGGAAAAGAGGCCTAGTCGGATGTAAAAAAGGATTGATACAGAAAAAAAATGGGCTGGCACAGGATTAAACAGTATGGTGCAATGCCATCCTAAAATGACCTTTATGAAACACTAATGTAATATGCATGATTGGATAGAGTCTAATTGCTTTAGTTGTACTATACTTACTGTAATGTCTTTTTCCGTACTGAATTATATCCAAGCACAATCAAGTGGTTGCATTTTTCAAATTCTGTGGGGTGCAATTTCAGTAGGTTGAAGAGCAGTATTATCCAAGGAATGCCAAAGTCTCTTAACTTTTGGTATATTTTCTTCAACTAAATGAATATAGCTAATCACACTGTGGTCAAATGTTCTCAGACATATTCCTTTCATTCAACGAAAGTAACATGGGATATGGCTAATTGCCTTAACAGGGATGGCTAATTGCCTTAACAGGGATGGCTAATTGCCTTAACAGGGATGGCTAATTGCCTTAACAGGGATAGAAAAATGTTGAAAATCCATGGTTGTCACTGGGCAGCTAACTTTGAAAATCTTGTTGCCCAGCAGATTTTTTTGGTTGTCTTTTCTCCCAAGATTGCCATAATCAAAATTATTCAACAACTTTTGTTAGATATATAGTTAGTCCTAATCGCACACAATGCTTGTAATTCACTATCAGTCCTGCTGATGGAAAGTCTCTTGCAAGTGTACACACTTATTTAATCTATTTAAGATCAGCAACAACAAAAAACCAAAGATAATCAAACAGTTTCCTTCTTTTTGGTGCTGTCTTGTTGTCAGGCAGCTTTCTAGTTGATGGCCACCCCTAACCACAAACATATCTATATTTTATGTTTATCTGAGCTTACATCATTATGGTTCACATTATCATTAATCCGGTACTAATAATCCTGTAAACTATCCACTTGGAATTTTTGTTTAGCCATTATCCAACAAGTCAATATAGTATGCAATAACAATTCTGATTGGTTTGATTATTTAAACTTGCCATATTCTTTAGCTAAAGCTATCCAACAGAAGCAACTGTCACAAGCTCTATAGCAAGTGCCCATTTCTTCAACAGACCAATGAGAAAGTGTGATACTAGATCATATGCATTCAGTGTCTCAAGCCAAAGACGAAAGATACCTCTACCATATGTTGGTGTGTTGACAAAAGACAAACATTCATGACTCTACTTTATTTAAGGGTTCAACCAGAGGGGCTGGTAGTATGGACATTGATTATTTAATGAGATAATGAGTAGCCAACACATGAGGAATATTGTGACCTCTTACCGATAGCAATCACCCAGCAGTCAACTACAGAGTTATATGGAGATAATTTGGGTACCCTGCTGAGGGACAGTTAAATGATCAGATGTTTGTTGCTGGAAATTTTTTAAAATTCCATTATAATTTTTAACATGATTATTGTGTTAAAATACTTTTGGTTGCCCAACCAGGCTTTCACATTAGGAAAAATGGTTACCCAGCATTAAGTTTTAGTTTTTCTAGCAATGTGATTGACTACCTGAGCTTTAAATTCATGAATTCCATTATCATTGAATTTCTCTAAATTAACATTGGAAAATCTTGGGAATACATTTTTTTAATGTTATTAGCAATAAATATTTAGTTCTAAAACAAACATTGCAAGATATAGGGATTTTTTCACTATCCAAATCAAAGGCCTAAACATAAAAACCAGGTGAATTGCATACTCAAAGAGAGTGGCTTTTGTTTTGGTTGGATACCAGTGATGATGTTATAGTAAAATTATAGTTGTTGCACAATATGTAAATAACTAGAATTTTGTGTTTATAAATACTTATTTCCATGCCACCCCATTTTGACCACTACTCTGAAGTTTGAGCCTCTCGGGTAGGTCTCTGAGGGTAAAGACTGCCCCAGGGCAAATTTCAGTTGGCTTTGTGTGGTAAGAATGTACATGGTTATAGGGTGGGGATCTCAGTTGTTTCCAAGATATTACTCAGGGCCTAAGTCCTCTGAAGAGTAAAGGATGGAACTCATAGCAAATATCAGTTGCACGTATCAATTTGTCTTTATATGCACAATTAGTGCATTTTTTGTTATATTTTGGAGATCTCAATAGTTTCAAAGTTATGAACCAGGAGCTTAGTCCCTGGGGGTAGGGTTGGTCAGTGTCAGTTACAAGTGTAAACCTGTCTGTTCATTCTCTGTAAGTGTATAAATGAGTATAGGACGTGGATCTCAATAGTTTGTATGCTATAATCCAGGGGCAAAATACCAAGGGGATAGGCAAAGATCCTCAGGCGTCACCAGGGGGTCCCATTTGAACATGCAACAAGTATTACTTTGATGATATGCTCCAGTGTGATACTAGATATCATAGTTTGGGGCGATGAAAGGGTGTTGTTAGAGAAATTGAGGGTACTCAAGCTCCTGAGTTTTCTCTATCAATACTATTTGAGTCCCTGACTTTACAATAAACTTGGTTTCATAGAAAAGAGAATATTGTCTGATATATTGTATGACCACAGCTCTTTTACCAATTTTTAAATGATAGATATCTTTTTTTCTGTGTCACATGTTCCCTTATGTCCCTCTTTCCTACCTGACTTTTCTTATTTTAAAAATGTTACATCGTCTATAAAGATAAATGCAGCATTGTCGTTTGTACGTATACTTTTAACAGTACTGTGATGTTATTTCAACAAGACTAGTCTGCACAATTTTGTCATGTGTTTTAGAACATGAGAAAGATCAAAGGAGAAAGCTGCTGTCAAAACAACAATTGGGTCATTGCTCAGACTTGCCAATTTTCAGAAATATGAGACATACAGCTCCCAAGTTATTTGAAATTTATAATAAAATCACTCAACCCCAAAGTCTTTAATCAAAATTCCAAATGTTGGGACTTTCTAGCTTAAATGGTATAAGATGAGTTTAAGGATATTACACATGTATGTACATGTCCACCCGATCTTGCATATTCATGGCTGGACTATATCACAGTATTTCCGCACTTCTTTAAAAGCTTGGCAAAAAATATAAATGTGTAAAGTTAGTCTTTTTTTTTTTTTTTTTTTGTTACTTTCAGAAACTCTGCATTAATTTTAAGAGACTGTTATTATTTCATGAATGTGAAAGAGAAATGCACACAAATACTCATAAAGACACATTAGGAAAACAGGTTTGGGATATGTACATTTCATGTACAGTATTGTTTTATTGTGTTAGCACAAAGAACCATTACAGTCAGCTGTAGTGTGTGACATATTCAAAGTACTTTCTTTTGGCATGTTACTTTTTTTTTTGTAGGTACAGCTACGAATATTCCCACCTGGGATTTTATTGGTAGTACGATAGTAACAAACAACCATATACGCCTAACTCCAGATCACCAGAGTCGACAGGGAGCCATCTGGAACAGTGTGGTAAGTTGTCCAATACAATATTTTAATTGTATTGTACAGTTTTCATTTTATACAGAACTGTATGACTTGTATACAGTTGATCTTTAATCAGCTTGGGGCATATGTTGTATTAATTTTGTTGTTTTGCCACTCACCGTCTATACCTGCTTAAAAGTCAAGTCCAAATGCATACTGCACAGACCCAGATCTGCTAGCACATAATGCACTGGCAGATCTGGGTCTATTGCAGTTTGTTAGGAGTAATCAGTGCAACAAACAACATAGACCCTGATCTGCTGGTACATTATGCGACAGCAGATAAGGGTCTATGTTGTTTGCAGTTGGACTCGACTTATAAGCAAGTATATATGTTACATCTGTAATGTAAATGCTTGATTGTATTGAACCCAGTTTCAAACTAGAGATCAAAGTCATTGCAAATATCCAGACTTATGTGTAAAATTTTAATTTATGGTACTCTTTCCACCCCAACATCTTTTCTTGTCATCTACTCATTATGGCAAATATGATAAACTCTTTCAGTTGGTGTTGATTTGGTTCAGGTTGCAAGGAACAATGTTGCACCTTGAGTGTGGGATCATGGGTTTCCTGTATGTCTGAGTGCCCATTATCTTGACTCCTTTGCTACTTCCCTGTGTGCAGTAGTTCATCATGTGTGTTTGTATACTTCAGTGACAAATAAAAATATCCACTTACAATTTTTCCTTGGTACATGTCTGGTACCTGAATATGTTGATGTTGTTGGTGCTTGCAATCATCCGAGGTGCTTTAAGTGATCAAAATTTCAGGATAATGATTTAGCAGTTGAAATATTAAATGTTTGTTCATTTGTTTGCCCAGTTTCTGTACAAAATCACTGATGACAGATATTGTAATATATTTTTGAGGTTGAAGTAATGACAATAGGGACTAAATTTCTGAATCAAGAAACTTACAGAAATACATAATTTATCATTTAATTAATAAATTCCTAGTGTGAAATGAAAGCAAATGAGAAAAGGGAATTGTTTTATAAAGCTCTGGTAGATAATTGGTGAACATTAAAGTTCAATTTGAGAAAGATCCAGAATGGAAAATTCATAAGTGCTGGTTTCTGCAGTCGAATATGTAAAATTTGTAAACATTTGTTTCAATGGTTACTTGATTGCTTGATAAAACTTTCTTTACAGCAATGTAAGACTCCACTGAAAAGATAGGCAGTGCAGGTCAGATGATGAAATTAAGATATTACAGACACGAAAGCAAAAATAAGATCATTTACATTTTTGTTAGAAATACTAAAGTCTTGGATTTTGTATAATTTTCTTTGTCCCTTTAAAAATTGTGTGTATCCCCCAGATTTGGAGGATATGGGGACACAAAATCCCCTGCCTTTGAGATCTTAGGTCCAACACTAAAATGAGAACATAAGGCAGATGCAGAGACATATTTATGTACATGACTAGTCAGAATATATCCACTAAAATGCAGACATACAAATATAATTCTTCCCGTCTCCTGTTTTCCTTCTTTGATATTTATGAAATGAATTGGCAATACATCAGTTCACAAAGACAGTATCTTGATAGGGATTTCTTTTACGTGTGATTGACAGCATGAGCAAGATTGGGATTTCTTTTATGTGTGATTGACAGCTTTGTGATTTATTTTATGTGTGATTGACAGTACCATGCATTATGTGTGATTGAGAGTACCATGCAGGATAGAGATTTCTTTTATGTGTGATTGACAGTAGCATGCATTATGTGTGATTGACAATACTATGCATGATAGAGATTTCTTTCATGTGTGATTGACAGTAGCATGCATTATGTGTGATTGACAATACTATGCATGATAGAGATTTCTTTTTTGTGTGATTGACAGTAGCATGCATTATGTGTGATTGACAATACTATGCATGATAGAGATTTCTTTTATGTGTGATTGACAGTACCATGCAGGATAGGGATTTGTTTTATGTGTGATTGACAGCTTAGGGATTTCTTTTATGTGTGATTGACAGTACCATGCATTATGTGTGATTGACAGTACTATGCATGATAGAGATTTCTTTTATGTATGATTGACAGTACCATGCAGGATAGGGATTTGTTTTATGTGTGATTGACAGCTTAGGGATTTCTTTTATGTGTGATTGACAGTACCATGCATTATGAGTGATTGACAGTACCATGCATGATAGGGATTTCTTTCATGTGTGATTGACAGTATTGTGCAGGATAGGGATTTCTTTTATGTGTGATTGACAATACCATGCATTATGTGTGATTGACAGTACCATGGATTATGTGTGATTGACAGTACTATGCATGATAGAGATTTCTTTTATGTGTGATTGACAGTACCATGCATTGTGTGTGATTGACAGTACCATGCATTATGTGTGATTGACAGTACTATGCATGATAGAGATTTCTTTCATGTGTGATTGACAGTACTATGCATGATAGAGATTTCTTTCATGTGTGATTGACAGTAGCATGCAGGATAGGGATTTCTTTTATGTGTGATTGACAGTACCATGCATTATGTGTGATTGACAGTACCATGCATTATGTGTGATTGACAGTACTATGCATGATAGAGATTTCTTTCATGTGTGATTGACAGTAGCATGCAGGATATTGATTTCTTTTATGTGTGATTGACAGTACCATGCAGGATAGGGATTTGTTTTATGTGTAATTGACAGCTTAGAGATTTCTTTTATGTGTGATTGACAGTACCATGCATTATGTGTGATTGACAGCATCATGCAGGATAGGAATTTCTTTTATGTGTGATTGACAGTACCATGCAGGATAGGGATTTGTTTTATGTGTGATTGACAGCTTAGGGATTTCTTTTATGTGTGATTGACAGTACCATGCATTATGTGTGATTGACAGTACTATGCATGATAGAGATTTCTTTTATGTGTGATTGACAGTACCATGCAGGATAGGGATTTGTTTTATGTGTGATTGAAAGCTTAGGGATTTCTTTTACATGTGATTGACAATACCATGCATTATGTGTGATTGACAATACCATGCAGGATAGGGATTTCTTTTATGTGTGATTGACAGTATTGTGCAGGATAGGGATTTCTTTTATGTGTGATTGACAGCATTGGAATAGGGATCTGGCTCCAGTTTCACCAAATTTGAGAGCATTTTTCCATAAGTTGAGATTTTGTATTATCTTGCTTGTCAACGTGATAGTTCTGACAATACAGGCAAGGTAAGATAAATTTACAAGGAATCAAAAACAACTATTTAGTTTTAAAATTGTACACCTGGAAAGCCTTTTATTCTTGAAAAACAAGTTGAGGAATTCCTTGAATTTTAGAAATTTTTCAGTTTTTCCTCCAAGAAAAAAAGACTAATTTTAAGAAAATTCAAAATATTATCACTTCATTTTAATCCCTAATGTCTGCTTAATATTTGGTGAAAAATTAAACATTTTCAACCATGGAATAAGAATGATATTGAAAAGTCTCAATTTGAGGAAGAAAATTTGAGATGTTGAGTGAAACTGGACAGGTCTTCAGTAATATGTGCCCTTACACTGCCAGTTTTGTAAAATACAAATACTGTGGTCCCCCTCTTATAAGGCCACCCCTTCTGCACCAGTAACAGCAGTTCAAATCAAAGTTACTTTAGCATTGTACTGACATTATTATTATAATAGTTAAATAGTCACTATGTGTCTTGCTAAAGTAATGCATGGCATGTGTTTATGTAATGCTTTCTTAGTATTTATGTGATTGGTAAATTATGGGGGGTCAGCATTTTTGTACATAAAACCACACTACAACTTGTTTATGAGATCAACACAAAACCTTCATTTTTGTTTTAATGAAGGTGAAGCTGAACTGATACTTTGGTTGATGTATACATGGTAAAAGTTTTATACACTCAGACATCAGGTGAGTAAGAAGATAAGACACCAACCATTTTGCTTTTGGGGGTGGATGAACTGGTATTTTCTTTACAGCCAGATTTTTGTTTCAGTTGCATATTAAATATTAAAATTTTTATACCTGATAATATGGGACATACGAATAAACAGGAGGGGTAGATCAACTGAAAACTTAATTTTTCAAACAACATAAGCCAAAATGTAAACAAAAAAATTCTCATCCACCCCACCCCAGCAATTAAATGGTCAGTGCTAGTGTTTCTTACAGGCCATTTTAGATGGTGCTGCATCATGACACAATTTTACCACTCCATTATCCTTCAGGTGCCATAAACCTATTTTCACATGCCATGATCCATTTACCAGTAAAAATGACTCTTTTAGATTTCTTTTTTTCTGCAGGGTGTCTTTTTCCAGGTTTTAAAATCAAATTATGGTCTTCATAATAGTATATATTGTGATTTGTTTCCCTTAGTATAATTTAGATAGGGAAAGATTCATGTGTGTCCATAAATGGATGTGATTATCTCATCAGTTTATTTCTTAAAGACAATACATGAATCAACACTTTGACTGCCATTATGACCAAACTGGATCTTTACTTACTGAAGAGTTGCAAAATTCAGAGGTCATTCTTGGAACAGCGATCTACAATTAGAAGTGATTTAAGCAATTGTACATGGAAACAATATAAATTTTATGTCTATATTTTGTAAAATATTATGCCTACTGTGAAATGAGACTGACTTGTCCAAAATTGTGTGCATTGACACTTTTTTTATGCCTCTGAATGAACAGCCATTAGAGTGTAATGTATTTATAACCCAAATTACTGATCTGTCTCCTCTGAGAATGCGTAGATTGGTCTGTTAATTCATTGATTGACATTTGATATGCTTCCATACGCTTGATCAAAAAGTTAAACAAACTTGTCAAAATAAAGCCATGATAATTTCTCACAGTGAGTAAAGATAAATCACTAATATTGCACCCACTGCCATGATAATTGAATTAATAAACAGGTGTGCTGTCACCAATATATTTAATATTCACAATGGATCTAAGTATATGGAGTATAAAGCAGCCTAGACTAATTCAAAATTTTACCATGCATAATTAGAGATTCTTTAAATACATGATTGGAATTGCATATATTTTGAACCCAGGTCAATCTAAAGCTACTTTATAATCCCCACCCCCAAACCTTACATCACCAAATGGTGAATTTTCACATTTACCATGAAATTATCAAGGTCTATAGGAAACACTAAGTGCCTAACAGAAAAGGAATATTTAAAATGTTGAAGCTTTTATTGTAAATTGGTTCTAGCTAAAGAAATATACATTTTTCTTGAGCCCACCTGGGTTTAAGATTGACATAATGATCACTCTGTAAGTGTGTGTGCCCATCCATCAGTACACCTGTCCACACCTTATATTGACATCAATGTTAAAGTTTTACTTAGCTTAAAAAAAGGCAGGCTCAGCAACACAGGATCTTTTGTATTTTATACAAATTGTAGTAGTCCATTTTGTCATATATTACATCAATATGTATTTATCCAATACCTGAGAAGAAATTCTTTTGCATGCAACATTTAGTTATTCTAAAAATTGCAAAAAAGGGCAGCACAAATTCTCTCTGATAAACCTCATGATACATCTACTACACCTTTATTTTAAGAATTGGAGTAGCTAAAAAAATAAGTAGATAGCTTGAATGCCAAAAGACTATTTATGTGAGTTTTTCATTGAATATTAAGCAGACATTGAATGGAATTTCACAATGTTATCTCCAAACAATGTTGGTACAAATTCATTCTGATAATGCAATATGTTCAATGAAGGTTGGAAATTTATATGGAACAATTTAAGAAGAGCATCAGATATTCTGGAGCTTGTGTCTGGAACAGTTTGCCTATTGGCATCAAAACATCAATAAGTCTTGACACTTTGAGAAGTAAATGTTTCAATTACATATTGAGAATGGTCTGTTTTACATATACGTCTACTTTTATTGTTAATCTGTTAATATCATTCATCACATATTGTATTGACCTTGTTTAAAAAGTTATGTGTATATATTGGGGTTGAAAATTTTGAAAATCCATGGTTGTCTCTGGGCAACCACCTTTGAAAATCTGGTTGCCCAGCAGACTTTTATGGTTTCTCAGTAAATTACTGCAGCAGCCCCTGAGATTGGTGTAATCAGAATTATTATTCAACAACTTTTGTAACATATATATATATATATAGTTAGTTAGTTAGTTAGTTAATGTCTAATTGCACACTATACTTGGAACTCACAATCGGTCCTGCTGATGGAAAGTGTCACACAAATTTACATACTTTTATATCTATTAAAGATCTGACAGCAAATATAAGATAATCAGACGATGTCTTCTTGTTTGTTAGTTTCCTAGTAGTTGACCATCCCTGACCACAAACTTATCCATATTGTATGTTTAACAGAGTGTACATCATTATGCTTCACATTATCATTAAATCTGATCCTACTGTGTCTATACTGTCTGGGTGCTGTTACCCTTCTGCTTGGGATTTTTGGTTTGTGGTCATCATAGTTTGTAGAGAATGCTTCAAGGAAGAATAATTTAGTATTAACTAAGTAACCTTCTATAAATAAAGAATTTATTATTATTGTTATTGTTATTATTATTATTATTATTATTATTATTATTATTAATATACTTATAATTTTGTTTCCGGTGGTTTCCATATTACAATAAGGATTTTTTTTATAGCCTTGCCGAGTGCGAAACTGGGAGCTTCATGTACACTTTAATGTCCATGGGTCAGGGAAAAACCTGTTTGGAGATGGAATTGCTATTTGGTACACAAAACACAGGCTCCAGTTGGGTTTGTATTATGATTTTCAGGGTTCATCATTTATGCTAGTCCATTCCATGGCTGGGGGCCTATCAGAATTATGCAACAGAGCTAGTCCATTCCATGGCTGGGGGCCTATCAGAATTATGCAAACAGAGCTAGTCCATTCCATGGCTGGGGGCCTATCAGAATTATGCAAACAGAGCTAGTCCATTCCATGGCTGGGGGCCTATCAGAATTATGCAAACAGAGCTAGTCCTTAGGACCAGTGCTAAAAACAGAAGAAATGTGATCTGCCCAGGTGCTGCAAAAAATATTATACATGATGAAATTTGTAGTAAATTTCTGACTGGTATCACAGGATGTAATTGAGTATGTTCCTGGTCATCAAGTTGTTTGACTTTTGCAAACAAATACAATGGCCAAGCATTTTAATGAACATAGGTTACATGAGATCTGATTGGCTATTGAGTATTACAAATGGCTGCCTTCATGATATCACCTGTTCAGTGCTTTGTTCTGTGTGTCAGTGTATACAAGCAGATACGCATCTCCATCAGTTATGCCTGAAAGTTTGCCGTAATACTTGATTCATTTAAAAAGTTAGTGAAAACATATATGTATTTCTTTATGTAAATTTCTATTTTCATTTGTAAGCTAGACTTACCATGGAATTATGTTACCCATGCATTTACGCAATTAATTGCAATGACAACAATGCATAAAAAATTTTGAAATGATGGCTTAACTTTTAGATCAATAAAATAACTATTGACATATGTAATTTATATGTAAAACTTTCTTGAAGTAATCTGTAGAAAGTTGGTCATGACTTTGAATGGAGTATTATAGTTTCTATTACAAACTGTTGCATGTTTCCACAAATGATATATATGAACATATTTTCTTAAAAGATTTTCATGCATGAATAGAAACTTGTGTGCAGAGAGTAACTTATTCAGATGAAAAGCTTCTAGAATACATTCCAAGTAATAGTATGGCTTACTCTAATGCCTAATATAGTTGACTTATGTCACTAATTTCAGTTACATGTTAAGATCTTTTTGGAATGAGCTCTTTCTTCCTTGCCCTTGAGCTTTCCAGTGTTCTCCAAAGACAAGCTCAAGGGCAAGGAAGAAAGAGCTCATTCCAAATCTAGTAAACAAGATATTTTAAATTTACACCCTACGTCTGACTCGTTATCTAGTTTAGCTGGAGATGTGGGAATGCCTCTCCCTCCACCAATTAAATTGCCTCATATGGAAAAGGAAATAGTGCAACCTGATGCCAACAGAGATCTAGAATCGAGGATGATCAATATGATTCATAAAGCTTTGTCAACTAGAATGTCGACAAAATACGATGAAATTGCATCATACAAATCTAGGCTACCCACTGGGTATAAGTCCAGCTCCCTGCCTGGGCATGATATAGGTGACAAAGCTGGGCATATGAGAGTGGTTTTTATTTTATTTTGCCAGCCTACCTGGCCAGCCTCTTTCTTATGGGGATTTATTTGCCGCTCTGGCTGTTGACCCACCCGTCCAGCCGCCCGGCCAACAAGCTTACCACAGTAATATATTTGCAGTCCAGGATGTTGACCAATCCATCCAGCCATTCAGACACATTAGACATAGTACGGGTTCAGTTTTCAAACATTGTTAGTCTTTACCAGCAGTGACGATGTCTTATCGGACTTTGCTGCCCGGTCTGTCCAGTCAGCCGGCTGGTCGTCCAGCCAACCTTCTGGCAGTAGAACCGACCCAGCAGCACCCATAATACTGGTTCAACCCTCACAAGCACAACGGTCTATCCAGCCAAGCCAGCACGCAGACCCGACCCAGTCGTTCGTGCCATCCCAGCTGACCCAGCCAGCAGCAACAGACCATCACCTTTGGACACAAGAAGTTTGGGATGTTCCAAGGCCACCTTTTATAACCTTACCGTTCAACTTTACCCCTAACAATGCACGCCAGTGATGCTTCGGCATCTTTACCTTATGGTATGGCATACCCCAGCACATACCCCATGGAGGAAGATGACCCTCAAGTCGACAACTGTTCCAACCTAGAGTCTCATGCTAATTCTGACCCTACAATGAAAAGAACTAAATTCAGTTTCAAAGCTGCCATTGAGGACATTTTTCCAATTCTACCCTCTACGAAATGCCCCACACCGCCTGCTGCAAATACAGCATATAAAGTCAAGGCTTCAGTGGATCAAGACAAAGAGGAAGTACATCCATCATTCGGAGTCTTACCCCAATCTTTGAAGATTGCAGAAATAACTGGTTGCTTATCCAAAAAAATCAGCTATCCAGGTAATAATAAAGCCTCTTTTTCGGCAAGTCAACTTTTGGCCACCTTTTCTCCATATTGGTACAGGTTGCACAGATACACCTAATATACGGATTTTCCCAGCCTCGATAAAGATTTTATGGCTGTCAATGTTTTCCCCTCTATATTACAAGGTGGACAGACAGATTTTAACTGCCACTATAAAACTGGAATACAATGTGGTTTCTATCTCCTCTCTGTTGGATTTGGCCTCTCTGGCAGTGTACCGCTTGTCAGAGAAGGCCAGAAATGATCATGATTGGGATGCGGTTGGTCACATCCCCAAAGTCATTAATAGGGCAGCCCATCACATGATGACTAACTCTCTGACAGCCTCCTGTAATTTAGACTTAATACAGAATGAAACTCTACTCCGTTCTGCATTGCTCAAACCACACCATGTAGCAACTTTGCGCTCCCTTTCTTTTGGGTCCCCACTTGTGTTTGGAGGTCTTATGGAGGAAATTCGAAAACAGGCGGCACATGAGTTGCCTCTTCAGTTGTCTGTACAAAATCCGTTCTCGGCTTGACCTCGTCATGAACAGCCTGAGATGGGACGACAAGTGTCAGAGATATGATAGAAGCGATACTCAGATGTGTCAAAATTATAGGGGCCGAGCTATCAATAGGAGATCGTCTCCCTACTTCTCACAGACAGGCCAGGAGGGGAGAGAGAAAACAGGTTTTCTCCTCATCTATGCCTCCCAATAACAAACAATGACTTGCCCCCTCTACAACCCGCTGGCAACCCTCCGGTGGGTGCCAAACTCCTTCTGTTCTACAATTCAAGGATCAGATTATTCCCTCACAATGATTGGTTAATATGATTGGTTTTGGAGGGTCTACACATCTCATTCAGCCAGCCCCCTCCCCTCTCATCACTAATAATAGGTTAGCACAAGTTTTTCTTGATACAGCATAATCTGTATATCACTGCTGACAAGGCAATACACTAAAATAACTCATCCTAGAATTTTTGAGGGCATTTTGAAGGCCTGTCTTTCCATTTTTTACTGCCAAATTCGTTTTCCCAGTCTGAGTCAGTATCATGCTGATGTTTCCCAAAGAAATAAGTGCAAATATTCCTCTGAGCCATGGTATTTATATATAATACTTAAATTTGAAAATCAGATTTGATATAACACAATGTCGAGCAATTAGCAATAGAATGATGTACACTGTAACAGTAACGTTAGAAATGATCAAATATGAAAAAATTTATTTATATCAGAAGTGCAACCAACTAATAGGAAATCAATTGAAATAATTAATTACCACAAAAAATTGAGGATAGTATAAGATCATCATAACAAACACAAGGTACTTACCCCGATCAATCCTCTTTGATTTTAATCTGCCATTTTTAATTTCTAGTCCTCACAGCTCATTCACCATCTTACTTTATAAAGATATGTTAAATTACAATTATCTCAATAAGGGTCACTCAAACAAGCTCTCTATCTTTGCAAAACAAAAGATCAAAGCTGACATGAATGTCATTTATCTGACAATCCCACACGACTTGCGTCCCATGAGAACAATGTTAACTGATTAGCAGGTTACTCAGCTGCATATGTGTGGTCATGCAGATGTCATAAATGTCGAAGGTTATTATATGGTACTGAATATAGCGTTTTGATGCACAAGGCAAAATTTAAAAGAGTCAAACTGACATATATGGCGGAGTGCACACATCTCAGTTTGGGGTCAGATATAAAATTCACTCGTCAGAACGTAGGAGTATGGGTCAAAGAGAAACCCTATATTTCAAGGTACTAGCTTTTTGGGACAAGTCATTTTGAACTTACAAAAGTCAATATTTTGCTTCGGTTCACATACACACACACACACACAGAGAGAGACTGTAGAATACAAAGAAACAGAGTTTCTTTTACTATTTTACTTCTTAAATCCTAATTTGAACACTGCTGATGTAGAAGTAATTTGTTGTATGTATATATATATATATATATATCCCTAGTACTGTAGAAATTACTTTCACATATAGTTATTTCTTCATCATGGAACAGAAACTGTTTGGATCTGGATGTAGCTATGTCTGTACAGAGTCACCAATATATCAAGGAGTATAAAGGCCATAAAATGCATATTGAGTCTTTGCATAATTTATACATATTACATACCAGTATCAATCAACCTGATCTTTTTGTAAAGAACTTGTATGTAAGAAATGACAGCAAACCATGTCCATTTCTTTTTACATCATTTACATCTCATATTTCCATAGATTATTGTGTTGTATGTATGCATCTCATATTTCCATAGATTATTGTGTTGTATGTTTCCATAGATTATTGTGTTGTATGTTTCCATAGATTATTCTGTTGTATGTTTCTATAGATTATTGTGTTGTATGTTTCCATAGATTATTGTGTTGCGTGTTTCCATAGATTATTGTGTTGTATGTTTCCATAGATTATTGTGTTGTATATTTCCAGAGATTACTGTGTTGCATGTGTCCGTATATTATTGTGTTGTATGTTTCCATAGATTATTGTGTTTTATGTTTCCATAGATTATTGTTTTGCATGTTTCCATAGATTATTGTGTTGCATGTTTCCATAGATTATTGTGTTGCATGTTTCCATAGATTATTATGTTGTATGTTTCCAGAGATTATTGTGTTGTATGTTTCCATAGATTATTGTGTTGTACATTTCCATAGATTATTGTGTTGTGTGTATGCATCTTTCTGCAATAAGCTACATAGGATTTTCTTATTTTCTCTTTGTTACCAGGACCAGTATTTGGTAACATGGACTACTTTGTTGGATTAGCAATTTTCTTGGATACCTACAGTAATCATAATGGGCCACACAATGTAAGTAGGAATTAGAGGGTCTTTAATGGGGGTGGGGGCAGGGGTGCATCATTGCAAATGACATCTATTTAAATAAAATACTTTGTACACCTTGCCTTAAGATTATTCCACAAGCCTTTCACTTGTCTTCTGGCCTTGAATTCTCAAAACTTTTTGAGCATGAAACTGAAGCTCAGGTTCAGAACCCCAAAATATTTTCAGCATGAAATTTAAGCCTGAACTTAAAACCCCCAAATAAAGATATGGCAACTTATGGTACACATACATCATGGAATTTCGTCAGATATGACACTAATGGTACCCATACATCATAGGAAATTTGTCAGATATGACACTAATGGTACCCATACTTCATGGAAATTTGTCAGATATGACATTCATGGTACACATACTTCATGGAAATTTGTCGGATATGACGGTTATGGTACCCATACTTCATGGAAATTTGTCGGTCAAATAAAGGGGCTAAAGTTAAGAAAAATCTGAAAGTTATGTGATTGTAACTTTATTCTAATTAAAGTTATGTGATTGTAACTTCATTCTAATTAAAGTTATGTGATTGTAACTTTATTCTAATTAAAGTTATGTGATTGTAACTTCATTCTGGTTAAAGTTATGTGATTGTAACTTTATTCTCATTAAAGTTATGTGATTGTAACTTCATTCTAATTAAAGTTATGTGATTGTAAGTTTATTCTATTAAAGTTATAGACTGTCAGAGTTTCTAGACTTTGAGCTTGAGTATTTTGCTCGGAAAGATTTGAGAATACTGGTCCTGATATAATAATATGTTTATCACATTTAGAAATGCTGATTTAATTCAGTGATAATGCAAATAGTGTTGTGAATGAAATTTTAAGTACAAGTCAATCACATGGCTTGGACATTATGCTTGTATCTTAAATTATGTCATTGAGTTGTTATTTCACATGTATAATATGGAAAAATATTAGTTTATAGACCTAAATAACACCGGAGTCATTTATTATTTCTGCAAGGCTTTGTTTCAAGTTACAATCATAAAATCATGATGATTTTCATGCAGTTGCCCACAAATGAGGACTTGTCTTTATATTTTGTGTAAAATTCTGGGCTATGTCAACATTGTAATTACCAAGCAAAATTATGAGCTAAATGATTAGGATTTGTAAGTATTGATTCTGAACTAATTTTTTAAAAACCTGTAAAAACCTACTATCGGAACAGCCTTAACTACCTTAGTGTGTCCCTGGGCATGACACTTTACGCTTATTGCCTCGGAACAGTCAGGGTCAACTACCTTAGTGTGTCCCTGGGCATGACACTTTACGCATATTGCCTCGGAACAGCCTGGTTCAACTACCTTAGTGTGTCCCTGGGCATGACACTTTACGCTTATTGCCTTGGCACTAAATAACCTTCAGATGCTATGTCATAAAATACCAAAACAAACCCGACTTGTCATATTTTGGTACCTTTTGAACAATTGTTGGATATCATAACAAATCTTCAGTTTTATATTTTAACAGAATTCACTGTTTTTCAGTTTTTGGGTCTCTTCAATTGCTTACAAGACCAATTATTCCATAATATTAAATGATGATAACTGTTTAATAATTTCTTTCTGATTCCACATTGGTTAAGAATGACTTTAAAATTTCTTTGCACAATTAAATAAAGATTTTATTGGTTCTTTCCAGCATCAGCATCCATATGTATCTGCTATGATAAACAATGGGACACTACACTATGATCATGATCGTGATGGAACCCACACACAGCTAGAAGGATGTGAGGCTCAATTTCGAAACAAGCCCCATGATACTTATATTGCAATCAGGTACCACGGAACCACACTGAAGGTAGGTTGGATAGCCATATTGTCATGTTAGACATCTTAAACTTGATTTAATTCACAGTTTGCATAATGTGGATTGACTTTTACACTCGTGCCTCTGATTTACACCTGGCTATGCATTGTTATGCCCAAGTGTGGTGGGTAAAATTTAATCTGATATTACACTGGGTTTGGATGTTAAACTGTGATTGATTTATAACAGGTTGAGATAATCAACAATGGCATTTATGTGAAGATACTGAGTTAAAGGTTTTTAAAGTCATAACTTCTACATCAGTTTCTGTATTCAACCAAAACTCTGGGGCATTACTAAATATCTAATTTGTGTAGGCTGATATGCTAACGGTTTCATCTGCATAATTTGTGTAGACTGATATGCTAACGGTTTCATCTGCATAAGCAGAAAGCTTTATCACCAGTCAAGACATCAAGTTCTGATGAACCCTTGTCTTACTTTCTTCTTGTTGACTATTTTTTTCATATGGCACCATAAATTAAATAATTTACAAATCATTATATAAAATTCATGTTGTTTATTAGACTTACGATTTAATACAGTTTCATAAATTGTTTGCAGTAAACACATTGTGCATATGACAAAACTAGTTAGATGTTGTTTGTTTATGTTAAGTCAAAGAAGCTGCTGTAGCTCAAGTGGTAGCGTATCAGACTCCTAATCCAAGTGTCATGGGGTCGATGCTTCCAATCCAAGTGTCACAGGGTCGATACGTGCCCAGACCTGCCTGGGTCTGCTGCTTCAGTGTGTACTTGGGAAAGGCACTTAGCACCCATTTCCTCAGTGTGTACTTGGGAAAGGCACTTAGCACCCATTTCCTCAACATGATATTGTGAATAAAGTGCTGAAAATGCTGTTAAAAACCAACTAACAGACAATGTTCTGTCAAACCTGGCTTAGGCAGCCACCTCTGGTAAGTGGGAAAAGCAACCTTAAACGACAGGTGACTGCTTAATGTATCACTACACTAATCAAGCCAATCAGCTGTTATTATAATCATATTGTAGTCTCATCGAAAATCATTAATATTTTTTCCCTGATTTTTCCTAGAGATTTGCTGACCAATGAAAAATGTTACTTGCATTCTGTACAAAGCAGCATTAAAGCCTTAACAGAAAATAAAATGTTTATTGAGTTTCACCTCTTGGATGTTTTGTATGACAAAGCAAACAGGTTTAATTCAACTAGTTCTGGAAAGGTCACTTGCACTAAACATTCCAGTTAGAAAAGGCAGCATAACCTATTCTCTTTCTTGGATAGGTTATGTCCAAGTTAGTGACTAACATAAAAAAATCTTTGTGTATTTATATAAGTAATACACTGAATTTCATAGAAATGTAGAAAAATGGAGGAAATATATAAGAACTTTATCAGTGCAATGATACATTGAATAAAGGTTCATTTCCATGCTAATTTTTAAAGGACCATGAAAAAGTGTCTATTTAAGACAGGTGATTGTTTAATACAGGTAGAAGACAGGTGGTTGCTCAATACAGGTGACCTTTAAGGCAGGTTTAACTGTGTAGGCAGTGTAATAAAGGTGAACAAACAATATACGGTATATAGTCACTAATTAGGTCCAACTCCAAACAACACAGACTCAAAGCAGCCAATTTCATAATGCCCTGGCAGATCAGGATCTGTGTTGTTTGTTCTGCTAATTACTGCTAACAAACTAGACCCCAATCTGCTGGTGTATGATGCGATGGCAGATTTGGGTGTATGCAGTTTGTAGTTGAACCTAATTTATAAGTGAGTATATACAGTATATACACCCAATTGAGAATAAGAACTGTATAATAGTTATACTGTAACCATATTGTTTCTGTGGTACATGTATCTTGTTTGTTCAGGTTTCCTTGGATATTGATGGCAAGAATGGCTGGAAAGAATGTTTTAGTGCCCATGGGGTATATCTTCCTTCTGGCTACTTCTTTGGGGCCTCAGCAGCCACAGGAGATTTAGCAGGTCAGTTTTGCCACCTAGTTTAACATATTTGTGTAATACTTGTGGGTGAAAGCTATGACATTTTTAAAAGGTGACTAGATATGCAAATATTTTTGTTTTGTTTACCAGACCAAAATACAACAGCAGTTGAAAACCCCTAAGATTTTCCATCACTTCGAAATTGCTGAAAAAGGCATGTGCTGTTGTAACAGTTGTTAGATGTACCCCTGTGAAAACCCTGTCCATCAAATTTTCTCCAGATTTAATTATGACACAATTGAATTTTTTAGATGATATTGATGTAAGTTATATTTCATGATGTCATCAAACATTTAGAACAAAAATGAGTGATTGCCATATCGAGCAGAGCAATATAAAACTTTGCACAAGGCATTTCGCTGCACCATACTTATGCACTGTCAATACAAACCAGCTAACTTAATTTTATATGACATTTGTTCATTGGTAGATTTCATAATCTGTGCAATCAATATTTTGTAATTCTTTCTTATAGAAAAGTTATGTTAAGTTCATATCCTATTTAAATACATTGTATATGTTAGAAAAAATTGGATGATTCATATATTCTTATGCAAGAATTGGTCATTCTGTAGTGTTGTGTAAAGCCATTTCTTTTTCAAAATACTTTACTCCATCATAAAATACATTTGGAGTATCCACTACCTTGCAAATCCAGTCCTTCCCCGCCCCCAGCTAAAAAAGATGTTCATCGTGTCTTTTATTATATTGTAGCACCAAAAGTGCTAAAAGGTCATCTGCTTGCCAAAGTGGAAGTCAGACTAGAGTGATCTCCCTTGGAAAGAGGGATTGGTGCCAAATCTAGTCAGTTGCCGGTTACTACTTTCACTTGTGCCTTGTCAGCATGCTCTTTCTCGAGGCCTCACAAACACCGCATTCATTTGTGCTTTTCCATAAGTGGATTGATTCTTTCGAATTTCCTCACCTCAGGTAAGTATACTCCAACAATTTTGTTCTATTTCTCATTCTATCTTGATCATAGATGAATATTTACACTTCATTTGTCTAGCTTCATCCTATATGACAAGCTTTTTGTCACCATCTTAATTGCCTGCCCTATTGTTTATTATAGTACTTTCAATTCATCTCAGTACTCGACAATATTTGTGAGATCTATCGAGTAATTGTTCATTTATTTATTACATGTTATAAGATATTCCTGTAATTTCCTTTGGCATTTTCCTGTATTCTTAGCATCCCATTCTCAGCGAGTCCAATACTAGGTATGTTGATCTGTCTTCACAATATAACCAGTCTTGTACTCATTATACAGACAGCGACCCACACCTGGTCATGCCAAGTCCATCCCTGAGTGTCATGGACACCAAGCATAACTAGCACTGGGTTAGGTAAAACATTCTTCCACACTATCCAGTACTAGACCCATGGAAGTATTGTGGATCAGGAGCCCAGGAGCTAATATGGGGAGAGAATGTCCAGATTCTCTTCCTAGTTACCTTACCATGAGAAAGGATATCATGTCCATGCTGACTTATTCTGATACCCTGAGTTGATGGGTAGGGGAGGGAGTCTTCAGTACTTCACTACAGAATGAGAGAAACCCTGCATCAATGACCCATGGCTGTCACTGGAAATAAACATTCTCCTCATAAAAAGAGTGGTCAAGTTATTCACAGTACAACCCCACTGTGATCTTACTCTGAGCCTTTTCAAGATTGAAGGATGGAAGATTTCTCTCTCTATAAACAAATACTTTCAGGCAGCTGAGTGTAGCATGGATAGCTCAAGCATGATCCCTAAAAATGTTTGGGAAATGATTGGGAAATGAGTCTGGGAAATGATTGGGAAATGAGATATTAAAGGCCAAAAGCACAGGATGAGCTTGCCTTTGTAGCAAGACTTCAAATCACTTGTTTCGCTCTTGCTTCGTCTTAGATTCATTGTCAACAAAGACAAATCCTATCTCATTCTGTCCCAGATTTTCATTCATCTGGCCATAGGATTGAAACTCTGCTGTTTTGAGTTTGTCTTCTTCAAGAATGTCCCACAAGGATCATTTCTGTGGTGCACCTCCTCTGCTTTGAGAGTTGAATCCTGCACTGTCATTTTACAATTCCTTCACAGATCACCCTCTTATTGCAGTGGTGGCTGAAACTTTGCATGCAAAATCCAATGGACAGATTTTCAGACAATATGAGAACCCATCTCATCAAATGGGAAGACCTCCCCTGGATCACAGCAAATATCTTGCTGAAGGATCACTTGCTGGAAATTACAATCTGCACATTTTCCAGCATGACTAGCTGCAGTGTCCACCACCTGCCCACCTGTCTGTTAACCTTTTCAGGAGTGCTCGATGCACTTCAACCCCCTGGAGATGAAGGCCATACTAAATGCTTTTTTGTTGTGGCATGAGATGTTATCTGAAAAGAGCACTATCATTCATCCAGTCACCTTGACTTGTCAATTACTTCAGAAAGCAATGGAGAACCAAGTCACCAGACCTCTGCCATCCTGTTTGGGATTTTCTAAAGCAGTGTCCTTGTCAAGGTTGTCACCATTTTAACAGAATCAGCTGATCCACACTGCATGTTCCTTTCACCCCTTGGTCTTCATTCAAATCTATACCCACTGGAGTTGACCCATTATTTTACGTCCTTGCAGCGAGGTTTAATGCCAAACTACTAATCATTGTCTTGCCAGCCACTGATCTGAAAGTCTGGGCAGCTTATGCCTTTCCTCCCCCCCCACCCCCAATTGGAACAGCCTCAATAAAGATGACTTTTCCCTTAAGTTCCTTAAGTCTTGCAAAAAGCAAGGGAATCTGAATGCTGACTTGTACTGATTACTACCCTTAAGCAGGAAAAATCATGGATCACCTGCCTCCTCAATCAAATAGCAGAGATTTCCAGGACAGTCTTGACTTCTACTCACATTCTGGAACAGACATGTATGCAGGTTCCTCATTGGAACCCAGAGTCACTGAACCTGCATACAACTTTCCCCTAGTCCCTTTGATTTCTAAAGTTTTGCAGAATGCAAGGGGGTGGGGGCAGTTTGCAAATAATCTTTATTGCTTCCCTCAAGTGGGAAAAATCCTGAATCAGCAACCTCTTGAATCTAACAGTATAGATTCCCAGAAAGTTCTTGCCTTCTTACCTGCTGAAACAACTGCAAATGCAGGTTTTCCATCTGAACCCAGTGATGTTAAACCTGCACACCTGGCTCGTATCAAACAAGCCATCCAAAAGAAATAGTTCTCTGCACAAGTGGTGGACAAAATTGCTCAAGGAAGAAGGCCCACCACTTTAAAAGCGTATAAGAGAAAATGGAGAATTTTCTTCCAGTGAAGAAGAAACACATCTCTCCCTGATAAACCTCAATATTACAGTACTTAACTTCCTCTCATGGCTTTTGGAGAAGTTAGTTCCCATCACAACTGATGTATACCCTTTCCGTATCACGTGTTTTGCCATCATGGAAGGGAGGATATAGACTAGAACAGAGACCTCTCTGACATTGTACCAAATTTTGATTTGTCTTGACCAAATCTTCATTGGTTCTGATGTGACTGAATAAGACTACCTTTCAACCACTGTCCAGAGCTGCCATTACTTAACTCTATGCAAGGTTGCTCAGCAGCTTGTTAATGATGCTGGTTACTCTACTTCAGGGGGAAAAAAAATTCCCTATCCATGTCCGTGCATAAAACCAAGTGCTAACTCTCACATAAAACTCTAAGCTAATTCCAAGGTAAGGGGATGTAACTCCCTTTGCCTCTTACCGATTCTCATAACATATTATGATCAAGTAATGTATTTGAAGAAGAAGCCAATTTTTTAAGTAAAATGTGTTTCTTTGATAATATTTACCCAGTCATAATACAGGCTCACCCTCCCAAGCCCTCACCTCATTTACGTCTCTAGAAGAGTCTGCACATCTGTTCTAGTAGTAACAGACAATTAACAGGATTTGGCACCAGTCTGTCTGTCCAATGGAAAACCACTCCAGTCTGACTTCTGCCAAGGCAAAGAGACAAATTTGTAGCACTTTTTATTGCAAAAACAAGCCAGATGTCGTAATGAACATATTTTTTAGTTTGGGAGGTACTCTTTATATATTTTGATTGGGAAAAGTATTATCTAAGAAGCACATTTTTCTTCAAAAAATGGTTTTTACAAAATTCTTTAGGGTTACTGCAAATCAGTTAAGCAGGGAGGGATATTAAAATGCTACCCACAGTTTAAATTTGTTTACATTTTGAAATTTTGTTTCTAGGTTTATCCCTCTCCTAGTAGAGAAAATGTCACCCATCCCTAGTAAATTTGTATGTATGTATGTATGTATGTATGTATGTATGTATGTATGTATGTATGTATGTATGCATGCATGCATGCACGTATGTACGTACGTATGTATGTATGTATGTATGTATGTATGTATGTATGTATGTATGTATGCATGCATGCATGCATGTATGTATATATAGGATTGAATGGCACATCAGTACAATTCTTGCTGTATGGTGCCAAATAAGTTTAAGCATCCCAAAAAGACCTACAAAACAAAGATAAGGCAAAAGAGTAAAATCTTTAAAATACACATTTTTATATAAACCCAACTCTTTTAAAAAGTCCAAGATATTTTCAATGTGGACATCAACACAGGATACATCCCTGGGCAAAATGTTTCCATCCATCAATTGCCTCATGAGACATGCAGTAAAGCAGTGTCTATTCTACATCTCCAAGCCTGCAGGGGGATAAATTTTAGTGGAATGGCCCTTCAATATTAGGAGTTAAAGTGTACATGTCTTTTGTTTATGAATTAGTTGACATGAATTTTACATCTCTTTCAGATAACCATGATATTATTTCCATGAAACTGTATGAAATAGATTCACCACCGGTAAGTGTAAGATATGCAGACATAAGATAATACATATGGATTAAAACTGTTCATCATTGTAATGATTATGTATTAACATTGTTGTAGTTGTGACATATATTTATACAGTAGCTAGAACATAAAAAAGCAGTAGTGTATAGGATTCACTTTGTCCATGCATCTGTCTCTCCATCTATCAATACTCCAGTATTTGTCGATGGATCTGTCTGACTGTAACTCCTATTTGTTCATGCATCTGTCTCTCCATCCATCAGTACTCCAAGGCTGTACCTCTTATTTGTCCATGCATCTGTCTAGTCATCTGTCAATACTCCAATGCTGTAACTTTTATGTGTCTGTGCATCTGTCTCTCCACCCTTAAGTACTCCAAGGCTGTAACTCTTATTTGTCCATGCATCTGTGTAGTCATCTGTCGGGACTCCAAGGCTGTAACTCTTATTTATCCATGCATTTGTCTAGCCATACATGAGACTCCAAGGCTGTAACACATTTGTACTGCATCTGTCTTGCCATCCATCAGGTTTAAAGTCTTTAACTTACAATGCACTTTTTGTAGAGAGCAAACTATGGGATGAAGGTGTATCACATATCTTAAATGGGTCACTTCAACCTACTCCCCAGATTTTATTAAACATAGCTTAATAATCATGTCAGATTCTCATTTCAATACCTGCTCTTTGAATAAAAATGTGTTGCACTCCCAAACTAGGTTAATGTGGCCTTTCCAGGTTTATTTAATATTTTGTAAAATATTGATTTGTAGCAAAAATGGGGTATCACATGAATTTCTGCTCATTATCAAATCTAGATCCTTGGGAATTAATTTGTAAAAGCTATTCTATTTCTGGAATAGGCATTGAAATTTGTGTGGCTATTCAAATTGACATTAGATACAGAATTTAATGTCATGATATAGGTTTCACATCTGTAGAAAATGTTAGTATTTCAAGAAAGAATAAATAAAACTTTAAGTTGTGCTTATGTAATTTACATTTAACAGAGTGAGATAATGATCAAAAATAGAATAAATTTAAAAACTGAAATTTTCAGGGAATTTGTTATGGACGTTCCAAAGTTTTATTATGTCTGCAATGAGACTGTCATGAATAATTGCCATAATAATGCCCAGTTTCTCATTAAGAGAGCTGTCATTGATGTTACTGAAAAGGCATAACAACACACATTCAAAATCATGCATGGATCCTCCGAATGAAATAAATAATAAATTATCAAATTATTTTTCACCATGTCTGGGACGTAACATTCCCATCAAAGATGTTATGTCCCTAAACATAAAATCGATTTGATGCTAATCTTATAAGTTCCTTAGCATGTTTGATCTTACATGGAAAGTATATGTGTTGACCAAATTAATTATAAAAGTCTTAAAAAGAAAGCACCAATAGAATATCCAACACATTTTTCCAAATTTTGTAAATCAGCTTTGTGTCAGAATGTTTCATTTCTGAATCTAGTGAAATATAGCCGTAAGTAGTTTAATGGCTGACATTGTCTACGTCTAGCTGTCTTTATTGTACAACATTATACACTATCCATTTGTAACAGATGAGGTTGTACATCTGTGTAAGCAACCATCTCTATGTAATATTTCCTTAGTAAAGATGGAAAATACCATAAATAGTTATAAATTGCTGAACGATTTCAATTTATGTGGTATTTTGCTTGAAATTTATGTGGAAACGAGTGTTACAACTGATTTTCAAGAATGCTCTTCATGCTGGATAACCAGTTTCCATTTGTGTCCATTGTTAAATACTTGTTAGATTTCAAGTGTAAATAACATTTTTTTAATACTGGATTGAGAATGATTTTTATAGCAGTAATTCTTTCAGGAATAAAAGAAGAAAGATGTCATGTGCAATCTGATTAAAAGTGAAAACATCATATTAAGGCCATATCAGATAGCCAAGATGTAACCTGTATCCCAGTCCATGATGCCTAACTTTGTGTCCATTATTACTTCTGCATCAGATTTTAAATATAAATTGCATTCTTAGTCATTGGTTTGGGGGTTCTTTCATAATTATTACAGGAAAATTTAAAGAATGCTATCACGTTTAGTAGCAACATCCTGTTGATTTCATATTACATAACTAAGATGTACCATGTACCAAAGTTTATACCATATATACTCGTGTATAATCCGATACCAACTGCAAACTGCTTAGACCCAGATCTGTCATCACAATGTGCTGGCAGATCTGGGTCTATGCAGTTTGTAATTACTAATCAGTAGAACAAATGACATAGACCCTGATCTGTCAGCACATTATGCAATGGCAGATCAGGGTCTATGTTGATTGTATTTGGACCTAGCTTATATGCAAGTATATACCGTAGTCCCTTAGTACGGTATCATATGTTACATCTAGTGGTTAAAAATGAGAAAACCTACATGTGTTACAAAGTGTTTGTGATAAAAACATACTTAGATGTGAAACACAAAGAGACTTAATTTTTGTTGTATCTTTTGCCAAAATTCATATTAAAGTGGAACCTGTATAATCTAGCACCTGAGTAATTTTGATTCTTGGTGATTGTGGCCAGAAATATCCGTTTACTTGATCCTCATTGTCATGGATTATCCACTTGGTATTTTGGCTAATTGACCATGTAGCCTGATATTTTTGTCCCTCTGGCGGTTGGTTTACTTTGGCTGTTACCCTAATACATGCATAAAAATAGGGTACATACACATTGCATATAAATCTGATGGCTCAAATCAAGATAATTCTGTACAGTATAATAGTGTGATAAAGTTTTGAGTAGGTTTGACATCACATTTTTCTTCTTTAAAAAAAGACATGTAACTAGTAATGACTTGTCTGTACAAATTACAGAAAATGGTTTAAAATGACCCAGCTTACATTAAGTGTGTCAAGAGATAATATTATGAGACAGTGAATGCTTCTATTAACCAAATAAAAAGTAAATATTCTTGCCATGGATGTAACAAAGGACAAAAAAAGTAAATTAACTAAAAAATAATAACCCATTAAAACTGCAAAACAAAGATGCAAATTTTTTAAAAAAATATTTCAAGTTATGATTGTTCATTTGAAGAGTAATCGAATGTGTTTCATAATCTTTAGTGGAAAGTAAAAATAGTAATTCTGTTTTATCTCCAAGCAATTAATAGTTACAGTTTCCAAATACTGATCTTAATGTTAAATATAGTTAGAAATATTGGTTCTTTGCTGTTTCTGTTATCACACAATCACAACATAAGTTGAATATTTTAAGTGAAAATGTTAAAGTTATAGGACAAAGATCCCATTGGTGTGTTACGTTTCATTTTTTTTTTCTAAGCCAAAATTTGTAAAAAAAAATTGCACAATACACCTCTCCAACCTGTGCACAACTGGGCCCAAAAAATAGACCGCAGTATAAGCGAGGGCACGAGTTACCTCAGAAGAATTAAGAAAGGAAGGGACATTAATAGTAAGAAGTGAGGGGGGGGGGGTTAATGGTTGAATACTCATTTTATGGGAATATTTATCAATATATAGCTTTTTCTAATGAAGTTGTTCACTTTTCTTTATAAATTAACTTTATTTTTAAGATAACCAGTCTCTGAAACAGTGTTAAAAACATTACCTTTACGAGATTTCAACACATATCACATGTTTATCAGCAAAAACATTGTGTGTTATGTCACTGCTTTTTGCATGTGAATGTGTTATTGTTGATTCAGAACAAAACCGATTCTTTTTCACAAAAATGATGGACATTTATTTCATGAAACAACAACTTTGAAGCTCTATTTTTTTTATTAGTAAAATTATGATGCTCTGATTTCATTGCAAGTAACAGCAAAATTTCTGCTCATCCTTAAGCAAACCTCAGAGTGTCAGTTCAAGAATTTTAAGTTCACTATAAACTTTGGAATCCACTTCTCCATAATGAACCCTATCTATGAACCAAGCCTTTCATTAACCAAGAATGCCTTTCTCTTGGTTTCCTTGCTATCTTGATCACGTTTGTAAATGAATAGGATCAACCATTGATTAATGTTAAATATTTTAATTATGTTACTTACATAATAATATTTAAAACTGTGTTCAATTGCACAATTGAAATGATGTTGATTCAACACATGACCGTGATAACTAGCTCATATGCTGGTAGAGTTTGCATGTCTTTTTAACTTTTTTTATTATTTTACCTCTGTTATTTGATTTGATACAAAATATATAATTAACATGATAATACAAAAGCAGATCTACTTTTTAACTGATTGTAACAATGCAGCAAACACTTTCACAAGCTGGAAATCAAAACAGAGTAGGCATGCACCATCTTTATTCGCATAAAAGCTGATACCAACTGCAAACTGCATAGACCCAGATTTGCTGTCACATAATGCACCGGCAGATCTGGGTCTATGCATTTTTGTAAGGACTAATCAGTAGAACAAACAACATAGATTCTGATCTGATGGTGCATTATGCGATGGCAGATCAGGGTCTATGTTGTTTGCATTTGGACAATGATTATATGCGAGTATATACGGTAATTATATCCTTGCAGAAATGTTCACAGGCATACCAGTGATGGTCAGTTGACACTTTTGGAGCTTGAATACAAGAAGGCATAATTGCATTCATGATGAATACACTGAAACTGAATTAAAAGATAAAACTGAAAAACGAATTTCACTTGACAAGACTTATTTAAGTGATATTTATTTCTGAAAGTGTTGCCACCAGAAGGCATTACAAAAATTTTAATTGATCGATATTTCGTCAAATATTGTTATTTACAGTGTACTCAGAATTCTTTTTAAAAAAGAAAATTAAGAAAATATATGACTTTTTATTAAAAGTTGCATTTTCATGATGTTGATTCAAATTTATGGGTACTAATTGCTGTTTTTGACTACAAAACAAGCAATATATCAAGGTTTAATTTCTGATAGTGATTTTATTCACTTTCAGCAGATACAGGCCTACCTTTAGGGTATTTTTTCTGAGGAAAAATGGGATCCATACCTGCCCCTGCATTATAAGTGGGTTCACGAGTTATCAGAGCACACTAAAATGAGGAAGTGGTTTACCTATGAGGAGCTATCTCCATTCACATGAAAATAAATTAAACTGAATCTGGTGTTCTAAATGAAGTAACATGGGCATCATATCATAATTATGAAATTTTGGAAAACTTTGAGATGTAACATGAATTTTATGACATCATATTTTGTATCATTAGAGTTTGTGAATCGTGAGAAAAAAAAGACAACTCTATTCTAAACCTTGTATACTTAATGTGTACATCTGATTATATGATTCAGGTTTCTTGTGGAAATAAGTAGGTAATATTTGACATAAGAATTATCATATAATTATGTCATCATTCAAATCGGTTTATGACAATTAAAAGCCATGTCAGCTGTGTTATTTTCGATCTATTGTAATTTAGATTCATCAGTATATTACAAACTCGGTATGTTCAGCACATTTGTGATAAAAATATTTGCGAATGTGATTAAAATTGTTCTAAAGTGACATTAATCCATGGTTGTAGGATTTGAACAGTTGCATTGGATGTCATGTCCAAATAGCTTTAGCACCAGTTGGTGTTAAAATGGTTTTAACCAGTCACAAGTTTCATTTTATTACGCTGTTTTTTTTAATAGTTTTTGAATCTTTTCCACAAGATCCCAGAGAAGTGAGGAGCTGTGGTAGCTCAGTTGGTAGAGTGTTGGACTTGTAATACAAGGGTTGCAAGTTCGATACCTGCCCAGACCAGCCTGGGTTGACTGCCTCAGTGTGTCCTTGGGAAAGGCACTTAGCTCCCATTTCCTCAGCATGATATATCAATAATGTATTAAAAGTGCTGTTAAAACAAACTGAAACATCAGAATTAAACCAGAGAAATTGATGCACAGTTGGAAATTTGACATCAGTGTTTTAATTGGCAAATTAATATGATCTCCAATGTGACTCTGATCCTTACAGGATAGATTGATGTAACATTCTAATCTGGATTTATTTGGATTAGCAAAACACACCTTGTGCAACTAAGTTCTTTTTAACATGAATCAGTTTTGTGCCAGTTTAGTCATATCAATAAATCTGTAAAAATGTCAAGCGCTTTGAAAATATTGTTAATTACAGTTTGCCATGCAAAAATTATCTTGTCAATCATATGTGTTTAGTAGTTGTATCCAACAAAATATCCTATTTACATTAAAAAATTTATTAAAGCTCTGATGAATTGACATTATTATTTTAATTACTGGTATATCAATAAGAGTTTGAAATTGTTCTTAAGGCTTTTGGGGTATTTAAGTAATTAATGCTGTCATTTTTTCTTTTTTGCTCCAGGATACAGTTCAGGAATATTTTGGTTTGCCAAAGGCTGAAAATGTTGAACCCCCAAGAGGTAAGTGTCTCATGTCCACCATGGACAAGTGAACAGTTGTATATGAGCCTTTATTGACAAAACGGGCACATTTATGTTCAAATGGGTGGGGACATGGTTCAGTTGAAGTAAACAGTAAGGGTTCTGTCAGTGAGATTCAAGTTATTTACAGATTCTTGTGTTTGTTCGTGTACAGCAATCCTAATCATATGACATTCCTGATGAGACAGGTTAGCTTACCCCAGCCCAGCCCACCCAATGAGAGGCCACCATTGCCTTCTTTAAAAGTAGTACATGTTTTGTCTCACCTGTGAATTATGAGACACAGGTATCACTGAAGTTAACATTAGGATTTTGTATGTAAAGTATCCCCTATATCAGTTGCTGTATTCAGATGGAAATACGAAATAATATTATGATATGTCCATCAGAAGTTTGTATCCAGATATGCTTGAGATGTCTGTGTCACCTGTGACAACAGCATTTGGTGGTATTAACATTAAGATTGTTTGTTAAAGCTTTTTAACATAATTTATCTTCTATGTCAGTGGCTGTATTCAACTGAACTTTAGTGTTGTATTCCAGTATTTCTAAAGTTTGTACCGTAGTATGCAAAGGCATTCTGTCTCACCTGATTAAGCAGAAAACTGCATCATCATAATGTTTACAGACAAGGTGTAGGTCTCATTCAACCAGACCTCTCATGCCGCTCCATGACATTTTCACCAAACAAGGGTCTGGTTAAAAACAAAACGAGTTTCCTTGTAAAACCAGAATAAGGCTTTCCTAAAATGTGAAATAGAGATTTAATTGGCTCATGAGATGAGGTGACATAATATGTTATTGTATTGATGAGACGATGTCATGTTTCATGTAAGCATGCACAGTTTCATTGGCTTATTGAGACATGCTTCCTGCATTGGCATCTGTTTACAAAATGATGTTGAATGATATCCTTTGAAGTTTACAATAATATTTGACCTGAATGATTGCAGAAAGTAGGTCTATATAAATTCTTAGTGAGAAATGTCTTTGTAGTTTCACTTCATCAAATTTTATTTAGTTGGTAACAGCAGTCAATGAAACATTTCACCAGACCCTCATATGATGGAGATATCATGAATCCACACGAGTCTGGTTGAGGCAAGATGCTGTGTTATGTAGAACTTTTTTCCATTTTGACCTTCTGTTCAGGGCCGTCACTATTACTGGTTTTAAGGTATTTCAGTCCCTCCATGCCTTATGGCATAGTGTCCATTGACTTTTACCAAATATTGTTTGTATTACTAATAAAAGTAACAAACGTTATGGTGTTACTAAAATTAGTTATAAAGTTTAACTCCACTGGCATTTCAGGTCAGTGTTACGTTTTAAGGAAGGCAATTCAAATTTAAGTAAATGATTATACCCGATAGTTGTTATGTCCCTTGGATCTTGTTCCACAGATGGTAATACTTGAAACAATAGTAGAAAATGCTTTTAAAAAGAAATCATGACAATAATTTTTCCAATAATGTTGAAATGTTAAAAAAAGACAAATATTATAAAGATTATTAAGAACAGTATGTTTATAGTAGTAAAAAAAAAAACATGCTTAGAAATATCTTTCAAGTGTGTTCTTCCACCTGATCTTATTTAAATTAATATCACTTATATCCTCCAAGTGATCTGTATTCTCAGTACTTTGATAGGGCCATCTTTCTCTAGCAGATGGTCTTACAATGAGGGAACCATTGTATTTTATTCAACATTGATTTGCATGATTACAATTGTACACAAATAATTCCCAGGTGTGCACAATGATATCTGTTGATGGAACACCTTTATGGTACATTATTGCTTGATGCCAAACCTTTATGGTACATTCTTGCTTTAATTGTTTGATGGCACACCTTTTTGGTACATTATTGCTTTAATTGTTTGAGGGGTAGTGTCGTGTAATTTTGCAATATGGAAAAATTATGATTCATAATCTCTTGCAGATATATATATTACTTTTTTAAAGGGGCGTTTTTTAGTTGGTAATGTATGTATGTATGTTCAGTGGCATGTAGGTGCATCACTGGCTGTATGGTACAGATTACAAATTAATTTATAAATATACAAATATACAAAATTGCAGATTAACTTAAGAAGATAACCCCTTCAAATACATGTAAACATGAAATACCACAAAATAAAAGATAAAAGATAATGGTGCTAAAATTCGGTAAAAGATTCATAAAATAAAAGTTATTATATATAGTATCTGAAGCAATTTTGTTCAAGTTCATTTTGAATGACTTTTATTACCTTGTCCAGTATGTACTCTGTCAAAGAATTTCAGAAGCTCTTGATATGTTTAATTGAGCATGTATTTTAAATTGGACAGTCATCAATTGATGAGCTGAAATAAACCTTACATAATTATGTCTTTTCAAAAGTTTATAATGGGGTGAAATTTTGAGTTGACAAGGGTTAAAAAAATGGGTCCTGGTCAAAAAGCGTGCAAATATCATATTGTTGCACAAAGATCAAAGATGTTAAGACAGTAAGCCCTGCAATTAAATTATATCTCCTCCCCCCACGAAATTTTCATCAGACTATGAGCCTAAAACAATGCATTCATTTATCTGTTTACAATATATAAAGTATTATGCATTTCCACTGAATTTGATGAACTGCTGACATGTTAAGAAATCTTTGAGGTATGAAATATGGAGGAACTGGCTTATTGGATGGCACTAAAGTTATGAATTTGAATTACGTACCATATATCTTCACATTTAGATTGGATCCAACTGCAAACTGCATAGACCCAGATCTGCTGTCATATAATGCACTTTCAGATCTGGGTATATGCAGTTTGTTGGGAGTGATCAGCAGAAAAAACAACATAGACCCTTATCTACTGGCACATTATGCGATGGCAGATCAGGGTCTTTGCTGTTTGCATCAGACTTATATGCGAGTATATATGGTATTATGCTGTGGGCTTGTGTTTTTTGTACCATCTTAAAAATTTTATGTAAAATATCAATATTTTTCTCATTCCAGATCATGTAGAAGATCATAGGAATACAGCGTCAGGATGGAAAATTTTCTTTATCATAATATTAGTCCTGATTGGTATTGCTGTTTGTGGAGTTGTGGGATATGTCATTTTTATGAGAAACCAGGAGAACTCCAGAAAACGATTCTACTAGAAACAGCAGCAGTGACTTTTATTCCAGTGCGGAAATAATAATCTTTGATTTTGAAAGTAATTGTTTGTCATTATGCTTGTTTCATAAGGGCTATTTAAGAAATAAATTAGGGTGTGGGTGGAATAGAATAAATTTGCAATTGACTCTTTGAAAAAGTCACATATTGGTTTTGTTGTTTTGGGATATGTTATTTTTGTGAAAACCCATGAAAACTCAAGAAGAGCCAACTAGACGCAGCTGCATTGATTTAATTGCAAAGTACTGAAATCATAACCTGTAATTTTTGAAAGTAATTGTTCATTCTGCTTGTTTCCCCAAGGGGTATTTTAATAAACGGAAGGGAAGGGTTAAATAATAAGATTGCAATTGGTTGAATGAAAAATTATAAATTCACATATTGATTATCCTAAATGTTTTTAATGATCCAGTCAAAAGAAAAAAAAAAGAAAAAAAAAGATTGGTAACATTGGTGTTATTATTTGATCAGTTCTAATCAAGTTTGATTTTGACAAGGTCAACAGAAATGAGTTTTCTCCTCAAAATTCTTCTGTATTTTAAATAGCCATGTGTAGGTTAGGGTGTTTGTTTCCAATGGAAATACACAGTTTGTACTAATTGAATTTCTTTTTTTCAAGTTCTGAAATCCAAAGTAGCAGTATAGAAATTATCAACATCTAGAATATGATCCAGTAGCATATTTGAAAAAACACTGTAAATTGGAAAATGTATTAATTTTTTTTTCTTAATTATCTAATTGTAACATACAGTGTAGCAAACTGCTTGAATTCAGTTACTTCAGAAGATATTGGCAAAATCTGAACAGTCTGTTTTCATTGCACATTAATTTTGCAATGTGATATCATACCTTATATAAATTACAATTTAGAATTAAAAATAAAGTAGTTCTGTTTTGACATTAAGTTTGAAAATAGATTCTGGTCAAATTCCAATAAAGATTACAAGTAAGAAATTTAGTCTTTCCAAAAACTTATTTATTATACTACAGCTGTCAAGAATCAAAATCTGTTTTGTAACATATCCAAGATGAAATAATTTTATCTGAAATAATGTTTATGAGTGCCTTAGTTTATCATCATCATCCCAGTCGTACACAGCTGTTGTTGCCTCTGATCGTAAATGTTTTCAATGTGAAATATTTTCATCATTACTATACATTTATCTAGATAATTTTCACATTTTGTGCAATTTTCAGTTCTTATTTTTTAGTCATAGTTGGAGAAAACCATGTTGTATGATAGGAATTGTGAAAAAAGTTACACAGCATTGTTGTAAGCCACAGGCAACAATCTGCTACGTTCCTTTATCACCCATAGCTGCCAGTGCTTAGATTTCCTCATTTTTCGTGAGTACACATAAACAAAAATACATCAACAACACAATGTAACAGTCTTCTACACAATAGTGAAAGCTCCCATTTTATTGGTCAATAAGTGACTGTTTTTAAAAGAGAAACTTTGATTGGCTTATTCAAACAGCATGAAAGGTCATCTTGGGTCACAATGGCAAGAAAATTCTGCTTGTATTCTCAGTGATTTGTTTGGTGGCTTTACGCATTTTCATGTGAAATGAGGAAATCTCAGCAAAGCCTGTCACAGGTGATAAAGTAGCATAACAGATTGTTGCCCATGGCTAGTGACAGTGGTTATACAGTGAACTTTCCCTAAACTAACTCCCTCTTTAATCCAGCCTCCTCAGCTGACAAGTCAAACAGTTTTAGTCCCATTAAGGTAAATCAGATACTAATTGAACCTCCATATACTGGACACCTCTATAAAATGGCCACAAATTTATATCCCAATAGCCTGGTTTAGGGTAGTTTCACTGTATTTACAAAGGTGACAAAAAATTGTTTCAAACATTAACTGGATAATGATAATAGTTAGAAATTATAAGATCATTAGAAACCTGATATTATTATAAAACTTTAAACAAAAAATTTCTTATGTCTGATCTTTGTACAGCTTTTTCGTCTTGTACAAGCATGCAAAGGCATGATGCTATGTTAAAAAATTCTGACATCGAATCTGTCTTAAAAAATGTTGTCCATAATGAAGTTTATATATATATAAAATCATATATTATCATTTTGAAAATTGTATGGCTATTGTTTCTCACATATTTTTAAAGCAGACAGTACAAACCTGTATTCAATAATATCATTCATTAAAATTCATCACTTTAGTGAAAAAATGCTTTTGATGGTAAATATTGAGTTATCAATATCAACCTTAAAAACAATTCTAACAACAGTTTAGGAGCTATGCAAATATTAGTCGGGCTCTTTAATTTGTAGATAATATAAGCATCATACCATATATACTCGCTTACAAGTCGGGTCCAACTGCAAACAACATTGACCTTGATCTGCCATCACATAATGCACAATGCTGGCAGATCAGGGTCTATGTTGTTTGTTCTACTCATTACTCCTAACAAATTTCACAGACACACATCAGGGTCTGTGCAGTTTGCAGTTAGATCAGAGTTATATGCAAGTATATATGGTGGTCATGAATTATGTTTAATCAAGAAAATCAGGGTTGCTGGTTTGGTGCTGTACACTACCAGGGTAGCCCTGGCTTAGTGGACATGAATTATTGTATAGAGGGGAAATTTCTCCATAGTTAAAATTTTTCATATTTCTTATTGTGAAAAGATTAGGTGTTTAATTTTAAAGATTTAGCAATTTATTTTCCAGATATTTGTTTTACATTTCTGCATGGTTAAATTTTCTTATGTAGTGACCAGGTTTCAAAAATTAAGCTGCATGGAGATTCCCTCTTAATTACACTACTTATTAATTGACTTAGTTCTGTATTTGTAGATATATACATCAGCTCATCTTGCCACAAGAGCCTATAGTAAAATGTATTTTATTAGATGCATCGAGTTATGTGGGCGGATATACACAAGTTCTTAATGGTATTCTTTTTTTCTATTGGACGTGTTTAGTCAGAATTCTCACTAATGAAAAATATAAGCTCATTTGGTTCTATCACTTTTGTTCTTGATTTAAAATCACTAATACATGCACTAATCCTGAATTAAAGAAAGTCCACAAGTTTTGTCCATTTAAGCATGACATTGTTCTGAAATTATATGTCACGTTTCTTTAAAGTCATGCAGCTTATGTAGATATATTAAGATATGGGAAAAATTTACGGGTTGGTCATGTTGATATATTTTTGTCACGCCTTCGTAAGCAAGGTGAAACTTAGTTATCACTTGTACCATAGCAACAGGGTCATTGTCATCAGCATTACATTTTTGTGTTAAAGTTTTTGCTAGTATGTTTGGTTTGGTGTTTTACGGCACAGCAACACAAGTAGGTTTTTTAATGCCGAAGCAAGTTGAGTAAAGTGTATTTCCCGAGGATGCACCAGGGAATCCGACAAAGGCTGATCAGTACTAGTAGGATCTGAATCTGAACCCTTTCAGTCACGAGTCTGGCATGTTAACCACTGAGCCACTGTGGCTTCTGTCTCCATCAGTCATGAGTCTGGCATGTTAACCACTGAGCCACTGTGGCTTCTGTCTCCATCAGTCACCTCTTATGACATGAAGAAAGGTATATCAGGCATGTTCTACATACACCAGGTGTATCGGGCATGTTCTACATCCCCTAGGTGCATCAGGCATGTTCTACATACCCTAGGTGTATCAGGCATGTTCTACATACCCTAGGTGTATCAGGCATGTTCTACATACACCTGGTGTATCAGGCATGTTCTACATACCCTAGGTGTATCAGGCATGTTCTACATACACCAGGTGTATCAGGCATGTTCTACATACCCTAGGTGTATAAGGCATGTTCTACATACACCAGGTGTATCAGGCATGTTCTACATACCCTAGGTGTATCAGGCATGTTCGACATACACCAGGTGTATCAGGCATGTTCTACATACACCAGGTGTATCAGGCATGTTCTACATACCCTAGGTGTATCAGGCATGTTCTACATACACCTGGTGTATCAGGCATGTTCTACATACACCAGGTGTATCAGGCCTGTTCTACATTCCCCGAGCCTGCATAGGACAGGGGGCATGTAATCACTAGGATGCAGGTGAGACACTGGGTTTTGCAGAATTTGTGTTAATGCAACATAGAATGCATGTCTTTGAAAAAAAAGCAGTGAAGAAATTATATGTATATGGAATAAAATATATAACATATATTTATAAATTTTGAATGCAAGAAGTATGAAGGGAAAGTTAAATGAAATTTAGTTTGTGAATTAGATTAGCTTTAATTAGATTATTTAACGCTCTTAATTAGTAGACTTTTAAATTAAGATACTCAGACATTTACTCTGAACTCATTCGTTGACAATTCTAGTTCATTCAGATTAGATTTTTTAAATTTAAAGACATTTTACTTGCAAGCCGAGTAGTTACAGCTGAAAACGTATTGGAATTTATCTTTATAACTTTGGCAATATATTTGATTTTGAAGTTTCAAGTAAATTTGCAGTTTCATCCTGTAGAGTTATGAATTCAAGGTGTGAAATCATAATTGTTAGTAAAATTTCATAGCAAAATATTCTTTTTATGAGGCAATCAAAAATTATTGTCTTCAGTAATATGGTCACAAGCATTTAAATTGTGTACATATATGCCAAAGAGAGCCATTGCAGGGCAAAGATGACACATCAGTGGTTTAAGTAATGAACTATTAACCCGAGATGTAAAAATAAACATTGGCTTAAAACTTGGCATTGAGTTAATTACATCTTAAAGACTGGCATTTAAATAAAATATCTCTGAAACTATTGATTATAAATAGGTACAATTTTCAGACTTTACAACTTTTCTTTTATGCAAGACATTACTTTAAGGATAAGCCCCAGGGGACCTCTCAAGTTTTTAGCTTATGATACAATCATGCATCTGTCATACATTATGCATCATGTGTCATGCATCAACAATCACTATTTTCAACTTTTCAGAAACCTCTCGACCAATTTTGACCAAATTTGGCACAAAGAAGAATGTTATGAAGGACTTTCAGCTTTATATAGATAGTGCCAATCTACCGTCAAATATTTTACTTACCACCATTAGTAAATATAGCAAAAACCCTTCTCAAAAAGTGCCAAAACAGAATTTTATGAAATTTGAGAAAATGCATCCTGCACTTTTGCAGTTTGTGCAAATGATACAGATCTGCCTTCTAATTTGGCCACTGTTACTAAAAATAAATAAGCAACTGTCCCTAAAAATAGAAAAATCATTTAATGACTTCTATAAAATCACTAAATAGAATTAGACTAAACTTGACAGAAAGCATCCTGGCATGAAGACCTTTAAAATTTTTGCAAACAATATGGATCTTCCACATGACGGCTGTTACTAAAAACATAAAAACCTATAAAAGACTTCTCAAAAATTGCGGAACATAATTTGCTCATACTGGACAGAAAGCATCCTGGCATGAAGACATTTTAAATTTGTACAGTTGATGCCAAGTCTCCATCAAATATTGCTACCAATACTAAAAATAGAAAAACCTTTAAATGACTTCTTCTCCATAACTGTTGAATAAAATTTGACCAAACTTGACACAAAAAGTATTCTGGCATGAAAATCTTTTGAAAATTGTACAAAAGATGCTGATCTGCCATCAAATATTGCCACTGTTATTCAAAATAAAATAAAAAACCTTTAAAGAACTTCTCAAAAACGGCTCTTCAGAATTTGACAAAATTTCACAGAAAGACTTGTGGCATAGGGGGCTTTCAAGTTTCTACAATTGATCATGATCTGCCATCAATAATGGCCGCCATTACAAAAAGTGGAAATAAATTTGAAATGACTTCTCCAAAACTGCTGAATAGAATGTGATGAAAGTTTTCAGAAAGCATCCTGACATAAGGACCTTTAAAATTTATAAAAATGATGCGAATCCACCATTTAATGTTTTCACTATTACTAAAAATAGAAAAACCTTTGAACAACTTCTCAAAACAGAATTTTACAGAAAGCATCATGGTGTAGAGGGCTTTCAGAAACTGCTCAAAAGAATATGACCAGATTGCCAGAAAGCTACCTGGCATAGAAGGCTTTTAAATTTGTACAACTGAATTTGATCTGCCATCAAATATGGCCACCATGAATAAAAAACAACAACCTTGAAATGACTTCTTCACCAAAACTGATGTGAATTAAACCAAACTTGACACAAAGCATCCTGGCATGAAGAGCTTTAAAGTCTGTACAAATTATGGTGCTCCACCATTAAATATGACTGCCATTACAAAAATTAGAAAATCCTTCAAACAACTACATAACTGCTGCATAGAATTTTACCAATCTTAATAGAATGCATCCTGGCTTGAAGACCTTTCACATTTATACAAATGATGCCAATCTGTCATAAAATATGACCACTGTTAACTGAAAACAGACAAACATTTAAAAGACTTCTCAAACACCACCATTCTGATATGGACCAAATTTGAGTGGGAGCTTCCTGACATAAAGGTATTTCAAATTTATACAAATGATGTCAATTCACCACTAAAAGTAGAAACATATTGACACAACTTTATCGTAAAAAATAAAACCCACTGTTGAACAAAATTTGTCCAACTTTGACACAAAGCATCATGGCCTTTCAATTTTGGAGAAATTATGTTTATCTGCAATCAAATATGGATTAAGATGGATTGTTTTATTATGGCACAGCAACACAAGTAGGTTATTTAGTGCCAAGACAATTTGAGTAAAATACCTTGCCCAAGGACAAACCACACTAGCAGACTTTGAAACAATTGTTTTCATAACATGTATATTATTTTTCTATCAACAGCAGTGGAAGAAATTTTAACAAAAAGCATCCTACTGATCCAGATATCTTGGCAGGCTGCTTATGCATTTGGCTATTAGGCAGATGTCATCAGTTGAGCAATATCAGGCCCACTTGGGACTCGTTATTTAAAAAGTTGCATTGAGCTTTTCAGGACAAGCTCATTTATTAAAAAAATTGCCACAATTTTTGTAAAAATGGGATGCGAGCTTGAAACAACTCATCAAACACCTTTTTTGGCAGACCTATAGTGTTCCAGAAAATTTAGTTTTGATTTAAAGATTCAGTCTTTTATTGGAGAAGTTTCTTGAATTGCAGGACTGGTCTAGCAATCTTAAAACTTTATGAGCAGAACACCAGTCTGAAAATTTTTACATTCTGTAACTTTAGCTATATTGAAGTAAGAATGATAGAACTTTTTAGAATTCATATTCAGTTTTTTACTGCTGGATTGCCAAACATCAGTGATATAGATGTACTCAGTGGATCACATTTGATTTTAGAACTTTTAGCTCAGGTTGGCATTTCGTGCTTAAAAAGTGTCAATACTTAAATGAGGGTTACCTTAATCTGTACCTAAACCTGTGAAGAAATAATCACTAATGGCTCATGCCTAAAAATTGAAGAATACAGTATATACTAGCATATAAGTTGGTTCCAAATGCAAACAACATAGATCCTGATCTGCCTTTCCATAATGCGCTGGCAGATCAGGGTCTATGTTGTTTGTTCTACTGTTTAATCCTTACAAACTGCATAGACCCAGATCTGCCGGCACATTATGCGATGGCAGCTCTGGGTCTATGCAGTTGTTATCGGTCTATACGCAAGTATATACGGTAGTTGTTTTGCTAGCAATTTTAAACCTCCCAATGAAGATCACTGACTGAACTGGGGGAAAGTGGTCATAATTAGGAGGTGGTCTCATTTCAGAGGACAAGTTTGCTGTTTTTAATATATGGGACTTAACAACCAAGGTTGTTATTGGAGAGTAGTCTTTATGTAGAGGCAGTTGCTATGGGAAGCTTTAAGTGTATTTGTCATGATAAATCCATGTTCTAAGCAATTGTGAATATATGCATTATTTGGCTGTTGAGGTGTAGCTGAAATGAATATCAGAAGATGATTATTTGTGAAAAGTAGCCCAAGCATTTTAAATCTAATATATATATTTTTGTCGATGGCATTTATTGAAGGGTTGAAAGCTTAAACTCTTGTCTGGTCTCTTATGAAGATGAAAATAAGTTGGTTTTTTAAATTCTTGAATACATTTTAGATGGTTGTTAAATATATATAAATCCTTGGAAAAATAAATAGTACCAGTATTTTCCGATGTAAATGTAAATAGAATTACCTTTTTTAATAAAGTTATTGCCATCATGAACATGTCTTCCAGTCTCCAGCTTTTGTTCCATAAAACAAAAGATTTTTTTGTGCCTGAAAGTGTTCTGCATGAACAGAATTCTTTTAAAACTCCAGCAATACAAATACTTTAACCTCAAATGTCGGAGCATTCAAAGTAATTAATTAGTCTGACAAGAACAATGGGATAAATTTCTTTTGTACATCATGTAAACAAAATGTTTTCAATTCCCTACCAAATGAACAGGACTCTTAAATAATCACCAATTAGTCACTGCCTTGCTCTTGCCCTTCCTTTCCGAAGCAATTTCTCTATGGACTACCACTGACATCAATCAAAAACCATAGAGACCCTATGGACTACCACTGATATCAATCAAAAACCATAGAGACCCTATGGACTACCACTGATATCAATCAAAAACCATAGAGACCATATGGACTACCACTGATATCAATCAAAAACCATAGAGACCCTATGGACTACCACTGATATCAATCAAAAACTGTAGAGACCCTTGTTGATGTTCATCCTAAGAAATCTAAATACTTTGAATTTGAAATTTCCAATTGTCTAAATTCTAGTAATATATGTTTACTGTGCTAATACAGTTTGGCAATTATTGTATGTATTGATTTTTCAATCAACTTTTTACAAGCTGTAGAATACTGTAATATTTATTTTTATCAGTTGGTTATATATGGTCATTTATCTTGATATTTTCAGGACCTACTTCTGTCTAAAAAAAGTAACTGGGTAACAAAATATTGAGGCGTTTCTTTTCTTCAAGTGTTGCAGTAAGCACCGACTTCATTTTCTTTGGAACAACATAATTAGTCAACAAGCACAGGATTTCAAGTTCAAATCATTGAAATGCCTCGGCTGTTACTCCGTCTTACATGTCAACTTCATCTCATGCAATTTAAAGGTTGCTGTAGTTTTAAGAACAGAAAACCTCGTCCTTGATTTGGATATTGAACAATTTGCACATCTTATATTCAACAGAACAATGCTCACTGAACATTAGACACCAATGATCTCTGGCAATTTTAGTTCTGATTGTACCCATGATATCTGTTGAAGTTTGCTGCCACAACTGCTAATGCCATGTCCACATATACCTTAGATTACATTAGTAATTGGCTCTCCTTACTTCAAAGCTTTATGAAATTCCAAAGGGTTGAGACTTATTAGCATATGCAGAAACCTCAACATCAAACTTATTTTTTAAACAAAATTTTGTAATCATCTTAGCATGGAACCAAGAGCAATACCTACTGATTCTACTAGTTAACTATAATAGCAACTCCTCAAAGGTTTGGAACTTTTGATCACACAGAAAGACTTTAACATAAAACAACAATATTTTCTAATGATACTGACATTGCAATAGAAACTTAAGGAGAGCAAAGGCGATTGGAATTGAAATGACATTGTGGACTGATTCTGCACACTAAATATGACAGTAATCCATTGAAAGATTTGAGACTTGTGACCATGCAGTAATTTTTTTAAAAAATATTCAAGATATTACAATTATCTTGACTTTGCCCCCAGGGTTTGGGATTGGGATGCACAGAGTTTAAAGAGCAATGCTAATTAGCAAAGGTTTGGGACTTGACCAAAAACTTCACAAATAACTATCGTCATTGCCCCTCTCCATCATAACGAGCGACTCTTTTGCAAGAGAAGGCAAAACAAATCACCATGGCTTGTGCACCTGTAAGGGATGGACCATTAATGGGGGGAGGAGGGGGGACCTGGGATTTTCTTTCCCACCAGAATATTATTTTTCATCTGAAAATAAACACATTTTTCGCACTTATATGATGGATAGAATAATTTCTTTTTTTCTACAAATAAGTGAAAAAGTATTTTTTTCAAGCTATTTAGAGGCTGGAAAGTTTGTTTCAAAAAATTCCCAGCGCTCCTCTCCCCTACCCCCCACTCTCAAATTAAATGATCGGTCCCAATCATACCATACAATGTTCCTCAAGTCTTTACACAATCCGTTATAGAAGTTGTGAGGAAAAATAAATACAGCAAGAGACGGTGTTGTTAAAAGTTACTTTTTTCAGTGCATTGGCTGTTCAGATAGTATGAACGTTTAAGCAGGTATATACTGTACAATACAAGATGGATAAACTGAAAAGAAAAGGTATTCCAATGACCCAATGAACTAACCAAAAGGGAGTAAATGTTTCCAACACAAATGACCACCCAGACCAGTTTACAGTACTCGTCTGATTATGCCGCTAGATTATAGTTTGATTACCATTCATGAAACAATTCCATACAAGTGGGGCTAAATACATGAACATAGTCCCTGAAATAATGAAAATATCACTGTGACCTACTTTTGGTGCTGGTTAAGTGGTACTCTTCGAAGATTGATGTACTTGTTTAGTTTTATTGAATGTATATGCCACAATTTCATGAAAATGGAGCTAAATGCAAAAATGCATTTGATTTGGTTTTGTGGGGTTTAATGCCATTTTTCAGCACATGATAGCTAGACATGGCAGCCAGTATATTTGGTGGAGTAAGACCCCCAGAGAAGAACCACACACCCACTCGAAGCTATTGGCAACCTTTCTGTTGGCAAATGTAAAAACTGAACCCAATGGGAGTAAAACAAAACAGCAGCTGGAATGATAAATGTATGTACATGTATGACTAGCCAATATTTTGCAGGTGAAACAAAACCCTAATCACTATATGTGGAAAATTAGGTCACTTTAAATTATTTTACTTGAGGTGAATCCAACTATGTTGTCATATGACTGTACTAATCTTGCAACTGCGTCTTGGACAGCAACTGTATATACTCACTTTTAAGTAGAGTCAAACTGCCAGCAACAGACCCCGATCTGATGTTGCATCATGTGCTGGCACATCATGCAACAGATCCGGGTCTGCATTTTGAAGTTAGACTTTACCTATATTTGAATATATACAGTACTTTCAGAAACCTAATGATTACAACAATAAAATGCAGACAGAAAATGATACCCTTGTCAGGTCCATCTTGTACGGAAGACAAATATTAGATAGTGTAAGAAGGATTGTAACAAGCATTTTGGCAATAGGTTATTTTTTCAACATACATAAAAATATATAAATTTGACTGTATTCTGTAAAAGACATAAATTAGAAAAACAATTTTTGGAAAATATTTTTCCATTTACTGGGCTAACTAGATCTGTCATTAAGAAAGTGCTTATAGAATATCCACTACTCAAATAGTAATAATTTGACAAAACCATTCCTATATGTGTCAAACTTTTCACGATAAAAATGCATACCAAGTTTCATGAAGATATCACAAATGGTTCAGGAGATGTTGATGGGGAGAGTGCGTGACGGATAGATGGACACAATTTTTATCCACAAAAAAGATGTAAACAACTTATAAAATGCTTATCAGACACAGGTCATTCTTTTACAAGACACATTATCTAGTCATGATACAAGAGCATACAAAGTTTCATGTAGATACACCACTCCCTCAATAACTCGCGCCCGGACAACTCACGAACCCACTTATAACGAGGGGTCAGGCGTGGATCACATTTTTTAAAACTAGAAAATACCCAAAAAATTGGCCTATATTTGTTGAACGTATAAAAAATCAATCGCGATCAAAATTAGTAAATGAAACCTTGATATATCGCTCGTTTTATCTTCAAAAACAGTGGTTAGGACCTGGAAATTTGAATCTGCATCATTAAATTTTCAAGTCCTATATTTTGTTCAAGTTTCTTTCCAAACATCATTCTCAGTACACTGTAAATAACAATATTCAACGAAATTTCGATCAATGAAAATGTCACTAATGCCTCCTGGTGGGAACACTTTAAAAAAAAAAACACCAATTAAATAAGTTTTGTCAGGTGAAATGTGTGTTTTAGTTCCATCTTTTATTTCAGTTTCAGTGTAATCATCATAAATGCAATATGCCCTCTTGTATTCAAACATAAAAAATATAATTCAACCATCCCAGTTATGTCCGCGAGTGTTTCCATGAGAACCTAATTAAGTGCCAACCATTTTTTTATTTCCGACTTGAAGTATTTTTTTGTCTTGTTACACATTTAAAAGCAGACCTGCTTTGTATTATCACGTTAATTACATCTTTTGTATCAAATCAAATAAATGGGGTAGAATAAAAGAAAAGTTAAAAGGCGTGCAAATCCTACCTACGTAAAAGCTAGCGGTCACAGCCATGTGTCAGGTCAACTCATTTCAATTGATCAATCGAACACAGTTATAAATATTATTATGCAAGTAATATAATTAAACTACCTTAAATTAGTCTACTCATTCACAAATGTGATCAAAGATAGTTAAGGCAACCAAGCGAAATGAGTACTTGGTGAATAAAAAGCTTTGTATCACAGATACAGTTCATTACGGAGAACTTGAGAAGTGAGTTCCAGAGTTTGTATTGAACATAAAATTTCTAACTTGCCACTCAGAGATTTCCTCGAGAATGAGAAGTTTCACAGTTACTTGCAATGAAATCACGGCATCCATATTTTATTAACAGAACAATAAATAGCTAGAGTTTTGATGTTGACGGTTGTTTCACTAAATAAATGTCCCTAGTTTTTTAAAAAAAGGAATCTTGTTTTGTTGTGAATCAACAACAACAAAAAGCAGTGACATAATACACAATGTTTTCGCGTGCACGTGTTTTTGAAACCACTTGGACTAATGTTGTTAACGATCTTTCTGAGGTTGGGCATCTTGAAAATAAAGGTAATTTATACAAAAAAGTGAACAACTACATTAGGAAAAAGCTCTTTATTGACCACTATTCCCAATGCAATTATAAAACAAGTATTCAGCCATTAAACAGCCCCGTTACCTCCCTTTGTGGTTTTCTTGATGTCCAGCGGGGATGGCATCCACTTTGTAATTTTGTTGAGGTCCCTCGGTAACCCGTGCCCTTGCTTATAGTGCGGTCTATGTTTTTGGACCACGTTGTGCGCGAGTTATCGAGGGAGAGGTGTACCTCAAACAGTTGAGCAGACAAGAAGTGTAAATACAATTTTCAAAACATGGATAGCTAACTCAAAAATAATCTAACAAAGTCCAATCTTGCATGGGACATAACCTGGTCATGATACAAATGCACACCAAGTTTCAAGAAGATATTTCAAACAGTTCAGGAGATATTATCAGAGAAAAGTGACAGATGGACACAGTTTGTAATAAAAATGGGGACAACTTTTTAAAATGCTGATCAGACAGACTGCATATTTTACAGCACACATTGTCTGATCATGATGAAAAGTATAAAAATTTTCATGAAGACATCTCAAGTTCAGGAGATATTAGATAAGCAAAAGTGTGACTTACAGACTCCAGTATACCCCCCCCCTCCCAAAAAACTTTGTGTGCATGGGGTATAAAAATAGACTTAAAAGTAGGTAAGTTGGCAAAATATTTAATTAGCTTTTGTTAAAAGGCACTTAAATTGATACTTCGTGATATTTCAGTGTATGTATCATGTCTAAATCTCCAACATATTCAAAGTTCTCCTCAAAAGCAATGATCATTTATAGAAAAAAAGGTATTTCTGCATACAGAAGCACCGAAAAATGTTCATTTTTAGGGCATAAAATACTTTTGATGAGCCACCTTAGTGAGAAAGTTACTAATTCGTTAAAATTGGGTTGCAGTGACCTAATGCTGCTTTGTTGATGTGAAACTTGCAAAGCTACATCAACATGTGAAGTTTGACAAGTGTCCATTTCATATTGAAAAAACTGATTTACCGATGTCCAAAGTAATAATACCAGGTAGTAAATCACGTGGAAACTGGATTTGCTTGTAAAACACTGCAAAGTCCAAGTTAAAAAATTTTTAAAAAATGCAAAAAATTAAATGACCCAAAATGTAATCAGGTCATTCACGAACCAAATTTCACATGTACGCCTCATAAGCTTTTTGCTTCATCATGCTAACATGGTTTTTGTCAAAAAAATCAGTCCAAAAACATCTCAACAAGAATTCTTGGGACTTTTGCATCTCACCTGCTCCACTGTGGCATAATCCCAAAACCCTGGATAGTTAACAGAGCAAAAAAGTAGGTAACCATGACCTTTACAGTAGGTCACAGAGGTGATTTATGTCCCCAATATACGGTAAATACACCCATCAAACTGAATAACTGTACACACAACAGTTTAATGAACCAAGCTAAATGCAAACACTTAGTGTAATCAATGGAACATGAAAAGTAGGTCAGTGTGACTTGATTTTGCCCATTGTGTGTAGTACCACCAAGCTGAATACCTCCAACAAGTTTCAGGACTGTCCATACAAATGGAAGATATTAAACCAATTGCAAAAACTTAACGGAAAAATGTCAGTGACCTACTTTTGGCTTTGGTTAATAGTACCCTCAAAGATTAACACACCCATCAAGTTGTGTTGGAGAAATTCAGATAATGCAAAAACTTACTGCTGATGTCTACAGTGCCTATGCAGTCAGAAAAGTGACACCAGATCTTACTTGTGCTTCGCAGCCAAGACAAAAAATTTAAAATTGCTGTTATGGACTGAAATATGTCTTCTAAATTACATTCGGCTGCCTTTAGTGTTATGCTCAGTTGTGCTAGCAAGGTTTTGTCACAAAATCCAAGCCGAAACAGTTAAAATAAATTGAAAAATTGCTTTTATAGCCTGAAAATCTGCATCTACTTGTGTAAAATTTCATGGCACCAAGCATAAAAAAATTTGTGCTACTGAGCTAAAATGGATTGGGGATGGATATACCGACATGCAGGTTTAAGTACGGTTGGGCAGCAGCACAACTATGTGCCACCTTCTGCTTTTGCAGTTGGGGCATACAAATAAATAGACATATATTTACTCAATTTATTTGATGGTATAAGGCTGTAATGGATTTCAGTGAAAAATTAATTCATGAAAAGTATTCCTGATGACTTTTGTGCAATAAAGTCTTGAACTTTGAACGCTGTAATGTACATGCAAGTTTTACAAGATCTGACGTACAGTGGGTGCATATGATGGCACAGTGTTGGGTGCATATGATGGCCAAGTGTTTATATTCAGCCAAAAACACGAGTGCTACCCTATCACAGGGTTCATTCTAGGCTTTGCCCTTGCACCATTGATGCTCATATTTTGTTTCGGCACAAAAAGTTGCCTCTATGCCACTCGTCAGGTGCCTAAAAAGAAACACAGAAAAAAAAAATTAAAGATCATAATAGTTGATTTCAGGTTGACTGAATTGAGAGCACCTCAAGCTGGCTTACTGAATAGTGTGTGCTCATTGGCAAAGAAATACGAGACGATCAATTTTATTGACTGACAGAACGTCTTGCAGAGTTTGATTAGTTAGGGCACCAATTGGGACGAGAGCACCTGATTGACCATGGAAAGGAAACTTAAGTTAGAGCTAATGAAATCAGCCAAAACTCAGCTACATTTCTTTTCAAAGCATATTAAACAGGGTGAAAATGTTGGATAAAGTATTGATAGTACAATTCTTGAGGAAAAACTTTTATCAGTTGTGAATAATCCCATTTCCATTACAGACGTGGCGACTGATAATCACAATACTGATGGAGGGTCCTCCCAGACTGATAAATTTTCAGACGCTATAATCATTTCAAGAAAAATGGTTACAAACTTATAAATGACTGCATTATTTTCTTGAAATGATAATGACGTGCTTAAAACACAAGAAAACCAGCTGCACGACCGATGGGTCTTCTAATTTTCGAAAAAGTACCCTTACACATCATGCTGAAAGCAAAGACCATAAAGCGGCAATATCAGCTGATAAACAATTAGATGACTTGTGGTCTCTTACGAAGGACCACCTCTCAATGAATTTGACTTTCTGAGTGCACTGAAGTATTGGAAGGGAAAGCAGAACGGGAGAATATTCTCAACTCAAGTTAGCACTGCTGTTGAAGTGTATGAACTGTGTCTATTACTGTAAAAGAGTAAAAAATTTCTGGAACAAGTTTTAAAGCGTTGAGAACATGATTTATTGTTTTAACTCCATGAAATGCAGTTTACCAGATTAAAATCCAAGATAAAAATGGTGCATGCAAACTCATGGAAAAAGAACAGAGGCAATAAACTAGGCGAGAATATTGTGACCCCCGTTCTCTTCTAAATGGCACTATTTGACAAGGTTGGGGCCCTTGGGCCCCAGTTTGTCAATTTGTTATTAACCATGCAATCAGATACAAAACACTTCAGTAATAAGCACACTTGACATTATTTCCATTGATATATTATGACTGTGTAGCTTTAAGGCTTAAACATAAGATCTGGATGGCAATTACAATGTTCAAGCTGGTCAAGCTTTAAACTACAAACCTTCAAATTCCTCCAAATTATTAGTCCATGCTCTTCCATCATACTGTGTAGGTACCGTTAAGAGTGTCACATATATGACTAAATGTGTCCAAACAATGGAATAAATAAAATGAAAATGCATAAAAGAATTCACTTTCTTGCAAATTATGTCAAAGCGACCAAACTTCAAAATGTAGGAATCAACCACAACAAATATCTGCATAATAGGTGTCTACAGGACTCGAGTGTCAAAGATATGCACTGATGTACATGTCTGAAGAATCAACATTTATGAAAAGTTGTCAAATTCTTTGCAAGAAATGGGTCACAGTGCAATAGTTTGGTACATCATGTAGGAAGTGCACAAATGTAAATTTCAAAGGATTTAGGTCTGATTGCAGGTCTCAAAGACATACAGCAAAAATCCAATAAGTCAAGAATCACTCACTCAAATACACACATAACTCAATTGTCTCTTTCAGCATGGACTTGCACCTTTTTCATGCCCCCGAGACACTCAAAAATGTGCAAGTCTGTACTGAAACAGCTAGTAGCAATTAGCCTACAGTCTGGTGAGCTAAATATACCAACAATTCTTTTCAGAAAATCAACCCTTTCAAATGCAGTCCTACCAGATAAAAAAGATAAAGATATTAAAATTCTGTGAAAATATACAAAATAAAAGACATTATCTAAAAAATAAAATCTTTTTAATAAAGGGTTACAAAATTTTATGCAGATCATTCTTTTAAAAAGATCAAGATATTCTGTTGTGGTAGATGAACATAAAGCTTCGCAACTGAATTCACACCATAAACTTCCGAAATAATCACGAGTCATGTCATGAGCAACTTTTTCAATCAATTCATTGATATTTAGGACACCTAAGTGCATTTATATGCATTTTTCTGACCTTAAATGTACTTCAGGCCTAGAATTTATCAAATTGCTTTGCAACCAGATGGACTAGTAGATTGAGAAATTTACTCATCTTGCTGAATCTTCACTAGTCCTTCCCACAAAATGATAGACACATATCAAGATTAACTAGTCATTGGACTGTTGAAATTATGAAAACTACTTGTCCAACAAAAAAGTTAATTGCCTCAGGCTAGCGCATCATTGTCATTTTGAGCACAGTTGTTACACAATATTATCATTCTTGATACCCAATATTATCACAATGTTGTGCACTATAAGGAAATTAGTGAAATTAAATTTTTAAAAATTATACGTGTCAGTTTTGTTGTCATTAATAAACTGGGCAATTGGAAATGACTTTTTTTCTGCTTTCATGTAAGAAAATAACATGTTAATTACAATACTGTTTGGAATATTCTTTGTACTCTCATTGTTTCGAGTTGGATTCCATTTTTATTTTATAAACTGGAATTTTTACCTTCTTCTAAGTTTTAAATATTAGTGAGAACCCTGATAGCATCATACTATGAATCAGAAAGATTGGTGGCCACGTCATTATCTAAGACCAGTAGAACTTGAAATAAACAAAAAAACGCTGCATATGGAAGGTCATTTATTCAAGTGATGCAAAACATTTTTCTGGTATAATCCTCGGTCTAACATGATTAAGATCAAGAGAAAACTTTAAATCTCTAAATATCAACTGGAATTTATGATAATGAAAAAGGAATTAAAAATGTGTTATCTTTGTGAAATCTTCAATCCCGATTGCTTTTAAACCATTAGGATACTGATTTTAGCAAACTCAAAATGGATACAAGGATATAAAATACTTGTTCCATCCTTGTTACCTCCGAACAAAAGAACTTGAAACTGTGCTAGTTGAAACATTCTTAAAGGAAACCTTCTATCGGTCCTCTTGCACATACTTGTTCATGAAATACTGTTAAAATCCATAAATCAAACACACAATTTATGATGATGCCTGTTAAATGGAAGATGTTGAATCTTTATCCAGTTTACAGTATCCTTCATATATCCATGATCAACTAACTGCTTCTTTGACAGACTGGTCTGACACTTAAAGTTCTTGGCACTGGAAACAGGACCACGATTGATCATATGTAATTATAAATTTATATCCATCTTTTAAGCAGTGCTGCACATGAAGTGAAAAACAATACACTTCTCAGTTTTTCTGTTCATCACACATTCTACACACAACATCCAAATGCGCTAACCCCATTCATTCCAAAACATGGCTAGGATCATACTCTGTCTAGAGCTTCTAGAAGGATGATGCTGTTACCTCGTACAACCTGAAAAAAAATTTTAAGAGTGCAACCAATTAAAACAATTCTCGTGTTGAAAATCTGAAAAATTCCTGCTTGCATGGGGTTGAAATTTTCAAGAATTGCTAAAGAATGCAAGAAAGACAATCACTTCAAGGAGAAACAGATATGATAGCCCTGGCACTGATATATGTAAGGTTGGTTTGAACATTCAAAATATTAAAAATAATGATCATTTTCATCAAATTCTTAGCAATACAGTATTTATTTAGTCAGATCTAGATAGGGATAAAAACTGCAGAAGGTCCCAGAGAATGCTACAGTAGTAAGAACACTGCATTTCGGCCCTTTTGATCCTTGCATCACACATTTCATACATCTCCATTTTGCACAGTAACAATCATTTCTACAGTACTTCAGTTTTGTCTTTTCAACAAATATTAGTAGCGCAACGTAGTGGCCTATCTGTGCATACTATAATAAAGATAACCACCTACCACCATGCCAATGGCATGTTTTTCTCCTGTTTTGGTTTCCTCCACTGTCTCGTCAACAACCAGATTCATAAAGGGGTCAAAGCCACGAAGAATGCCTGTGATTTTTCGCCCTCCATTAAGCTTCACTGAAAAAAAGCAGTCATTCATTCAATTCACTCAGCATTTAAAACATCAATGTAAATAACTGGTTCCATATACACAATGTATTCAAGTTTAATGCCACATCAGCAGTATTACTGGCTATATGGTGCCAATTAAAAGCCACAGTTCTAAAATGTCAATAAAATGAATTATTATTAGAAGATAAAGCCTTCCCAAAAAATGTAAACTTTAGGTTCTATGGGATCCAATCCAGTGAATAGGAAGGCCAAGGTCATGAGCTATTTGCAAATTTTTGCCAAAATTGGTGCATACAAAATGCATCAACTTTGTGCCCAATGGCATATCCCATATGACAGATTTTTTCTTGCCAACATATCAGAAATCATGCCAAAACTTCACTTGATTTAATGTTGCACGTTTTACTGCAGTGTACCAGGTAAACTGTACAGAATGTTGCAAGTTGTCCTCTTCCTAGTCAATTTCAATCAATCAATCAAATGCTGTGTTTGAAGCTTAAATTGCTTGCTTTTCAAATCGAAATGTGTGTGAAATATCAAATTTTAGTGGTTGACGCAGCATAGTCAAATGCTTCTTCTAGCTTTTGTCTGGTCAGCTTAATGAGCGGGTAATACAAGAGAAATCCGAAAGTAAATAAATCTAAATGTATTCTAAAAACAATCTGAAATGCTAAATCTATTTTTTTTTTTTACCATGGTCCACTGCTTTTGTATTTGACTCATTGAAGTGAGTAGTTGTGAGACCACTAACATCCATCGGATTGGTCCTCCCAATCATATTGATTTCATGAGACTGGTTTGGTTTTGTGGGGTTTAACGCCATTTTAGCACATGATAGGCAATACACGGTGGCCAGTATACAGTACAGCTCGCAAAATTTTTTGAAACCCCACGCTCTGCAGTGGAGGGACATAATCCCCTCCACTTTCGCTCCACAATAACGCTCCACAGTGGAGAGATAAATACCTACATATCACTGCATCTCGACAGGCATGCCGATAGCAAGTCCACTGTGGAGGGGCTGGTCGACATTACTAATTAATATTTGAACAGCCAATGAATGAAGACCACCTATGTAAAGACTGAGACGTCAAGAGTAATTTACAACCAGATACCATCTGAAGAATCGGTTATCTTTATTTCCATCATATATTTGGACAATACAAAAATAATTTCAAAAGTCTTGTATATTCAGTACATGTATATTTAGAAAAGGTTGATTGACTTCTCTTGCAATAATTTTACGCTTTTACTTTATTGAAAGAAATCCAAACAACACACTGACTTGACAAGAGGCACACCTTGTTGAGCTTCTCTTGAACATCATAAATTTATCCTATTGTTCCAAAGGAAAAGTAATCCTCCGAGATATGGACAATTAAATTCCAAATTGACAACCGCTTCTGTTGAAAAAAACAGCCAAACAGAAAACACTGAATTTACACTGAAATGCGAACCACGTGTTTAGTCCTTAAGCAGTAATGGTAGTCACGAGGCTGAACATACACAACTTTGAACTCGTTCAATCCTGACAGCATGTGTACTGTAAGGGACTGACCATTTAATTTACAGGGTTAGAAAGTTCTTTCCGACTGTGATATTTTTTTTCCATTCATCACAAGACAAATTTGTTTCAAGAATAGTAAGGAATGGAATAATGTCATTTTTTATACTACAAATCACAACAAGGCAGTTGTTTTCAAGCATTAAACCCACCCAACCCCCCTTTAGAAAATTAAATGGTCCCTAATAAAGACTTTACTTCAGCAGATGTTTACAGAAATCAAGGCAGTGACCATTGTCAACACTGTTGTAAAATACTGACAAGGATTAGCATCAAAAGATCTCAATTTCAGCTTGAAGCCATCTGACTTGGCACATTGTACTTAACAGCCATAATTATGGTTAAGCCATTAACAACTGAAGTTTGATAATTATTTGTAATTAATCTGAATTCAACTTATTGCTGAAATGAATAATAATGCAGAAAATTTTCAAATCTCAGATTTCAGAGATTTTAATTTCCAACAAATTTAGGGTATTCTGCATGCATGTATTGTCTCCATATTTGCTCATTTTTGTAAGAAGAAAATGTAAAAAAAAGATTTTGTATATCATAATTTTTTTTAAAAATCATATGGAAATGATACGTCAATAACCTAATCGTAATATTGATCTATTTCTTAAAATTAGTTCGATATTATAGCATGCAGTTTCCAGTTTGTGACTCTTGGAGGGTTTTAGTTCTCGAGACGAAAAAATATATAACATAATTTCTCTTTGAATAGCCTTTGGCATGTTTCTGTATGTGGTATTTTGTTGTACAGCTAGATTTACTGTGGCCAGGTGGATAAAGTGTGTGACTTAGACACACACACACACATATTTGCCTTTGGAGCACGAGGTCACGACTTTGCACCCACTGTTGGGAAAAAATTCTTTCTTTCTTTTTCCTCCATGGTGCTATAATGTCTAGTACGGTATTACTTTTCTTACCACTTATGAACTTTTCCAGATTTCAGTTTCTGTATCTGTAGATTTATAATGTCTATTTTTAATATTTTCATTCTGAAAATTACCTAAAAATGTAGACATGTCAAACATCGAAAAAGTAAAATTTGGTTAATGTTAATAAACATTTTAGTGTTATTTTTTAAACACATTGATGAAAAAATTCTTCAAAACATAAGCAGAATCATAAAAAACTTTCATGGCAGGAACATCTTTTTGACTTGGTGTGAACGATGAGGTGGCTAATTGAAGAAAGCTAGGCAATCATACTTATACTGACACAGAAGCATGTACAAAACAAAAATGTTTCAAATGTTAAGTGCAACTGATTATGATAACTTGTGCAGTAGTAATTTGGATTCCATATTTTATGTGAGAGAGAGAGAGGAACTTTACCAAAAACAATTAATGATCTGGAAATGCTTCGGGACAGGTTCATCTCATTTTTCTGTATTATGCACAGAATGCAATAGGAAAACAAACAGAAAATGAAAAAAGAAATAATTTCATCTGATGCTCAAGTTTACTTGGTGACATAAATATACAGGTATATACTCGATGTACAGTATTTACATACAACAAATAGGTATATGTTTATCCCGGTTCAAGTAAGTTTTGAGATTTTGTATAGACGAGTTACTTATAATTTCTGTTGATAAATGTAAAAGGCAGGAATTAATTTTGATACAAGGTAGTTCTACATAAAGGGAGCGGAATGATCGAGTGCTGTAGGTCTCATTGTTAATAACAAAAGGTCAAATTACATCTTTGCAACTAGTTTGGAGCAAGACCATTGTCCATTTTAAACAACTAATCTGACTGACACAAGGAATGGAAGACACTAAACTGATAAATGCAAAACTTTTATACTAGCTGTATTGATTACTTTACAAGTTTTTCTTTCTATCACTGATTCTTCTTTTACGAGAATCAAACAAGGGAATGGCCTGTAGGTTATACAGCGTGATTCACTTATCCCTGAGTACATTGTTTATTGTCAACATGATAGCAAAGAAAACAAACCTGCAGAAGAGCTACTGTTGTGCTTTTAGGTTATCAGTTCACACATGAAATTAACACGTCAGTAGCAAAGAAAACAAACCCTGCTTATGGCTTCTGTTGTGCTAGGTTATTAGTCTGCACATGAGCATTCTTCTTCAAAAAGTGTAGATGTCAACCTACATGTATCTAGGATGTCTTTTTCTGACCATTTGCCATTTAAAAACAAAAAAGAAAAACCAACTTTAATAATTAATACAAAAAGGTAGTTTTAATTAAAATAAGACCAAAACAAAGAAAAAAATGTGTTTCCTATTGCACTGGTTTTAAAGTTAGGTTAGGCAAGTAGGTTTTTTTTAGTTTTTTAAAAAACATTATATATAAATCAAATAATATTTCAAGAGCTTCAAAGTACTGGGCAAAATTGTGCTCTATTAGATGCACAAATCAATTTTGGCAATGTGATGGGAGGGGGGGGGCAGTACTAGGGTCGGCAACAAGAAACAGGGGCGGTCGACCGACCAGAAACACACCTTTTTTGGGGGGCCTAACAATACAAAAACTTAATAATGCTTTTTTTTAAGTTTTAGCAAAAATGTTTACTTTTTGCATGTCCATGCAGCAACCGCCAGAACTATGCTTTCTCGTTTCAATTACCCCTCTATAATGCTGTGATTGGATGTCAGAAGAAATTGTACATTATGTTAATGAGAACTCCTGCATGGGGTAACCATCAAAATGTGTGCGATTTTATTTCACTTCAGTCAGGTATGAACACAATTTTGTTATTAGTCTGTTTGACTATAAAAAAGTAAGCAAATTGCTCCCGAAAGGAATAAGGATGTAGATAAATTGGTGCCTTTCTCTGAACCTCTTTAGAGCATGCTTGCATAAGAAATCTTTTGGTGAAAAGCCCATGTTTATATGACTTTCTATTCAGGAGTAGCAATAACAAGATTTTCAGATGGCCACTGTGGCAGCCATACTGGGCTTCAGATCTTCAACATTTTAGTTTATAACCATCTACACATCATAAGAAGTCTTTTAGTGAAAACTGCATGTTGATATGACCATCAATTCAGGAGGAGTAGCAATAACAAAACTTTCAAGATGGCTGCCATATTGGACATCAGATCGGCGCCATCTTCATTTAGAACCAAGCAGTCATCATAAGAAGTCTTTTAGTGAAACCCCCCATGCTGATATGACCATCCATTCAAACAGATGGCAGACAAAAGACCTTCCCATAAGCTCCTCTGGTCTATGACCAGTTCAGCAAAACAAATAAGACTATTTTCATCAAAGAAAAATATAAAAATCATGGAAACTTCTGCAATATTTAGAGCTAACTGACAACTTGCTACTGAAAACTTCTGTACATTCAAATTACTTTCTTAAAGCACCAAGTATAAACAAGTCATTCAATTTGTAATTCCCCCCCCCCCTCAAGAGTACTAATTTACTTTCTTCACAATGTGCACCTCCAATTTTAGGGTTGAACCAGTTTTAGCTACCCCGTGGGACAAAAACCATCAATCCGCAAACGCAGTGGAACAATGAAAACTTTGGAAAAGGTCTGAACCAACAGGATTTGGTTTCAGTTTAAATATCTACCAAATAGACTTGCTTACAAGTTGAGTCCAACTGCTATCTGCAAAAACCCTGATCTGCCATCGCATAATGCACTGGCAGATCTGGGTCTGTGCAGTTTGTTAATAGTATTCAGTAGAACACTCAAGATAGAGCCTGATCTACCGATGCATTATGAGACAGCTATCAGGATATATGTTGTTTTCAGTTGGACTCGACTTACAAGTGAGTAAATATCGCATCTCATATTCTAGCAAGTGTTTCAACATAATGAACAGTGTGTAATCGATATGCACAACATCCAAGATACTAGAGGTAAGGAACAAATATGTATATATTTGTTCATGCTGGATGCTTGAGTGTATTAGCAGTGCTCCATGAACCTATCACAATTCCATATTTAGGTCACCGAACCCTAATAATCTGGTCACGTTAGACAATGAGAGCAAAAATCCATTGAGTGGAGAATTAATGGCAGAAGATAAGAACAAGTGAAGACTTTAGTTAAAGCAAATTAAAAAGTAATTAAAAGAAGCAAAAGGTTATTTTTTTTATAAGGTTATTTTTTTATAGCATACTTAGATCTATCTCACAGAACTGTCAACAGTCGTCATCTGCTTCTACCTCTGCAAAGCCATTATAATTCACTATTTTGAGTTCTCTAAACCCCCTATTTTTACATATTTCTTGACCTATAATTCATCGATAAACATCCGTAACCCACCTTTTCTTATAATCATTCTATATTAGTAAAGCCTGCATTTACGTTACATTGACTTACAATACAGTAAACATGGTATACACTTGTAATTTAAAAGTGCTGTCGTCAATTTCTAGTTCCTGCATTTAAAAAATGGTAGAGTAAACTTTCTGTATTTGTCTCCATGTCGACATTTTTCCAGATCCATTCTATCAACTGAGGTTGACTGCACAGGTCATATATTAAACTAGTCACTTCTAGGCTGCAGGCCATCCCAGTCACATATAATGACGAGGACTTAATGTAGGAACTGTCAGTCTCACAACTGAAAAGCCTTTATGCGGTGAATTAAATTATATCTGCTGAACATTTTTGCATGAAGCATGGTATATATACTTGTAATTATGAAGTGTTGTTGTCATCTTCTAGTTGTAGCATTATGATTCTGAGTCACCAGGGGAGTCCAGTTGACAATTTTCACTTGCCAATTCTTAACTTTTAGTTGCAGAACCATTTTACTGTATTTTGGTGAGTATAACATGCACTTATTTTACCTAATTTCTTATTTTCCAACGGGCGTGCACATTTTACAGAAGAAAAAGGTCGATCTGATGAAGGATCAAGGCACAAAAGATGCCTACACTTGTCACACCTTTGTATTCACCAACAGAAGAGTCAAGTCTTTGAATTTAAAGTAACAAATATGCTTAACCCAAGCAAAGATCAGAGCAAAAGCTGCCTAACTACAGTAAGTGTACATGCACTTACTGACAAAGGGTAATCTTTGGTAGAAATGGAGACGACGTGCAGACTAACTGGAGTTTATATGGATATAAATATTGTGAATATTTAAATATAAATTGCCTTTTGCATGAGCACATGGTAAAAGAGTCACTGGGAGGAAGTTCATTGTAGGAGTCTTCTGTTATGGAGTGGACAAGAATGACAGACAAGGACAAACAGCAACTTTTCAAGACTGACAACAATAGATTGAACTCCATCTAGAAAGCAAACCTTAAAACTGCCCTTTTATGGGACAACCAAAAGGCTGGAAAGATACACTTTCAATATTGCCACTTTTTTCATTCTTTCTCTTTAAAAAAAATTATTTGTCATGATCGGGTGCTGTGTGCCGACAGGAAAGACCGGAGAAACAGTCAAGCACTAGTTTACCGTAAATAATTCAAACGTCATGTAACAAATGATCACCATTACACTATCCAAAATGGCAGACTATTGACGCACTACAAGTTAAATTTTCACGATTTTAAAATGTATTATATCCCACATGCATGTTATATGGCAGAACTAAGTTTTTTCCCTCATTCTGGGTCGAAAATCGGGGTGCATATTATATATCAGTGTGCATTATACACAGCAAAATACAGTAATCACAACTTTGACCACTGATAGGGTTATTTTTTTCTCCAAAAAGTAGCTGGAAGTACATTAATTTGTTTCCTCATAACATTAATACTCACATCCAAGCCTCTTCTCCATGTACCTGAAAGCATAGAGAAAGTATACAGTTACATCAATTCCGTTTAAGTTCACCTTCACTTTTAAATAAATAACAAAGTTATCAGAAGTATATCCTGTATCTATTCGTACACATGCAACTGGTACATCAAAACCTTATTATTACATTGATTATGATGACTGAAATCATTTGGACGATAAAATAATAATAAATACTGCATAGGGTCTACGTATTTGAGTGTATTGCAATGTCTGCAGGATTACTTTAACTGACTCAGATTTGTCCAAGTTTTAATTACAAGTTTCTAGTCTATTTGGTTGAAAATGGCCACAATCACTACCAAAAATGCAGAATAAAGATTTCTCTTGAAAATGTTTTTTCAGCTTAGAAACAGCAGGGGTGGACATATCGGTAGTCTGCGCACCCATAACAACGAAATTTTTTTTTCAGACTACTTAACTGTAAGGTTCTAAAGCCAGCAGGACTAGCTGCCACTTTATTATTTTTTTTTAGCAGCAAGTATAAACTGTAGTCCAACAGTATGTCATCAACCCTGATATTTATGATAGTGCTGGGTTTAAGTCTTGCTGCTTGAGTTAGCAGTGCCGTGATGCGTGTTCTCAGGTGAGTCAACCCCAGAAGTAGAGGCCAAATTTTGAAGAATATCTCACCTAGTTGGCAGCCCATATTGACACAGTTGCACAGACAAAAGTATAATTCTATAGTCATACTACACTTACTGAAATGCTTTATATTTACTTTAGTTGGTTGGTTGCTATGGGTTTAATGCCATTTTTCAGCACATGATAGGCTATACATGGCAGCCAGTATACTTGGTGGAGGAAGAACCAGAGAAAACCCCTGGAAGAACCACCGACCCACGGGAAGCTACTGGGAAGCTTTCTCACATAGCCACGTTAGCTGAGCCCAAGACTCGAACCCACTGACAGAGGTGAGATGTCAGTGATCTGTAAAGGCAAGCGCCTTAGACCACTCGGTGCCCCCCTTACTGAAGTGTATCCAAGCATAATCAGGTGGTCAAGTTTTTCAAACTCTGTTGTACACCATTTCAGTTGTTGAAGAACAATGATAGCCAAGGAATGCCAATTAACATGCTGTTACTTATTTTAACAAAACGATTGTGGTTAATCCCATTTGGCCCAATGTTCTCACGATTTTATTTTGTACTTCATTTAATAACGAAATAGGATTTAATAATGCTCCAACCCTTTTAAAAACTTGTCTTGAAAGATCAAGAATTTGCGTTCTGAAGAAACAAAATGCATAATATGGACAGATCTGAAACAGACCAATCTGTACACAGTCACAGGCCTTTTTATCCAGGCATAACATTTCATTTTCATTTGATTTATAATTTAAGGTATGTTTATTCTTTATTTTTCAAAATTAAAAACAGATTTCTAATGCTTCAAGCATGTGTAGTTTCTTGTAGCCATTGGGCAAAATCAGTTTCACTTGATTGTTTGTCAAGTTTAAATTAGATATTTAAGTGCTGCATGATTTAAAAAAAGAAACCACAATTACATAACCTATTTTATGTACATAGAGTGTTTGTCTATTTGGTTTTGTTTTTTAACCTTTGACCACCTTACAATTTTATCGATCTAAATGTTTTTAATGGCGTGCTAAATGGAAATAGTTTATCCATCAAAAAATATTGTCTACCAAACTTTGTTCCGAGTTAACCAGTTTCCCTTTTGGTAGCACATGGGACTACCAGATATATGTGATTTGTCCACCCCTAAAACAGGTTAGATATAAATTCTGGAATAATTTTCCAATCTATTGCTATGCATTGCAATTTGTTTTATTATCTGATAACAAATTATTCTGGTGGCAATGTGCAGTGCAGAGACTGGTATCTGAACCAAAATTCAAAATGGGGATTTGCCGACCTAGTGTTTCTTACAATAGATGAAGCAAGTAGTAGCTTTCCAGAATGCTTAAAGGTTCCATCCGATTCAATTCATTGTTTGGTTTAAAAAAAAAAACAAAAAAAGAACTTCTCAAAAAATGTGTACTAGTAGGGGGTAGAAGTAGGTTAAGAACTCTATATTAAGCAGGAATATTCCCTTTATATTCAGCAGGTGTGGGATAACTTTAAGGTGGGATTTTATTTACTTGTCTTGTAATTGCTAAGCTTAATTGGATTTCTAGGCCCGAGGAAATCCCCATGTCATGAAATAAAAGTGCATGATTGGATTACTTTTCAAATAGAATATTTAGCAAATTACAGCTAGCCTAACTCTAGTCACATACATGTACTTTTGGTATAATGCAACTAATGCAATGTGGTTTCCTGGTCGTCCTTTCAAACATAGCTCACAGGAAACAAGTACCTAGATTTGATTTTAGTGTGCCACAAAGCCTAAATTGATGTTAAGTACCTTCTTTTTTTTTTCTTCATGCATTAGTATATATTTGTACTACTTTATTGTGGTACTGGCACCTGACAGGCTATTAAATTGTTAGATATGGATATCTTTTTGAAAGTAAGCTGTAAAACAGCACTTCTAGTAGCATGCTTACATGCATTTTTGACAATGGACCATTTTTTGCAGCTACAACTCCAGGGAAATACTGCACAACTTGTGTCTGTCTTTACCATTTTATGTCTCTATAAAAATCTGCAACTGAAGTAATGGATGAATTTTTATCAATTTTTCTAATATCTTACATTCTAAAATAATATGATGATAAAGTAATTCAGCTAGTTCTCAAGAGCTTAATTGGACAAGTTAGTGCTATCACTTCTAAGGACTCCTGATTAGTCTTCACCAAATTTCATGATGCAGATCATGTAGATTTAATTGCATCAAGAATCAAGATACACAGGACTTGCTTAAGCTTCAGAGCGCAATGTAGATTGACAGCACATAATCTTATAAATATGTATGCCAGCACAGAAACATTATTGGCATGCAAAAAATAATCAGGCAACAATTTGTTCCACAATGAATTGTGACAAACACATTCTTAACCATCTGACACTGCTCAAGAAAAACATAGAATGCCTCACCTATACCAGCACGAGACAATAATTTACTTAGCAGCAGCACATCAGTGTATCACCTCAACCAATTAGGCATCCTTTCTTACAGGGATTTTTTTGGTACATCTGCATTAAAATGACTGAAATACAGTCTGAAATTAATATACTCCACATCGCAGAAGCACTGTTATTACAAAAAGATTCTGGAAGGGAACTAGTAGCATACATAGCAATTTAAGCAAATAAAGCTTACAAATAAGGCGACTTTAAAACTTGACAATCTGTATTTGTTTGCCAAATCATTCATCTAGGGGTGGGTGGATCCACCAATCAGCTGCGCGCGTGATGATCCAAATGGACCGATATACACATGCACTGGAACTTAAAGTTTAATCACCAAAATGTTTGCGTTAGAAAACATCAATTTTCTATAAAATTCCATCATCAGCCCGTATTTCTAAGTGATGACTGAGGAAGGGCAAGTCACTCTTTCAAGATGCTTGTCCGATTAGACGAGTGGTATTTTAAGCAGATTCAGTATCATGTACAGTGTAGGATAAGTGGTGTAGGACTGGTAAAAGTTCCAAGTCCCTTGCCCTGCAGAATCAGTAGCCATATGAAATTTTTTTCAAGCCCGGATACTACATAATAAAGAACAAATTAAAGCGACGGTAATTATTACATCTCATTCTTTTACTTCTGCTTGAATTTTCATGCTAATTAGAAAACTCACATGCACATGACATAATCTTGTAATATTTTCAAATTATTATTATAATCAGCTGTAATAATTCTACATCAAATTCGGCATATCCTGATATTTTATGAATATTTATATCTTTCATGTTTTCTTTCTTCATTTTATCACACCATTCACTGTGATGCCAATTTTGTAAGTTACAGACATGACAGCAATTGTTCTCTGTTGATTCTCAAATGGGACTACTGCAGGAGGAAATTCCGATTATTTGTATTTACATTGATGTCGCATGAATATATTGTAGGACTAGAATAATGCATGTTACAGTTATTTTTAAGACTGGTAGTAAATCAGATCCTGGTAACTATTGCCCAATATCTGTTCTGCCAGTACATTCAAAGATTTTCAGCAAACTGTTTATTCTCAGCTTCATCTTATTTTGTTTGTAATGATCTCTTCTGTCCAATCTGGCTGTAGAAAGGGGGCATTCGACAGTATCTTGACTTCTTAGGACGAAGTGAATTTATTTTTAACAAAGTCAAGTACAGCATAATGGTTGGACTGGTCGTCCTCGATGTAACGGAAAGCCTTTGACACTGTTAATCACTCCATTCTTTTGCATCACCTAAAACATGATGGCATTATCAATTGCTGTGGTTTTGTGAAGAACAGAAAGCAGTTTCCTGTAATTAATGGCATTTTAGATCCAATACAAATTTCAAATCTATTCCTCTTTAAAGAACTCTTGTCAAGCCCGTTAACTGAGTCGTTCCTCGTTTAAGAATTCGTGCCTAGCCCGTTAATAGACGGTGGGTGGGTGGTAGTATAAGCACCTTCGTTCGGTCAAGTGTAAAACGTACCAAAGCTGCAATCTTTTGACATTCTTAAGGGTTTTTTTCCGAAGACCTTATATATATATATATATATATACATAATTACAACGGGCAATTTTGTACTATTTGTTTTCATCGAAAATAAGCGATAGCCTGGGGGAACCAAAATCCTGTATCAATAATTCCGAGTATCACATTCAAATAAAATTTGGAGCAAAGTTTAACAGGAGCGAGACACAAATATTTACTTCTTCAATTCTGGCGGATGTGCTTTACTCATTTTGATCTCTGAGGATTGAAATCTTCTTCACAGCACCCTCTTTCCCGGTGTAAACAAATATGGCGGCAAACGCAGCCCATTCGTTGCTTTAAAGATGCAAATTTTGCAACAATACGTAAACTTCATAAGACTTTTATTAATAAATTCAATTCAAAAAATTAAACGATTGTAAAATATATCATTTGTTTATTTTTAAATGTTTCTAATGAGGTTGGTTTTCAAAACTTTCTTAAAGTAATTCCTTCGAATCAAATTATCAGTACACCAGTCAAAGCGAGACTGTTGGCGGCGATCGGAACATAACTCGGCCATTTCCGTAAGAACATGAAATAACCTCTGAAGAGTGATTGGAATACACATCAATTTGATGTGTTGCTGATTCGCCTCAGGGAGTGTGCATCACATATCTTAAGACAGCAAAGGCCGAAAATATTCCGATTCTGCCTTTGTCTCCTTTCGCCGCCATCTTCTAGCTTTATAGCTGCGTATTTTGAATAGCTTTTTAAACAAAAAGAATTTCCTAGATTTCTTCACTGGCTATCTTGGCATTTTAAAAAAAGATTTTGAAAATCTTAGGTATGGTTAATAGACGTTTTTATTTCATTTGTATTGGTGTATGATTGAGAAGTGTAATTTGGGTTGTAGAGTATACAGCTTTGCCTTACTTCAGATGTGAACTTCTGAAAATACTGCTAGCTCCGCTTGTTCATTTTCACTTCCTGGACTTCAACGGTAAATAGTCAAAAAAGAGCTCATAATTGTTTTACTTTTTTGTATTTTGTAACTCAATCATTGCACTTTCAGAAGCTGGTATTGCCTACTCTGGAAAAACTAGTTTTCCCTATTTTAATAACTGCTAAAAATAGTGTACTTTGGACTAATTCAGGCTGATTTCTCGAGCACATGGGAGCAGCCATTTTGGTCAACTGTGTGCTTAGATTATGTACAATTTCCACAATTACAATATGTAAAGAAATTTCAGCCATAGTACACGAAAGTAGCATAGAGGTATGCCAACATTCTCTCCATTGTGCATGTTGCAAATGCAAACAACTTCACCCTGAACCTGTCACTCCCTCAGAAGTACGTAATATTTGTAGAGCACCTCCTGTTCCATGTGAAGGAAAGTGGTTCAGAATATAGTTCTCAATGGCGGCAAATTACATACGAGGTTTCTTTACCGACTTGACGGAAAAGGCTGAGGATATTGTGATTGTGTAGGCGGTTGTATAAATTAACAGGTGCTCTTACACATTGCTGCTTTTTTTTTTTTTTTTTTGTCTCTATAAAAAATATCGAAAACAAAATTGCACTTGACTTCTTAATGAGTTAGTACCTCCACAATTTGTGCTCCGACAATTAAGATAATAAACCATTATTATTTTAAATATTAATTACGGAGGTACTTGGCTATCTTGTATATACGAAAACAAAGTTACTGTTTAAAGACATAAAAAGAATACTGTTGGAAACTTTTAACGCTCATGTGATGATAGTTTGAATTGTTCACATTACCGTGTGTTCAGATTAGCTGAATGGATAGAATGATTCAACATGTTAGAGAGACAACGATGGAATCCTATTAGAACAATCGCTTTTTATTTCTTTAGTTTTAACTTCTCACACTAGTCTTTTTCTTTCCTTACTAATGTTTTTAAATAAAATAAATCATCAGTGGTTATTCTGTATCTTTTTCTTTCTATCTGAACAAAATTATACAGATAAGATTGTAATTTGTACTATGTCCGTTTTGTCTGATTGTCTGAAATTATGTGTGCAGCCTTATCACATCCTTGCAAGTGATTAATAACTAGTGTAAATAACTACGGCTATATACCATGCACATCATGTATTTGGTCATTGCGACCAGTCATGTGAAGACGAATCCTCATGAAACCAGGCCCTCTTCTCAACTTTTCCCTTTTTCGGAAAGTGTGTGTGTGTGCGTGCAGTCTTATCAGTCAAAGCACATTGAATCTTATTCGTTCCATACAGATGACGCCGTAGTAAATGAAACTGACTACTAATTGGATAATTGTTTGGGGGAGGGGTGGTGGTGGGGAGTAACGTCATTTGTCAGCACATGATAGGCTGTACATGGCAGGCAGTATATTTGATGGAAGAAGAACCCGGAAACAACCACCAAGCTACTGGCAAGCTTTCTCACATACCCACGTTGGTCGAGCCGAGACTCGAACCCACGCGGACAGAGTGTGAGTGAAATGTAAAGGCTCGACTACTCGACCACCCGGGGCCCCCTATTGCATGATATACAAGCCAGGATCATTTCAATTATAGCAAGCTGTTGAACTTTTTCAAAATGTATTGATATATATATATATATATATATATATATATATATATACATTTACATATATATATTTACATTTCACTCACACTGTCCGCGTGGGTTCGAGTATATATATATATATATATATATATATATATATATATATATATATATATATATATATATATATATATATATATATATATATATATATATATATTGACACAAAAATTGATAACGGTGCAAATTCAAAACGGTTTCCCAACGTTTCGAGCTAAACAAGCTCTTCGTCAGTCAGGGGAATAAACATCCTACATATACAAAACAGTCACTAAACACAACATCTAAGGTAAATTATGGACTCCTACATGTTAAAATCACTAGGGGGAATTTACAACAATTACGGAGGGACTTGGCTATATAGATATATATATATATATATATATATATATATATATATATATATATATATATATATATATATAGTTAACCTTTTTCTTTTTGTATCTATTATCAGATTGTTTAATTTATATTCAAAATTACTGTTGAATAAGATGGCAACACCCCTAGACTGTCCAATAAAGGAGTTCAAGAAACATTCGTATCCCCATATGGCACGAATGATTCTTTTGGTTTTTGATTGGAAAATGTGTATCTTGTAAAACACAATATATAGAGTGCTTTTTGCCTTAAGAAAATTCAGAACATCATGTCTTTTTAGGTGATCCCCCTAAGCCTTGACAATTTACTGATATTATTGACATACTGTTATATAAAGTCATGTTACAAGAAAATGTTTTTACGGGGGGGGGGGGGGGGTAAAAATATTGCTACGATCAGGAAGTTTTAACAAGTAAATACAATCTACATGTTAATTTCATTGGAGATGTATGCTTTTGGGCAGATATTTTGAAATTGTTTGTATGGAATGGTATCTCTCATGCACACAAAAAAACTGGTTTTCCCCGGGAAAATTCATACAGCAAAGAAAGTGCAAAAAGACAGCGTAGTAAGAGACAAAAACGGCAAGAAGTAACATACAAACAAGTAACATACAAGCAAGTAACATACAAACAAGTAACACACAAACAAGTAACATACAAACAAGTACACAATTGGTTAAATAATAACTTTTGATTCCGACGCGGTGAATGAAAAAAGGATAAAACTATTATTAAACCTTCCAGCTCACCAACATCATTGCCTAATATTGATAAACTACGTGTATGTATTGCCTAATTTTGATAAACTGCCTGTATGTATTGCCTACTATTGATAAACTGCCTGTATGTATTGCCTACTATTGATAAACTGCCTGTATGTATTGCCTACTATTGATAAACTGCGTGTATGTATTGCCTACTATTGATAAACTGCCTGTATGTATTGCCTACTATTGATAAACTGCCTGTATGTATTGCCTACTATTGATAAACTGCGTGTATGTATTGCCTACTATTGATAAACTGCGTGTATGTATTGCCTACTATTGATAAACTGCCTGTATGTATTGCCTACTATTGATAAACTGCGAGTATATACAAAGGGAACTATTCCAGATACTGACTGTGTTGTATACAGGTGTTTATCTAAAACTGCACCAACAAAATCTGAGCTATCTGCTCCTGCCAAACAATAAAAATACTATAAAAGAATTTAATGAAAAAAAAAAAAGTAAATGAAAAAAAAAGATGACATCGTATTGCATACTATATGGGTTCAATGTAATACAAAGGGAATTAAAGAAAAAAGACACGCGGGGTGGGGGGGTGCCTATTGGGAAAAAGGTACAGCAGCAAGGTTGAACTAAACAGGACTTTAATTTAAAAACAGCGAAAATTTAAATAATATTTGTGTTACTCTGTAAAATATAGGATAATAACCGTATCTGTAAAAAAAAATGGAGCTTGTATTGGATTGGGAATATATTTAGTAAAGAAAAGTAATAGTATTATGAAATAAAAACATATTTACATGGAATAACTTATATATATCCTCAATAATTTTATTCTTAAATAGACTAGTACTATTACATATAAGAACAACTCCGTTATATTTTACAACATTCTTTTTCTTTCTTTCCTCTTTTCAATGTATTTTGACTTCGTTGTCAGCTTCAATCAGCCGGAATCAACCCATACAAAAATTTGCCAGAGTTAACACAAAAATTAGTGCAGGGCATTTGTACTATAATACACATTGCAGCTCTAGTCAAACTTTACAAACGCTATCTGCTGCCAGCGAATCCTTCCTAGCCTCCAGTGTCAGTTACATCCCAGTCTCTTATTTTAAGTTTATCGTCTGGATTATTTGGGTGTTGTGACTTGGAAGCAGCAAGTGCAAGCTCGTCCCTCTTTTTCTTCATGGTGGGAGTAAATTTGATTCAATCCTTAGACCCTTGGGTAGTTCATTACCCATACTCAAAACCGCCTCTCTATCCTCAAAAAGCATAAATTGTACGATGTATGGTTTGGGGCCAGATCGGTCACTGGGCAGCCTGTACATTAGCCAACTATCTGTTTTCTACGTGTTCTGGACCGACTGTCTCTTTAAGGAAGCTTCTAACAATATGATAGATATTTTCAGGACTTCCTTGATGAGGCACACCGCAGAAAAGTAGATTCGTCGTTCTTGGGTGCTTTTCAAACTTAAGAAGTCTCTTTTCCAGATATTTCACATATTTACCTACTTTGGTTTGATTACTTAACAAAATTTCCTTTACTTATTTGCTATGCATTTCCATTCTCTTAAGATGTTCCGTCTTAAACTCCTCGACCTTATTTGAGTGAAAATGCATACTGGTCTCTACTTCCTTCATTCTCTCTTTCACTTGTTCTAAATCCCATGCACAGCACTCCTAACAGCATCAAACTCTGACTTAAAATCTTGGACCAACTTATTGTATTTGTGTGTGTGTGTGTGTGTGTGTGTGTATGTGTGTGTGTGTGTGTCTTTGAATGTACAAAATCATTGACGCCTGTGGTAATACGTCTTGCATCAAACTCGTGTCACACGGAAATTTCATCCTACTCTCGTGGCAAGTGTGTGTGTGTGTCTTAGAATGTACAAAATCATTGACGCCTGTGGTAATGCACGGTGTTAGAAACGATCTTTTTTTAAATATACATTCTTTCTAAAAGTAGCGCATTACTTTCAGAAAGTAGCTCGTTAAGTATTTTTGTGGGTTTTATGCCCCCCCAAAAAACTGTCACAAAAGTGAGAGAAGTGACGCGTTCCTTTTTCATTTGATATTTTTTCCTTTCGCCCAAAGAAAATCAAGATTACAAATCATTTTATCAGCATACTTCAGCACCTATATTTTCGTCACCATCAAAAGTACTGGGACAAATAATGATAGTATAAAATATCTATTAGATCCATCATTGCTACCTTAATGACCGAGACTCCAGTAAAAATAGCTATGTATCAAATACATCGAGAATTTACAGAATTTATAAAAAGTACCGAAGATTTTCTCGATCGTATAGCTACCTTAATTATTGAAAATATAAATTTCCTTAAAATAATCACTCTGTATGATATGACTAATATAGATAATGTTCTATTACGCACATTAGTAAATTTTTTAATTAACATTAGTAATTATTAATACAATGGAGGCATCAACCATTATTTATTGGTGCCAGTTTAAAATTCACTCACTAAAAGACCTAACAAATGCATTTACTCTAGCGCAAACAGACTAAGACGGTTAACGCAGCAAAATAGCGCAAGCAGCCCAGCGAACACAAAATAATAATTTGAATTTTTTTTTCTTGTTCATAATCTTAAGTAATGACTGAGACGTCGCTGCACGGGCTTCGCTGACACAGAGTTACTATGTGCTAAATTCATCTGGTTTTAGAAAGAGGATATAAATATTTCACGAGTTTAACATGAAAGCAACATTGTCAGTATCAACAGATACTCACTATTTGGGTACAAGTTTGGATGGAATAGAAGTGTGGCTAGAGCTAGTTGTATTGAAGAATGGCATTAAAGAGAAAAGTTTGTTAATGTGTTGATTTTAAACTTAAAAACACATCAATGCTTTTGAAAGATGCAAATTTACGTATAAAATTTAATGACGATAATAATGAAATAAGCAGCAACATCTTTGAAAGTGAGATGATTAAAACAAGACAATACGAAGAAGGAATTTTTTATGTAGATAAATACATACAAATTTGCATGCAGCTAAAATCACATTAAAATTGAAGATCTCGTAAATTTTACAAGGTCACTTTTCAAAGATTAGACAGAAAAGGAGATATCATTTTGGAGGACAAAGTCCGATTTAAAACAAGACATGGCGGATCAGTATATGAAGTAACTGCAGCAGAGTCAATCATTGGAACATGAATATTTGACATAAATATGGAATCAGTCACACGTTTGAAAGGATTGAAAAATCTTGCAAATTGCTGAAAAAGGTTTGTTTCAGACGAATGTCCTGTTGGCTTGTTTACAACATCTAAAAGCAATTGATGAAACATAAAGTATTCTTCTCTTAATGTTTTTATTCAGTTTAAAGAACAGTATATAAGACAGCTTTAATGCGATCCAGAATGCCCAGTTTGCTAACACAAATATCAATTAATCGTGGAAACAAATCAAACAGGACAAAAAATAAATAATAAAATACACTGAATTTAATGAATTGTTAACTGAACACCTACCAACACATTACACAAGCAAGCGAGAATAATATTTCCATACAGTATATATTAGTCACGTGGATGACCAGTGGCAGCCAGACATTGTTGACATGCAAGCATATTAAAAATACCACGATGGCTCTAAATTATGACAGTGATATCTATTTTTTTTAAATACGTTTGGACTGAAAAAGTGAACACGAAAAATGGGGATGACATACACACTGCTATAGAGAAATACTGAAAGAGTGAAAACATGGAAAGATACAGTTTGTTGACGGAAAGGAGCTTAACAACAGGAAAGTTACGGATTTACTGGAAAAGGAACAAATTGAATACTTCTCAACTTACTCAGACAAAAAGCATCTGCTATGAAATGTATAACATAACCCTAAAGACTAACCTGTAGAAGCATTTTACCCAAAATGGGACCAGAAAATGCGTTGATGGTAGCTAATTGATACTAGCAATAACACTCATCACAGATCAATAGACATCACATGGCCTAATAAGCAAGGAAGAAAACGGATAAAAACATGAATAAACCTATTTTGTTACTGAACTAATGATACATTTGAAATACCTAAATTAAAATATCGGTGAAACAGTCAAAATTGTAAATAACAACAAAATGTTTTAAAAAAGATTACCTTCCTAGCTTTACTGACGAAGTATTTCAAATCTGGCAAGTAATTTTAGATGATCCAGTATTATGCAAATTGGAAGACTTGAAAAGAGATGATATCGAGAGCATGTTTTACGAACAAGAGTTATCTCTGTGTGACAAAAAAGACGACGTATACACAGTTTAAATGAATTGAGGACCAAAAGAATGAACTGTAAAAAGTATGTACTAGTTAAATGGAAAGGACATGACGATTCGTTTAAAAGCTGGGAAACGACTGAAAATATGCCATTTAATAAAGGATTTGCCAAAAGTACGTCTGGTCATTGGGGACAACTGAAGAAGACGACATATATAAATAGTATGAATACTGTTGCAAATAAGACTAAATATCTAAAGAGTATGAATACTGTTACAAAGACTACATATATAAAGAGTATGAATACTGTTACAAAGACTACATATATAAAGAGTATGAACACTTTTACAAAGACTACATATATAAAGAGTATGAATACTGTTGCAAATAAGACTACATATATAAAGAGTATGAATACTGTTACAAAAACTACATATATAAAGAGTATGAATAGTGTTACAAAGACTACATATATAAAGAGTATGAATACTGTTACAAAGACTACATATATAAAGAGTATGAATACTGTTGCAAATAAGACTACATATATAAAGAGTATGAATACTGTTACAAAAACTACATATATAAAGAGTATGAATAGTGTTACAAAGACTACATATATAAAGAGTATGAATACTGTTGCAAATAAGACTACATATATAAAGAATATGAATACTGTTGCAAATAAGACTACATATATAAAGAGTATGAATACTGTTGCAAATAAGACTACATATATATAAAGAGTATGAATACTGTTACAAAGACTACATACATAAAGAGTATGAATACTGTTACAAAGACTACATATATAAAGAGTATGAATACTGTTACAAAGACTACATATATAAAGAGTATGAATACTGTTACAAAGACTACATATATAAAGAGTATGAATACCGTTACAAAGACTACATATATAAAGAGCATGAATACTGTTACAAAGATTACATATATAAAGAGTATAAATACTGTTACAAAGACTACATATATAAAAAGTATGAATAATGTTACAAAGATACATATATAACGAGTATGAATACTGTAACAAAGATAACAAGTTTTTAGAATGTGACAGATGTAAAAAGAAACATTGCAATAGAAACAAGGAGTTCGAATTTGTGTTAATTTTAAAATTGGAAGGGAAAAATATAAAGAAAATCCAGAAACATCAACAGCAAGTCATAAAATGATACACATGAAAAGCGTGATAAGGAGACTTGAATCTACGCAATGTCAAGGCAATAAAAGACATTACAGATGAAATGAAAAGAGATGAAGTTGACTCTAACCTACATACCTAAAGAGTTGAGAAACGGATACAATGTAAATGATCGCAAGCTATCAGATTTTGAACAAAATAAAAGGTATCAAGAATAGCATAACAGTTGATGCAATCATGAAGACCTTTAACCTTCTCTCATATTTCATGCAAAAAAGGTACTCCATCATCTATGCATTCTTTCTGGTCAAGATTATTACCCTGTACAATTAAATACATCCATAAGCTTCCGTCGCAAAGAATTATCACAAAATAAAACCAAAAACAATATAAATGTGGTAAAATATAGCACAGCTTTCACAGTGTATACATATAAATGTGGTAAAATATAACACAGCTTTCACAGTGTATAGATAAAAATGTGGTAAAATATAACACAGCTTTCACAGTGTATAGATATAAATGTGGTAAAATATAACACAGCTTTCACAGTGTATAGATATACAGATTTAGATTATATAATTATTTCAGAACTTTCATTTGGCATACAGTTGTAGTTGAAATTAAATTACTCCAATAAATTAAACATTCATGCTGGAGGCAATGTGTACCAGATGTAAAATCAGTTGTAAAATGTTACAAGTGCAACAGAGAAAAACTAGAGTGTGTAATATCAACGAGATAAAAATGACATTACTATGGAGGAAATGAAAAGATTAAAGAGTGAAGTCAGCAAAGAATTAAACCTGAATTCGGAAAATAAGTAAAGTGAGGATCGATATATTTAACCCCACAAAAGTATTTTCATACTAATTTTTAAAACTTAAATCATGGACTAAGTAATAATGCACAGCGCATTACCCTTGTCCTACAACTTAGTTAATCGCTCCAGTTAATCTGGATATTGCACAAATATTTAACGAGAACGAAATTAGCTACACAGAAACTCAATTTTTAACATGCAAACCATTAAATATTTTTGATAATTACACTTCGTTATTTGAAAGTGATAACTCGGTTCACAGATACAGAGCATAGTGAGACATGAGATTTTGGAAGAATCAACTTAAGTGGACAGTTTGAATGGCAACAACGGGTTGTGGGATTTGCTACTGGCATTTAGCAGACCAATGTGTACCTGAAATTTTACAATCACTTTACATGGACAGGTTTCATGTACACTTTTAGATATAAAATTGTTGTCTGAATGCTACATACCTTTACCTGGTGAACACACGTTTAATGCAAACAAAAACAGCATAGATTTGAAACAATTTAACATATTCTGCAACAACTTTAACATTCCTCCTCGACAAGGGTAAACAAAACAATTTTAGATGACAACAGGACTTAATGGGTTGCGATTTCACATGATATGATAGATGATGAAAACTCACATAAAGAAGGTAAAAAAAGAATTCCCTGGCTTTCGTTGATATTTTGAGATAACAAAATCTAGCATATGTTACAACAAAACAAAACATTAGACGAGGAAGTACTTTATTTCACATCAAAACAATAATCTGAATGGAGAAGGAATGGCAAGCTTAAACCAAAGTATCAGTAGTTATGTAATATGTATTTTGGGATCACAGAACATCTATTAACTGTCTATTTCTCCAGTATTAAATACTTCATAAAGTTAATTTCCCCAGTATCAAATACTTCATTAAGTTTATTTCCCCAGTATCGAATACTTCATAAAGTTTATCTGAGAAACAAATACTCTGTGAACGAGGTCATGACTCAGACGAAAACATTATGGTAATATTTGCACAATACATATCAGATTCAAGAGTGAAGTTGGACTATGCTGCCAGTGGTAACGATATATTTGTATCATCGAGTGACATGGTTATGAAAATGAATAGTATCGATTAGATTATTTGGGGAGTGACTTTAGCAAGAAATTATAAAATATTTAATTAAAATTTAATAATACAACATAAACAAAAATATCAATTACTATGAATTATCATGCACTGACTTTTTATTTTGGTGCACATAAATCTACTATTAAGAACGTTATCAGGTATTGAATCTTGTTGAAGAATAAAATTTCAACTGCTTATCTTTGGCTTCTTATATGATACAGGGAATTGCACATATGGTAAAGGGTGCTATTATCTTTATCGATAGGTGACCAGCTGTGATATACATCAGTACATGATTGTCACAATTTTTCGACAACTTTTTCGTTTCTCTTTACGTTTTTGTATCAGAAACTATAACGATGGAGTTTCCTCGTGGCCTTCAGAACATGGCTGACAGAAATATCAGCTAGTTTTAGCTCACTTCGCAATACGTCTAAGTGAGCTTATGGTATGGTTCTGCGTGTGTCGTGCGTAGTGCATCGTCCGTCGTCAGTTCACAATTGCTATTATAATAGCTTCTGCTAAAAAAATCGCTCAACAGAATTTTCACAAATTTGAACGAAAACATCCTGGCTTGAAGCTCTTTTAAATTTATTCAAATGGTGCGATCCACCATTAAATATGGCTGCCATTACTAAAAGAATAAAAAAATTCAACGACCTATTGTCAGAACCCGCTAACTGATTTTGACCATATTTGCGAGAAATCATCCTGTCATGAAGGTCTTTCAGATTCTTTTAAATATATTCGATCCACCTTCAGGTATGGCTGTCGTTAATAAAAACAGCAAAACATTTAAAAACGACTTTTTCTCAACAACTGATAGTTACATATGATGCTGATCTGCCATTAAATGTGACCGCTGTTACTAAAACAAATAAAGACCTAAAAACGACGTTTCAAACAGAGCTCAACAGAATTTTACCAAATTTGACAGACTTCATTGTGATATAAAGGGCTTTCAATGTGTACCAATGATGCCGATCCATTATCAAATATGGCTACCGTTACTAAAAAAGACAAAATATTAAACAAAATCTTCTTCAGAAACAACCCATCATAAACTGACTAAATTTGAAAGAAAGCATTCATGATATAATAGCTATGAAATTTATATAAATAATGACAATTCACCATCAAACATAACCGCAATTTCTAAAAGTAGAAAATCCTTTAAATGACTACTTTTAATTTTTGTTTTTAAAAAAAAAACACTGAACACACTATAACCAAATTTATTTTCTACTACGAAGGGCTTTTAATTTTATATAAATTATACCAATCTACCATCAAAAATTGCTGCTGTTACTAAAAATATTAAACCCTTTAACAAATTCTTCTCAACACCAATTAACAGATTTTGATCAAATTTAACAGAAAGTGTCCTAGATTGAACGTCTTTCAGATTTATAAGAATGCTGCTGTTTTGCCATCATGTATGACTGCTGTTAGTAAAACTAGAAAGACATTTACACAGCTTTATCTCAAAAACTGCTGAATAGAATTTGACCAACTTTGACACAAAGGCTCCTGGCATAGGGGCCATACAATATTGGGCAAATTATGCGGATGTGCCATCAAATATGTATGAAGTTGCAAAAACTTGAAACATCTGTTTTCATAACAGATCTTTTGGAAGAAAGTTCGACAGAAAGCATCCTACTCACCCAGATTTCTTGTTAAAGTAAAACAAGGGAAGTAACGTATGATAAAGACTATTTAGCAATATAGTTTTGGGGTTAGCAGAATTCTTCCTCTTGCAGAGGAAAGTTTAAAAGAGATTTTAGAATATTTTTTTAATACAAGGTGCATAAATTTCAATAGAAGAAGTTATACCAATAACTATATAATACACGCTAGTGGTTATAATGAATGATTGATAATTTAAACCGAAGGGAAAGAAAATAACGATATGACACTTTTGACACAAAGCCTCCTCGCGTAGCAGCCGTACAAAATTGGACAAATTATGCTCATGTATTGTCAAATATGTATGAAGATGCAAAAGTTGATAATAATTTTATAATACGATTATATTCATAAAACTAGTTTGTAGGATACCAGTGGTTAGCGTCTTGGATTTCTATGCAGGAGTACTGGGTTTGATTCTGAGACTAAGCCGGGTCGGCTGCACTGTTGTATCATTAGGCAATACACTTTACTCTCATTGCCCAGCAACAACTAACTAAAGCCACTAGACAAACCACCTTAAAGCGGGCTTAGCCCTACGTTGCTGCGCGCCAATGATGCACACCAATAATAGTTTAGTAAGGAAAACTATATGTGCGGTAATTTTATGATGCAGAGTAGCCCCTAGGCCAAATAACAAAGTGTCTCTGATGCACACCATTAACAGTTTTTAAGTATCAGAATTTCTTTACATATTTAATTATGTGCAAGGAAAAGATATTGCTTTTAAAAGAACACATTTTATTGTAAAAACCATGTCCAGGTTTATACATTTATTTGCAGAGATTTATTTTTTAAAAAAATGATCGCATTTCTAATTCTTGAGTATTTTGAAGCAAGTTTTATAAGTTTGGTTAAATAGAGCTTGACAGTTGCTAGTATTGCCATATTAAACTGCCTGAAACATTTGTTGTTTTTATGTATCACACGTGTTGTCATTATTTTAAATCATTTTTTAATAAATATTCAGTGCCATTACTCACACATTATTAAAATTATGACTTAAAACTATGCTAAGAAATCTCTAACTGGAATAATTACAAAAAGACTTAAATGAAGAAATCAAATAAAACTTAAACGAGATTTAAATGTTAATACATGATTTTAACACATAAATTACTGGCTTGAATAACAAGATAACAGATAGCGCTAATACTCTGCCAGAACTACAGAAGAAGAATTATTTAACAAAGAAAATAATAAAAACAAATTGACGACAACGAGAACAAAATAAATGTTTATTGAAAACAACCTGAATTTTTTCCACCACTGATTTGATAGATAAGATCAAACGATTAAAAATGTTACCTCTCAACAGTTTTACAACAAGGTAAATGCTGAGAGTAAACAATCTAAAACATATACTAAAGAACTGTAAATTAAGAATTGGTCAATATCATTGGTGTATTACAGGGTAGTACTGACGAATTAGACAAAAGGATAAAACGAATTACAAAAGGTTTCAATGATCTGGAACACAAGCTTACAACAGATATCAATAAATTCAAAACTGAAATAGACAAAAACAGACATTTTAAACTTATTTAAAGCTTAAATTATGTGTAAAGGATCTTGAACTGAATGCTATACTAGATACATTGGAAGTATACATCTATAAATATAAAAATGAATTCGATGTCGAAACCAAAATAATGCCTAGATGAATATTGCTTTACGAATTTCATATTGTTCTGAGTCAGGAGAAGCCAGACGGTCCTAAATTAGTTATAGATAGCTTTGTTGTTGACATTTTTTAGGCATTTTTCGATGTTAAAATTATAATTCAATCAATAACTACTAGTTATGGATACAGCTATGCTCCGTCGACTTTTGCTAAATCCAAATTATTACAGCCTGGAAAATATATTATTCAAATAAAATTAATCAGACATATAAACAATGTTTTATCAATACCTGGATATGAATTCTATTTGCTTGAATTATATACACAATGTTTATCAATACCTGGATATGAATTCGATTTGCTTGAATTATATATACAATGTTTATCAATACCTGGATATTAATTCGATTTGTTTCAATTATATATACAAACAATGTTTATAAATACCTGGATATGAGTTCGATTTGCTTCAATTATATATACAATGTTTATCAATACCTGGATATTAATTCGATTTGCTTCAATTATATATACAATGTTTATCAATACCTGGATATTAATTCGATTTGCTTCAATTATATACAATGTTTATCAATACCTGGATATGAATTCGATTTGCTTGAATTATACAATGTTTATCAATACCTGGATATGAAATCGATGTTTATCAATACCTGGATATCAATTCGATGTTTATCAATACCTGGATATGAAATCGATTTGCTTGAATTATATATTTGTTTTGAGGCAAACAACCATCATTTTGTTTATACCATGGATCCACAAAAAGAAACTGGCCTTTACAAAATAAAACAGAGCCATATTGTAACTTTTAGATTAAAATTTAAACATCATTTGAGAAAATTTGACACAGATAAAAACAAACAAGGTAGCAATATTACAATTTGCTACCATTAAAGAGAGCAAAAGGGCAGCAGTGGGAACAGTGGTGCAATAGCTTACAGCCTCGCGTTCACGGGAAATAAGGAGTATTTGATCCAAATGGAAATTGTGAAGAAATCATAAGACCGACTGAGGAAAACAGCAGAGGTCAGTAAAAACAGAGCTATTGTACTAAATTACACGAATTAAAGATTGAGAGAACAAGGTCTGGTTACTCAATATCTGAACAACTTAGATGAAGTTTTGGCTCTATCTGCATCTATTCACCCAGAAGATAAGGTAAAACTTGAAAAACCAAGACACCCAAAACTGAATGATTTCTATTAGCCTTCTGATAACAGGTAAACTAGGAGTATACTTGTTCACTTGTGCTGGGTGTTAGTGTATATAGCATACCCGTGGATACGGCATGTGTGCAATGCATAGCTTTTATCGCTACACAAATGGCAACGTACAGTAAATATACAACTCCTCACAAGGAGAAAAAAACAACCAGGAGTTAAATAACTTAACTCAGCTTATCCTTGTATTACATACACCCCGAAAAACATTAAACCTGAAAAAATGTAAATTTAAATACAAAAGCTAAGTCCAGATATCTTTAATTTACCATGCAGTTTATTTTTTTCGTCTCATTTGATATGAAGGTACAAGTTGAAGCTAATAATGCAATGGTTAATAATTTAGGAAGAAAAATGCTGGTTAAAGACATAGCCATTTTATAGGGTAGTGATGATCTTTTTAAACTGAATGACTACATCATCTTCATGATATATAGTTACCTGATTCAGTTAGTACAAATAGGATTGAAGAAGGCTTTACGAATGAAAAACTTAGGAAGACTCCATCGTAAGCGGGTAATGTACAAACCATAGGCAAATAAGCTATTCAATTTACGATGTATGGTAAAAGTTTATAGTGTCATTAGATTTTCATATTCTAACAGATCATTGCCTACTGTATTCTCGCGCCCTTCCACATGAGTTCAGATTTTACATAGCACTTACAAAAGCCTCTGAAGTGATACACGGTGGAAGATGGAAACCAAAACTACGAACTGAGAATATTTGCCTCCAGTACTATATGATTACTCCAGAATCAGTTGCATAATATGTAAATGACAAATACAGGAAAGAAATTGCTTTCCTTTATGACTACATTGTGAACTAGAGAATCATCTACACAGCAGTCAATGCAACTTCAAACAAAAATCTCTCACTTGATTATTCTAGAATGAGCTTAAACGGTGTTTTGCAGAAAAGTGGAGAAATTGATCCAGAAAACGTTTTCAACTCAGGAATAGAATAAAGTCTCTGTAACTAAAGAAGATCTGCCAAATATGACTTTTTTTCTTGGTTTCCACCTGAGACAAGAGTTTTCAGAAGCCACAAAGTACTTTTTGATGAACAACAAAAGTACACAGAAATTTGTTGCATAAATGTTAAACAATTTTACACTGACAATTATTGTATTTGACTTGATATAAGGAGTACATCTGATACCAAATTGCATGGTAGTCGTCATAAAGCACCTAACGTTCAACCAGGTATCCACAAGAGAAAAGAAAATGTAGATGTTCACACTATTGCTTTATATCCTCAGGTAAACATTCAAAACATTTAACTGAAATCAATTATATTTTGGACATGATTAAATAGCGTTAGCACGGATGTACATACCGGAACCTCATAACATCATAATTTGTGGAAACGGCTAACTGTCAAAAAGACTATGTTTGCATTAAATCTGAGAGAGACTAAATACAGAAACCTTACCGATTCCATCGGTATCGTCTGTCCAACTTTCTTTATAAGAAGACCTACAATAGAAAACGGTTACTCAAGGATGGAAAGCTGATTATAATAGACATTGAAGAAAAATAACATAAGTGGTTAGAGTTACATGTTGATGTCTATGAAAGGACCCAGATTTTGTTTCTGATTGATGACTGTGGCTATCTTGACGAGGTAAAAGAAGAACGGAACTAACCCAACCAAATCAGTTTTTTGTTGTAGACATTCTGAAATATCAGTATGAGTAATTGCGCTAAAGGAATACTCTGTAATGATAGATTTCAGAGAAAATTCAAGTTTTATTTTTTAGGTTGAGATTTACAGTACGACTAAAAAGCAATTGTAACTGTGCTTACAAAAAGTCACGTTATTTCAGATGAAATGAAGGGAGAAATTGTAGATACTTTGAAACGGAAAAAAGAAACAAATTTTCAAAGTGTTTAGATTGTCCTTATCAGTACAAGGTGCTTTCATATAAGTAAGTTAAAATGTATTTATGTTGTCAACCAAACAATGCTAGTTGTCTTACATAGACAGTGCTACATTATTGATTTTGATGCCATAAATCTCATGACTGTATGACCTAAGTATTCATTTCCTGGTAATTTTCCTTATGATTAAATAAGCACTTCTTGTATATTTTGAATTTTAGATTCGTTTTGATTACACATTTGGAAAAAATTTATCTAACAAACTAATCTCTGTCCGTTATACTTTGCACAGGCTTCACCTTCTTAAATGAATAAAACTTTGACCGTAACCAACAAAACCCTCTACTTGGAACAGCATTATACTCATCCTTGAAAAGTACCGGAACTTTCTTATTCATTTGTGGTAAATCAAATATGTTGTCCTTTCAGTAGTCATAAGTGTAAAAAAAAACACTGGATGTTATCCTTTATTTCAGAGTAAAAGTCTTCTATCTCAAAATAATTGCAAATGAATCCGTAACAGTCGTGAGTAGGCTCGTTCTATCACCATATTTCTTTTTCAATTTGCAGTTGTGAATTTTATATAATTGAAATTTAAATAACTCTGACATTGTAAATTTACTGTAAATTGGTTTTGTTAATTTGATTTTCTTGTTTTTCAATCTGACTAACACTAATAATTATTTTACATGCAAATGGCAAATCTTTCCGAAATTTGAAATTTTTTATTTTCATCAGTAATAGTAGTAGTAGTAGTGGTGGTGATGGTGGTGGTAGCAGTAACAATTTTAAACAGCAACTGCACATTATCCTTTTCATCATCATCATTATTAGCTGCAGTGGCAGCAAAGACAATAACAAACACGACCACTCAGCATTTCTGTGTGTGAAATATTACAGAATGTCTCTGTAACATCAACAGAGCCCCTTCCAGTTTCCAAGGGAAGAAAGTGATTAAGCATGTGTGACGTTCCACAAAGGGCAGTCCAATGAATCGCAGGTCAACAAAATGAAGGATGATAGTGCCCAGAGAGATATATAGATTAAGTATTCTTGTTAATAACACAAAAACAGCGTCATTAGCAATCTTCAAAATCTTTCGTTAACTGAAAGAAAAGTTAAATTAATTTATTATGCAAGAAATGGGTCAGGCATGGGTTAAGACTAATTCTTTCCTCTATCTGCAATATAAGATTTCTTTATATTTATTGAAAATCCAGTTTTAAGCCATTTATGTATGTTTGCTCTCTATAGACTTAAAACTATATAACTAAGATTAATTGCAGCCACGCAGCATTATTTTTCAGACACACGAATGTGTCAAGTTAAACATACACATATCCATAATCGCAAAAAAAAATTTAAAATTGTAATGATACAATTTAAACATCTTTCGCGTGGAAATTATATTTACAAATATATTTTTCGGCCAAATTAATTACTACTACAGTAGTACTGATCAGTTATTTGCGAAAATTGTATGTCACTAATATGTTCAGTTTACAGGATAATTTAATTTCGCTAAAACTAGTATGATTTCAAAACTTAAATGAGGAAGAAGACTCATTACCTTTTGGTACACATTGAGAACAGATCAAAAGTGAATTATTGTTGTTAAAAATGGAAATATTGCTTAATATTTAAATTGTTTAGTTTATAAGAAACAAACTTGATTTTTTAATTCTTACAGTTTCTTTGTTTGTTTCAAGATTTGAAGGCAAATTAAGGCTTATTTTGTTTCTTTGTGGCCATATGTAATGAGAACGATATGTAGAAATAAAATTCTTGAAAAACGGAAGAAGGAAAGGAAGATTAATGAAGAAAGAAACATAGATGGCTTAAATTAGATACTTATGTCACAAATTTAAATGCAATTCAATATAGTAGCATCCGGTTAAAGCTAATAAACAAGTATGCATATAAGGAGAAAGAAAGAAAAATCACCTCCAAAACAACCACATTGCGATAAAGAACAAAACGACTGTAAAATTTTAATAGAAAAATAAACTGTCATTAATTCATATATTTACGAAGATTGTAGAGTAACAGACACAAAATCCCGGTCTAATTCTCCACGGCAAAACCCGGACTTTAAATACATATCTTGCTAATTGATGTAAATTCACCGGTAGTTAAAAAACAATCCTAAAACCAGTCAAAACTTCAGCAGTTCCGGTGTTCTGTGTAGCATTATGGGATTGCGGACTACATGCAAGATTTACTTACCTCCGAAATTTAAGACCCTCCGAAACTGACGATTTGACTTTGACAACGGAAGTGCTCAATTAAGTATGTGCAATTTTACGTCTTGTAAAAACACATATCAACACATTTTTTAAAGAATTGTACTAGTATAAAATACATTCAAGGCATAAATTAGTTTGACTATAGCAAGCCCTGAAAATAAACAAAGTAAAGGTGTTTGGAACTATTTTGTTACTCTTAACATACATACTTGTCCTCTGAGCTTGTTGGCGTAGGGATAATATCCAAAATTGTATAGTAAATCGCCAGATAGCAGAGGCGTGTACTGTAGAGTTGGTGCAGAGCGGAAACTAGTCTTCACATATTTTCAGTGACGTTTCTAGCAATTGCTGTAGAAGGTAGCGCCATTTCTTGCGTGTTTCAGACTTGACTGTTGGAAAATATTTGCAAGTCAAAAGCCCAGATCACAGTTTTCCTATCAACTAAAATCTGCACACTTGTACAGAATAGAAGGAGCCTTGGGACAGAGAGGTTAGAAGCCTTGACGTGAATCTGCATAGTGAAACAAAGAGTGGCACTCACTGCAACTGAATATTGTTTTTTCCTGCATGCCTGTGTGCTTTTTTCCAATTCTCTCTTGTTCCCTAATCTCGCGGAATCAAATCACATTTTTTATATTGGGATCGTCTAAAGTAAAAGTTGTACGTTTATGCGACTATTTCAGTAACGGGTGTCGTTTTTTAGAATTTGATTACACATACCTTTAAATTCGCTTTATTTGGATCCTCATTCATCCATATTCCTTTGGAAGGTCATTATTTACACGCCGCAAGAAACACGGCAAAACTCAATGTTAAATTACGTGGACATTTTTGGATGAAGTCAACCTAAAGGTGTGATCCAGTGCAAACCGGATTGAATGTCACAATGACAGCTATGCATGTTTTAAAAAAGTGTACTATCCTATATTGTGTCGATTAGACTCGACACGCTAATTTCTTAACCCAGTTTAGTACCTGGCCACCATTGTAATAATCCATAGCGATCAATAATTTTCATCTGGAAGTTTCTTGATGAAAGTTAAGGTGCAGAGCATTCAATTATCAAGACTGAATAGACTTTGATTAAACTATATTATTATTACATTTTAGAACGGCAAATAATATTTAATTTAAGATGAGTAAATGCACCTACATGACCACATTCACATCCACTTTAGTCCTACAATGCAAGACGTCGACCATGGTACACGGTTGCATCTATGATGCACGATCATGAAAATCCCCCCAAAATTAAAGATTTCCCGCAAAGTTTCAAACTCTCTGTGAGCAAAATCAAGCAAAAAATAAGAATTGTGCACATTTTTTTGTGAAGAAAGCACTATTTTGAAATATGTTTTCTTTTAATGTAAAAATCCCAGTTGTCGCTTTCAGCGGATATGTTGTTCTTGTGTAGTTGTGAAAGACGTCATGTATTTCCTGTATGTCACATACTCAATTCTGATTGGTTACTAAGAAAGACAAGGAGAGCACATGTTTGATGCAATAGGAACATCCTCTGCCTTTTCTGTCAATTTGACAAAGACCTATTTCACGACCTGACGGAAATAACCTATCGATGTTTGATGCTGAGGTTAGCTTGGTGGGACAATGCGTTAAATAGCAAAACCAGTTAAAACTCGGACACTTTTTAATTATTTTATCAGTAATACTTATAATAATAATCAGAGTGCAGATTTTTCTGTCAGTAGGCACAGCGACAGTGAAGAAACAAATCCTAGTATCAGATGATGCTAAAGATATCGGTGCTGAAACTGAGGCGTCCTTCCATCGTCAAGAAAAAAAATAAATTCTTTTAATTCAGACTGGAAAAAAAAAAAAAATAAGACCATGACTGGAAACTAATGACATAAATGAGATGCTTTGCAATTGGTGTGTAAAAACTGTCAAAGAAAATTCCTTCACACTTGGAATTGCTAATTTCAGGACATCAGTCCCTGACAGACACGTCACAAATGGGCAATTCAGGATTTGAAACGAAGTGAAAATCTTAAAACTACATGCATGACATTTATCAAGTGAGACACAGTAAATACATGACACTTTTTTAAGATATAAGAATGGACAGAGGAGTGACATGATTTGCAGCGCATGGTTTGATTCTTTAATGGTCAGTGTGTAGAGAAAATACTGTTCTTAAAAAACACAAGATTTTGGTTTCAGTGTTATACTCTAATATACAGAATACAATATGCATTTAGTGTTATACTGTAATATACAGAACACATGTATTTAATGTTATACTGTAATATTCAGAACATATATGCATTTAATACACTTGTTATACTTGCTATTGCTCTGTTTGAAAGTTAATTTTTTTTTTTTTACATCATCATGCTAGGCCCCCCTTGTCATTATGTTGGCCCCCCTTTTTTCAGATTCAATGGGGGCAAGTACCCACATTTACCAAATCCTAGATGCAACCCTGTGGTATTTATGATGGGGAGGGGCGACGTCTTACTGCCAGCACAAGCGGTGCTATCCATCGGACATGAATAATGAAGTACCAGCTTTTGCAACTAAACCAAGCTATTTTTCAAAAGAGATGCATATAAGAATGATAAAAATCAAGTCTGAACTGTTTCTTATATGCTACTTGGTGTGATTTCTACAAATGAAATGAGTGGGTGTGTGCAATTCCAAAAATGCATTTTTATCAGTTTTCAGAAAAACATGGTCCTACATAATTTCATGAAAATGAATAGAATTTAAAACTCTTGATTGTGGTACAAAACATGTTTATAGCTTCAGTTTTAATTAGGACAAAGAATGAAAGTCACATTTGTCAGCAGTCATCTGAGGAATACATTTACCCTTTGCCCTACCACATATTCATTTTCATGAAATTTAACACGTATTTTGGACCTTCATTAAAACTGTTTCATATGTGTTTATACCATAATTACGGTAAGTCTTGGGAGACCCTTAATTATTTTCAAAAGTAATTTTGTTATGACCTATAAAAGTTGGGACATTAAGATAAAGCAATTTTTTATGTACTGTAAGTCTTGGAACACCTAAAACATTTTTTTTCCCTAGTGATCAATCGGTGTATTTTATCGATCATAACCTCATGTAAAAAAACCAGGACTGTGGTTGTTAAGGGACTATCGGTACAAATTATTATATGGAAATGTTTTAAATTATTATAATTTGTTTGAAAAGTCAATAAATATATTTCATTTTTCTGTTTTCTTATTATTTCTACCTATTTCAAATGTGTATAATTTGATCAGATGGGTTGGCAGCTTAAAAAGACATGTTTATGCTTTTTACCACCTCTTAATGTTTGGAAATAAAAACTGTGAAATTTTCATTTCTTTTAAAACTTACTTAGTTTTCAATCTAAGGGCTGCTTAATGCCATAAACATGTGTCTGAGTGTTTATTCTGTCATGTTCCAATGTTTTTGCATTCCAATATATCCAGTTTATATTAAAATATACCATAAAAGCAGACCACTGTTCAGGAATGTAAGTGGCAAGAGAAATTGTGAAGCTAGAAAGAGTTATGTCCCTTGACAGTCCTATGTCTAGCGATGCTGTATAGTGTGTTGCAAGAACACTAGACCTCGCAGCTACAAGGCAAATTTTTAAGAATATTTCACATGATTGGTAGTTGTTCTCCACCTCTTTTTTTCTGACATGTCTGGTGGTTGAGAACAACCAAAGTAAGACAATATGTGCTGGACAGTCCGATCTGTTGACAGTATCAGTCATGGGCCGTGAGACAACAGGTAGACGGCAAAGATGCTGCAGAAATTATAAAAAAAGGTAAATGAAATAAAGGTAGAAAAGAGTAAAATCCATAAACTACAATGTCAGAATTTTTCTGCATAAATCTGACATAGTTGTTTTGTCATTACTAAAAATAGACCAATATTCCGATTTTATGATTTTGGTCAACAAGCGTGACCCTTCTGTTTAACCTTTCACTGAAATACAAACCAGTGTGGTAGCTGCAGTTTGATTGGCAAGTTGGCCAGACTGAAAATGTAAGTGTCCTAAAAAGATAAATATCACTCGATGGCCATTATGTCTGCAGAAGTTGTATTGATTGAAGATCAAATAAGGACTGGTGTATAGGACAGTAACACTTGTCTTGAAGAAAAAAAATTGTCCAATTTCCAACCCCAAACCCTGAAGAAAAAAAAGTGAACTTAATTGTTATGTAAAAAGCTGCAATCACAGTAGGAATACGCATTGTTTATATAACAGAATGTGAGTTATGACCCCTGGTTCATGGTCCAGAGTAGGTGGGGCATTGGAGGGAATGGAGCTTAGAAGTTCCAGAATGAAACGGCTTTAAGTAAGACAATACTGTAGATGTTAAACAAAAAGTGGATTTGCAATGGCTATCTAAGGGAAGTTGTTTAAGTTTGTCAAAGGTAAAAAAAATCTGATAGCTTGATGCTGGGTGCCCTCTAAATCTAGATCAGGCCCCTCTCGTATTATAAGAGAGTTGCCTGTGAGGCTTGCCCCCCCCAAAAAGTTATCTTGCCGACGAAATGCTGCGTTTTTATTTTGAAATTATTGAAAGACACGGGTAAATTATTATTACTCAGTTCCCTGCTGGGCCGCATCTGTAAATCCCTCCACATTATGAAGATCGTCTGTATCAAAAACTAAAAACTTTGTGTGTAACCTATAAATGGGGAACAGTACTATTTCTGTTCTCCGTATTTCATTGGTTACCTATAATCAGCACTCACTTTTACAGCATGAATAATAAGCTGTCCCTTGCTCATGCTGACTTGATAATGCATTACTGGTTAAATATATTAAGCAGTACTGTTGCGATTGGTTGACATTTAAGTTAAGTTAGGGGATTAGTGACATATAAAAGCCCCCAATACAATGTTATTTCACCCTTAAGAAACTGAGATTATTGCATTATATTTAAATCCATTTAGTTCAAAGAGTTGGTAGCCACTGGTTTTATTGATATGGAGTGAGTGTTTCCAGTAATTGTGACACATCCAAAGTACTATCACATGAACTAATTATTTTACTGATTGATATTTTTTTTAAAAATAGATCAGTGCCTCTCTGACTTCATTTATATTTTCTACTTTGATAGAGAAACATTGAGTTTTTTGCAGCTTTTAGAAAGGCCCCCAAATATTTATCCCTACATACCAATTGTGATGAAATCCAGACTTACATTGACCTGAAGGCATAGTCAGAAATCGCAAGAGCAGAGTTGTATGCCACAATTATTCAGAATTTACCACCTGGGCATGCAGAAATTGTGCAACTGTTGGAAACCTCGTTGGTTGTGAGCCCCACTTCAGCAGAATGTGAACAAGGGTTCAGTGACCAATTTCACAATCATAAGGGATCGACCATTTAATTTTTCTGGACAGGGTGGGTGTGTCAAAATAATATTAAAAACTATGGCCTTCTCTGGGCAAGTGGATTTTAAGTTGGGGCAAGTGATTTTTTAAATATTTTTTTAGAGACTTTCCCTGGGCCTGTGTCTGAGAAATTTGAGAAATTCTAGGAGCATTGGAGTAATTAAACAATGGTTGACATCAGAACTTGGAGGAAAATGTTGCTTTATTTAAAATATTTTGAGGCCAATAAACAGGAGTCAATTTAATGATTTGTGTACATTTCATATTTAACATACAGCAGTTTCAACATTGTGTCCAAATAATAGAGCCCTTTCAGGCACATGGGATTGGAGTCTAGGCTAGTGGAATTGGAGTCCGGGCTTGTGATTTTTTTAAAGTCACTTGCCCTGGGCCTGTGTCTGAAGAAAAAAATTCTTTTAGCAATGCTTTTTTTTTTCTTTCTCTCTCTCTCTCTGCAGCGCATGAAGATTGATGTAGGAAATGAACAATCAGTATTATTAATATATGAACTTTTTAATTCATCCATTTTGCACAATTTGAGTAGTAAAATTGGGGAAAAATGGAAGGAAGTTTAATCATTGGGGAGCAGGACAAAAACTGAACCTCACAGTGATCAAACTATTGTATTTTCCATATGTTCTCTACCCAGGTTACTGCACTGATATTGGCTGAAAAGATATGGCAGAGGGAGAGTCATACACAGTGTATGACGCAGATACGCAGCAACCGGTGACAGTTACTGTTAATAATGGGACAGATGAGACTGGTCAGCAGGTGCAGGAGATACAGTACATCACCCAGGATGGTGTGCAGTTAGTCCAAGCCAGTCAACTTGCTAATGCAGATGTTGTTCAGGTACAGATATGATGTTACATTTTATTACTATCTGTACTTGCTTACAAGTTGAGTCCAACTGCATACAACATAGACCCTAATCAGCTGTTGCATAATGTGCTAGCAATTAAGCATCTATGTTGTTTGTTCTAGTGATAACTGCTAACAAACTGCATAGGCCAAGATGTGCTAGTGCATTATGCGATGTCAGATCTGGGTCTTTGCTGTTTGCAGTTGGAATCAACTTATAAGTGAGTATATATGGTAGTCCCTGACTGATTACTGATTATGACTTGCAGGTATAGTTACTTAATACAGTAGTGTATGTCATAACAAGTGACCATCTTAGTTTGATTTGCCATTCATGTTACATAAATTATAATCAAACGAGATAAGTTACTATGTTTTAAAACCAGAAAAGAGAGAAAATTGGTTGGGTTCCAAGAAAACATTGAGATATTTATGGTTCCTGGCAGATGAGTTAAGCATCTTATAATCATTGCATATCCTTCTACAAATGCAAGATTTAATTTTGTGTTCATTACATTTTTGTGTATCTTGGTGGAAATTTACAGTTGTGTTGAAATACAAGTAAACTGATTAAAAACATTAAATGATGTCTTCTTCAGTGTCTCAGTGAAAAGTTTTTAGAGAAACTTAAGTCTCTTCTGTAGATCTACATGTATGACACAACAAGGCTACAAATGTATATTTAAAGTTATGTTGTATTGCATTTATAAATTGTAATACATTTATAAGTTATGTTGTATTACATTTATAAGTTATGTTGTATTACATTTATAAATTGTATTACATTTGTAAGTTATGTTGTATTACATTTGTAGTTATGTTTTACATTTATAAATTGTATTACATTTGTTATGTTGTATTACATTTGTAAGTTATATTGTATTACATTTATAAATTGTATTACATTTATAAGTTATGTTGTATTACATTTATAAGCATACAGTTCTCCCTCATTATAACATGATTCTGGATAGAGTGTAGTATTGCTATGGACCCACTGACCACAATTAGAAAAATAAAAAAAATAAAAATAAAAAAGTTTAAATTTATAATATCAAGTAGGTGAAATATTTACATGAAAACCTGTTGTACTTAAATTGGTTTGTTAAATGTATGACAATATGAGTTGAAAGAAAACAGCATGGAGTTTTACGATTGTGAGTTTTATGATTGTATCTTTATTCCCTTGTTACAACATTTAACAAATTAAATTCACAATTACATACCATGAGGTGAAATAATATATTTAATTTACATGAAAATAAAATCACCACTGTACATTTGACTGGCATTTTATTGATTGTCCTCTCCACACCCTACTCCCACATAAATATATTCATTGAATTTTCAAGCATTCTTGCTATACCGTGGTTTGGTATATATAACATGATAACATGGTCAGCAGTTATGAACCCCAGCTACCATGGTATGATAAAGAGAGCTGTATTACACTCTGGAAGTTTAGTTCAATGCAGTTCTTAACAACCCTCCGACTTTGTTCACAGTCTAACTTGAAAATTCAAACCACTTTTAGTCCAAAGGTTTGATTTCAGTTTTTGTTTCAACGCTAAAGCATGGTGAGATACAGTTGTCACTTTTCCAGCCGCGCAAGCAGTGTCGTCATCATCAACAATGTAAAAGCTTTGCATTCAAGTTTTTGAAAGTCACATCTCTTCTATATCACTTGTTGCAGCCAAGTGAAACTCTGTGATAATATCACTATAGGTTTAAAGTTTATGCTGGTATGCTAAGAGTTCCTGTCTTGTCGGTCTCACCTGCTTAATTATCATGGTGAACAATATCCAAGTTTTTGAAAGTTACATATCTTCAGCTAAAACTTTTGGATAATATTACTATGGGTCTAAACTTCATACACTGATATGCTAGGAGTTCATGTCTAGCTTGTCTTGCCTGCTTACGCAGAATGCTTGGTTCATCATTGTGAACAATATTACAGTTTTGTGTTAAAGTGTTTGGAACTCACATGTCTTCACATTAGTTGCTATATTCAACTGACATTCTGGGATAATATTGCTGTAGGACTAATGTTTATATACTGATATGCAAGGAGTTCCTGTCTTAAGCATTATCGTCAACAATAAAGTTCTGTGTGAAGTTATGAAAGTCGGATACAGGGCTTATACTGACAAGCATGCAGATGCGAGTGAGACACCAGGTTTTGTGGAATGCTTGTTTGTTTTTTTAAGAGTTTTTTTTAGGTTGCAGACAAAAAATTGACAAAGTAGGACTGGACAAGATACAAGATGGTCACTGAGTAAAATGCAGTATGGTAGAACTGAACAAAATGACATACAGTAGGACTGAGCAAATTGCCGTACAGTAGAACTAGACAAAATGCGATAAAGTTGGACTGACCAAACGGCCATATGGTAGGACTGTACAAAATGCCATATGATAAGACTACAAAATGCTATACGGTAAGACCGTACAAAATGCTATATGGTAAGACTGTACAAAATGCCATATGATAAGACTACAAAATGCTATATGGTAAGACTGTACAAAATGCTATATGGTAAGACTGTACAAAATGCCATATGATAAGACTACAAAATGCTATATGGTAAGACTGTACAAAATGCCATATGATAAGACTACAAAATGCTATATGGTAAGACTGTACAAAATGCTATATGGTAAGACTGAACAAAATGCTATATGGTAAGTCCTATATGGTAAGACTGAACAAAATGCTATATGGTAAGACTACAAAATGCCATACAGTATAACTGTCAAATTGCCACACAGTTGGACTGAACAAAATGCTATATGGTAAGACTGTACAAAATGCCATATGATAAGAGTACAAAATGCTGTATGGTAAGACTGAACAAAATGCTGTATGGTAGGACTGAACAAAATGTCATACAGTATAACTGTCAAATTGCCACACAGTAGGACTGAACAAAATGCCACACAATAAGACTGAACAAAATGCCAAATTATAGGACTGAGCAATTTGCCATATAGTAGACTGAGCAAAATGCCATATGGCAGGACTGTACAAAATGCCACACAATAGGACTGAACAAAATGTCATACAGTAGGACTGAGCAATTTGACATAAGAGTAGACTGAGCACAATGCCATATGGTAGGACTGAACAAAATTGCCATACAGTAGTATTGAGCAAACTGGCATACAGTAGGACTGAACAAAATTGTAGCATAGTAGGACTGAGCAAACTGGCATGCAGTAGGACTGTACAAAATGACATACAGTTGGATTGAACAAAATGGCATATGGTAAAACTGAGCAAAAATGCCATATGGTAGGACTGAACAAAAGACAATACAGTAGGACTGTACAAAATGCCATACATTTGGACTGAACGCAATGCTATATGGTAAGACTGTACAAAATGCTGTATGGTAAGAGTGAACAAAATGCTGTATGGTAAGACTGTACAAAATGCTGTATGGTAAGACTGTACAAAATGATATATGGTAAGACTACAAAATGCTATATGGTAAGACTACAAAATGCTGGATGGTAAGACTACAAAATGCTCTATGGTAAGACTGAACAAAATGCTGTATGGTAAGACTACAAAATGCTGTATGGTAAGACTACAAAATGCTGTATGATAAGACTACAAAATGCTATATGGTAAGACTGTACAAAATGCTGTATGGTAAGTCTACAAAATGCTATATGGTAAGACTGAACAAAATGCTGTATGGTAAGACTGTACAAAATGTTGTATGATAAGACTACAAAATGCTATATGGTAAGACTACAAAATGCCATACTATAAGAATACAAAATGCTGTATGGTAAGACTGTTCAAAATGCTATATGGTAAGACTGTACAAAATGCTGTATGGTAAGACTACAAAATGTTATATGGTCAAACAACACAAAATGCTGTATGGTAAGACTGTAAAAAATGCTGTATGATAAAACTACAAAATCCTATATGGTAAGACTGTACAAAATGCTGTATGATAAGACTACAAAATCCTATATGGTAAGACTGAACAAAATGCTGTATGGTAAGACTACAAAATGCTATATGGTAAGACTGTACAATATGCTATATGGTAAGACTGTACAAAATGCTGTATGATAAGACTACAAAATGCCATACAGTTGGACTGAACAAAATGCTATGGTAAGACTGTACAAAATGCCATATGATAAGACTACAAAATGCTATATGGTATGACTGAACAAAATGCCATATGATAAGAGTACAAAATGCTATATGGTAAGACTGTACAAAATGCCATATGATAAGACTACAAAATGCTGTATGGTAAGACTACAAAATGCTATATGGTAAGACTGTACAAATTCTATATGGTAAGACTACAAAATGCTATATGGTAAGACTGTACAAAATGCTGTATGATAAGACTACAAAATGCCATATGATAAGAGTACAAAATGCTATATGGTAAGACTGAACAAAATGCTATATGGTAAGACTGAACAAAATGCTATATGGTAAGACTGTACAAAATGCTGTATGGTAAGACTACAAATGCTATATGGTAAGACTGTACAAAATGCTGTATGATAAGACTACAAAATGCCATGCAGTTGAACTGAACAAAATGCTATATGGTAAGACTGTACAAAATGCCATATGATATGACTACAAAATGCTATATGATAAGACTGTACAAAATGCTATATGGTAAGACTACAAAATGCTATATGGTAAGACTACAAAATGCTATATGGTAAGACTACAAAATGATATATGGTAAGACTGTTCAAAATGCTATATGGTAAGACTACAAAATGCTATATGGTAAGACTACAAAATGCTATATGGTAAGACTGTACAAAATGCTATATGATAAGACTACAAAATGCTGTATGGTAAGACTGAACAAAATGCTATATGGTAAGACTACAAAATGCTGTATGGTAAGACTACAAAATGCTATATGGTAAGACTGAACAAAATGCTGTATGGTAAGACTGTACAAAATGTTGTATGATAAGACTACAAAATGCTATATGGTAAGACTACAAAATGCCATACTATAAGAATACAAAATGCTGTATGGTAAGACTGTTCAAAATGCTATATGGTAAGACTGTACAAAATGCTGTATGGTAAGACTACAAAATGTTATATGGTCAAACAACACAAAATGCTGTATGGTAAGACTGAACAAAATGCTATATGGTAAGACTACAAAATGCTGTATGGTAAGACTACAAAATGCTATATGGTAAGACTACAAAATGCCATACAGTAGGACTGAGAAAATTACCACACAGTCGGCCTGTACATGTCCATAAATTGATGCTATACAAATTTACTGTAGAATTCCATATAATGTTTCAAACATTTTTGTCTTCTGTGCAGGTGTCAGATTCACATGGACAGATATTTGCTTCCATGCCCACCTCATTTTCTGCCACACCAACATCCCAAGTGGTAGTCAACACTGCAGGTTTATCTGCTTCTATGGCAGGAGGCCAGAACTTTGTACAGACACAGCTAGTTCAGCAGCCAAACACTGTCATCCAGGGAGCACAGGTTGTTCAACAGGTACAAAAAATTGGGTTTCATTTTTTTCCAGAGGGTCAGTGTAACCCCCTGGATATTTTTCAGTGGGTCAGATAATAAAATTAGAGGGTCACAGAGGAAAAATAAAATGTAAGATATGATGAAATGAAAAGATTACGGCAATAAGACAATTCTTTAAGGGTTGTTTTAGTAAGACATACTTGTAACCCAGGGAAGGCACTTCCAATGTGGAGTAGCCACCCACAGATGCAAGTTAGAATTTCTCGTCATTTGCATATGAACTCTGGGAGTAACCAGATTACCTGGGCATCTATTTTAAAAGAAGTGCCTTCCCTGGGTACCATGTATGTTTAAATGTAACAGCCCTTATATTGTTTTATAAATATTTCATTAAATGGTGTACCAGAAGAGAAGTTTTCTGTTTTATAAATATTTCATTAAATGGTGTACCAGAAGAGAAGTTTTCTGTTTTGGGGCTTTCTCTTATTTAAGTTTAGTATGCATCCATCATCAGCAGTTTCTTATTAATTCTTCACATCCACCCTTTCACATTTTTGTTTCAGACTATGTATTTAATATTTTTCTTAACGCTAAATGGTGTTTCATTTTTGCAAGTTATTTTCTGTAGAAATTGAGTCCTTTGTATCAACAATATGATCTAAAAACTCTGTTACTCTAGAAGTTGGCAGTAACTTTCCACATCAGAAATGTTAGAATTTGCTGACAACAGGAAAATACTGGACATTTTTAATCACCAAATTTATTGTTTCTAAGAAAATTGCCATCCAAAAATGTGATCGCCTTTTGCAATTTCAGTGATTGTTAGATCCAACAATGACTTTTAATAATAATGAAATTATATACTAAAATTATTAGCTGCACAAGTCTTTACAAATACAATATTAGTGCATGGGTATAAAATTGTTCAAAAAACATGGTGGCCATCAAAAATATGTCTTCCCACGATATCTTGATGAAAGTAATTATATATGTGTATATTCTGTTTAAGCATTAGGCCTCTTTAATAATTAAATGAATCAATGCAAAATAATGAAATTCAATAGTAACTTCACTAAGAACTACATAGATAAGTAATCAATGAAATTCAATAATAACTTCACTAAGAACTACATAGATAAGTAATCAATGAAATTCAATAGTAACTTCACTAAGAACTACATAGATAAGTAATCAATGAAATTCAATAGTAACTTCACTAAGAACTACATAGATAAGTAATCAATGAAATTCAATAGTAACTTCACTAAGAACTACATAGATAAGTAATCAATGAAATTCAATAGTAACTTCACTAAGAACTACATAGATAAGTAATCAATGAAATTCAATAGTAACTTCACTAAGAACTACATAGATAAGTAATCAATGAAATTCAATAGTAAATTCACTAAGAACTACATAGATAAGTAATCAATGAAATTCAATAGTAAATTCATTAAGAACTACATAGATAAGTAATCAATGAAATTCAATAGTAAATTCATTAAGAACTACATAGATAAGTAATCAATGAAATTCAATAGTAAATTCACTATGAACTACATAGGTAAGTAATCAATGAAATTAAATAGCAAATTCTTTAAGAACTACATAGATAAGTAATCAATGAAATTTAATAGTAAATTCGCTAAGAACTAAATAGATAAGTAATGAAAAAGTAGAATTAGTAACATCATGTCAGTTAATATCTACCACTTAACATCTGTGAAAATTATCTGTTATACATTAACCCATTTCTTAATCTTTGTATGGTCTGAATATATTGCAAAGTAAACACACATTTTATTTTGAGATTCATTTCAAAAATAATTTTTATTTCACTGAAATATTGATTGATTGTTTTACATTTTTATCATTTAGTATTGAAATATTTATTAATACTGCTTACCAAACAAGATTCCAGATTCACTATTCAAGATTAAGTTATATAACTGTAAGAAAATACAAATCTAACTTTTAAAAAAATTAGGAGTTTATCAATGACAGTTTCTTAAAGAATAACTTCCCGTTATAAGAAAATTATTCTATTTTGAGATTTTTACTTGATAAGGTGCTCATAGTGATACAGATGAATCATAACAACAACAGAAAATTGTGACAGTTTTCAATCACATTCTTGCATTACCATGTGCTTAATCCTTGTACTTTAGATAAGTCTCTGATAACAAACCCCCCATAAGCACAGCACAGATAGTATTTTGGGCAGTGCATTCAGTCAGTGAGCACTTTGCGCTACCAAAGTGATGTGACCCAGCAGAGATATACTTTCTTTCACCATTTCTCTATGACCATCTCTTAGAATCATGTCCCTAATCCTCAGACATTGTGCATCTTCAGTGTTTTCTCCAGCTTTCTAAGTAAAAGGGGCTTCGGGGTTGAATTTATGCAGTCCTTCTCACTTTCAGGGTGGCCTGCCTATTATTGTGCCATTTATTGTGAATATCACTTCTTACATTGCTACAATTATGAATATTGACATTAAAATTCCATTAAAATACTGCATTAATTTCATGCTAGTACTTCATTTTCTTGCTAAATTATTGTGAAGTTTTCTTATGTTCTTATTCAGTATAAGAATATGTACATGTAAGAATTAAGATAACTTGGTGACTTCACATAACTCCATTATGTATTGTTCTTTCAAATTGCCGCACAGTTGAAAAAAATGAATTTTTTTTTTCTTTTTTTCTTTTCATTTTTGAGCCAACATTTTTATTTGAGAATATTAGCAGTATCATCTTGAACATTCTTTATGCTTGAATGACTGCACTTGCACTCTTGATACTAGTATCAGATGCTAAGGAAATGTCCTCATGTCATCAATAATTTTGGTTCAGTCTACTCCTACAGCCACTAAATACATTATTTTGCATTTATATCAGACCATCAGTCATCATCACCTTCATTGACCTCAGTATTCAGCATGACAAAGTCTGTAATTCTTTAATTCCTTACAAATCACTTGCTCAGGTTTTTTAAAACACAAGGTAATCTTGATTAAAAAGAACCTTGCCACATGATTAATACAGTGTTATAATACGACTTAGTGGACTTGCCTAAATGTCAGCACACAGAACACAAGCTTGGAAACAATATAGACAGTTTGTTTTTTGTTTGCCTTGTATATAACATTGCAGATGTCTAGCTGCACCCTTTCAAATTTTACTGTACTAAAATGTGCAAGGGTGCAGCCTGGAGGAAACACTGCATCTTGGATCTCTTTTCATGGGTCAGTGCGAACTACAGATAACAGGATTGATTTTAATTAAGTTCTCAAAATCTGTCTAAATTAATTGTGGAACATATAAGCCTAAGATCTCTACACACTTCTAAACCAGCCTAAAATCCATGTTTTTGTGCATTTATGATGTCATAATAAAGCAATGGTTCTCATTCACTCAAGACTTTGAACTATTTCGAAAACTCAAATTTGAGAAAATATAAAAATAGGCACCTATGTGCTGAACATGAATACAATTGCAATCAAAACTGGTAAATGAAACCTTGATATATCGTTAATTTTTTCATCGAAAACAGTGGTTTGTGCCAGAGAATTGGAATCAACATTGTGAAATTCGCAGCTTTTAATAAGAAGCAATATATTTTGTTCAATTTTCTTTTTAGAAAAAAAAAATTCTTAATACACAGTAAATAACAATATACAATGAAATATTGATCAGTGAAAAATGTAACGCCTACTGGTGACAACACTTTAAGAAATAAATACCAATTAAATAAGTCTTGTCAAGTGAAATTTGTGTTTCAGTTTTATATATTGTTTCGTTTCAGTGTAATCATCATAAGTGTGATATGCCCTCTAGTATTCAAACATGAAAGGTATCAAGACCTTCAAAATGATGCCCGCAAGCATTTCCGTGAGAACCTAATTAAGTGCAGACTGCAACTTCTGGAAGTGTTTGTTGTTGTGTTACGATCAATTTTTTGTAGACCTGTTTTGTATTATCACATTATTCACATCTTTTGTATCAAATCAAGTAAAAGGTAGAATATTACAAAAATGTAAAAGGCATGCAAATCTGACCTGCATATGAGCTAGTGATCACAGTCACATGTCATGTTATTTCAATGGACCAATCGAACACTGTTTTAAATATTATTAAGTAAGTAACTTAATTAAAGTATCTGACATTAATCAGAGGTTTAATTCACAAATGTGATATAGGATAGCAAGGGAATCAAATGAAAGGCGTACTTGGTGCATAAAAAGTTTAGTTTCGTAGGGTTTATTCAGGAGAAGCATGATCCAAAGTGTGTAGTGAACTAAATTTTTCCCGAATTGACATTCAGAGATTTGCTCAATATTTTACTGATAGAACAATAAAAAGTAGAGTTTTTATGTTGTTGTTTCTCAAAATAAATGTCCAACACATTGAAAAGAAGAATCTAGTTCTGTTCAAAATCAACCATGACACTAGAATGTACCCACATTCACATGCAAAAAGTGGTGACATAATACACAATGTTTTCACAGGTACACATGTGATGTGCATTTAAACCTCTTGGAGTAATGTTTTTAGCACTCTTTTATAGATTGGTTATCATGAAAATAAAGGTAATTTATACAGAGAAGAAAGAACTAAAGCTATTTATTGACAGGTATTCCTAATATGATTATAAAAAAACTGAATCTTGAACTATTTAACCCATCCCTGCACCCCAATCCTCCCCCCCCCCCAATCTCATCTCACTGTCAATGGTCTATGTCTTTCTTAAGTTTTAAGAGGTACATTGACAGCTTGTGCCCTCATTTATGCTGCGGTCTGATTTTGGACCCATTGTGCACAAGTTTTCGAGGAAGAGGTGTAACACCTTCCATCACAGCTGGTTTTCTGTAGTTGTTCATAGTATCAGATATCATTTGTCGACAGCTGTGACACCAAGGGGAAGATAAGCGTCGGTCAAAACCTGACGGCTGTTCAAAGTGCTGAAATCATTAGTGGGTCAGCATAAAATTGTGTTGCATCAGAATGATGTACTCAGTTTTATTTAGAGAGTTGATCATCCTTAAAATTTGCCATTTATGGTGTAAGCATTGTATACAAAAAGCCTCGGAATGTAAAGAAAGTATTATGGTTTTAAAGTTTAAGAGCATTTAAATAAAATCTAAAGATAAATTGTTGTCTTAAACTTCTTAAAAGTTAGATTTGCATGGCAATGGATTCTCATATTTCTACCTTTGTGTGATCATGTTTTCCCATGTAGAACAACAATGGAGAATATCTCTCTCTTTCATCGAGTGACTGCTGTCTTTCATCAGATGACCATCTACTGTGATCATAGTGCACAAAAATTGGCAGAAGTTCCTTTATCACTTGAACATTCTTTCACAATAATCAAGATAAACAATAATTACAACACATTTACATCCAAAAGCATGCAGCAGTTAAGTTGGTGTCCGGCAAACAATACATAGATTCTTTACTCCAGTTTGGGGTTGAAAAAGCCTTTTATCTATTTTTGTCTTTTTAAAAATGTATCTCATTATTTTATATAAAAGGAAAATCAATTCTAGATCAATGTTGAATCAAGGATAAAATCGTTATATGTTTCTTGTCTCATTTGATGAACTTCATGTTTTTACCTGTTCACATTTGCAGTACATGATTATGACACTGTATTGCCATATTACCTAGACAGTCTTGACACTGGTCTTTGAACACTTTCTCAAGATGTGGAAATTTTCAATATGTGTTTTGTTGTTATAAAGATGCATCATTATTTACAATACACCATTTTGACTTTGACCCTCATTTTTCATTCAGGAATGTGAGAAAAATAATCCTTCATTATGTTTCAGTGTACGATAGGAAATCTCCACACTGAATCAGAATTTGTTTTTGACACTCTGCAAAGTCTCGTGTCTGACACAAAATTCTGACCTTCTTGTGGAATTTTCCTATCATTCGCCAGTGTATATAAAGGATTCTATTAGTATTGTGTGGAACTTGCATATAAATAAAATACAGTGAGACCTATCTATCAAAGACAATCAAGCAACCACAAAATTGTTTCATTTATGGGCAGGACTCCTATTTATACAGATTGAACATGATAAATGCAGGTTTTGTTTTATAGGTGTCCACTGAGACAGGTCTCACTATATTAACTTCCATTAACTGATGCTCCCAAGATTTTGTTTTATGAGACCATTTTAGTACAATATTAGTAAAGTTTTCATTCCCCCTTCAAAGCTGCATTTTCAGATTACTTGTAAACTGATTTTAGAACTCTCAGTTATATATTTTTTTTTAATTCCGAGATTTCTTACTATTAAAGGTTTGAATGAAAAACAAATATGACTTTTATTCTTTGCTTTCTTGTATATGAATTAAAGTGAAAAAAATGATTGCAAGCAATACATATGGGTCAGTGAAATATGATTTTTTTTCCTTTGCAGTGATAGTACTGGTTTGATTCAGACCGCTATGTGTAATGTTTAAGATGAAGAAAAGTGCGGACTTTTTTGTACTTTTTCAGTGTTGAAACTAAAGAATACATCTAGTATGGTTGGATGAAAGATTTTAGCGTCTTTATACACAGGATTTTGTTTTTATTCCACATTATAGTTTTAATAGCATATATTGATTATTCACCCACTTAGGTTCAACAATCACAGCAGCAGCAACAAGCAGTTGTACCTGGCAATGCGGCTACCACACTTGGAATTCCCCAGATGCTATTTTTAAACCAGATTACTGTCAATGGGCAGACTTCATTTGTATTAGTTGATGCAAACAACAAACCAGTACAACTACCTCAGGGTAAGTATGTGTGATAGTTTTGTTTGCAAACCAAGTGTTATAAAATTGGATTCTTTTCTCTTTATTTTTGTATTTTTAACTCAACTGGTCATAGACCAGAAGAGCATGTGGGATGACCTGTTGTCCATCCACCTTTTAGAACAAGTTTGTTATCACTACTCCTCCTAATGACTTGGAGGATTGCCTTGAAGCTTTATACACACACATTCATCCCAAGATCAAGATGGTCCTAAATGAAAAGGGTGCCACTCCAACATGCAATATGACCACCACAGTGACCATCTTGAAAATTTCATTATCTCAACTCCAACTGTATGGATGGTCATATCGCCATGCGGTTTTCAAGAAAAGACTTTTTATGATGCCTGGTTGGTTGAAATGGAAATGTTGCCAATCTGATATCCAGTATGGCCACCATAGCAGCCATCTTGAGAATCTTGTTATTGCTACTCCTTCTGAATGGAAAGTCATGTCAGCATGGGTTTTTCACTGCAAGACTTCTTATGAATAGTTCGTCCTAAACGAAAATGGTGCTGATGTGACATCCAATATGGTCATAACAATGGTCATCTTGAAAATCTTATTGCTGCACCTCCTGGATGAATGGTCATGTCAACATGGTTTTTTCACTTGAAAACTTCTTATGCGTCTAGTTGGTCCTAAATAAGAATGGTGCTGATCTGACATCCAATATGGCCACTATGGCAGCCATCTTGAATGAAAATCTCCTCATCACTACTCCTGGATGGATGGTTATATTGACATGGGGTTTTGACCAAAAGACTTCTCATTTAGTCCTAAATGAAAATGGTGCCAATCTGACGTCCAATATAACCACTATGCCAGACATCTTGAAAATCTTGTTATCACTACTCCAGAATGTAAAGTCATATTGACATGAGGTTTTCACACAAAAAAGTATGGTGTCTAGTTGGTCGTAAATGATAATAATGCCAGTATGACATCCAATATGGTCACTGTGAAAGACATTTTGAACTTGTTGTTGCTACTCCTCCTGAATACATGGTTATATCGACAATGCAGTTTCACCAAAGGTCTTCTTATGATGGCTTGTTGTTTCGGAATGAAATTGGTGGCAATCTTACATTCATTGTGGCTCCCACAGTGGCCATCTTTAAAATACAAACTCAAATTTTCATAGCAAATAATAAACAGATTCAACAGGTCAAAAATCTTTTTATTTTATTTATTTACATGACAAATGTCATTAAATATGGGCAGTTTTTTTTTTCTCTTAAAAGACTGATGATAAAGAAGTTATAACAGACAAACATTGGTGCGTGAGTATGTAATCAAGCTGAAAAAGATTTGTCAATTTGGGCTAGATCTTTTGTTTGTAGCTCACCTGGCCATAAGGCTTGTGTGATCAAGATCTCACACAAGTTGGATAATGTATGGGATCGACACATATTAATGAGGTGATCTTGCATGTGATTGGCTGAGTTTGTTACCACTCTAAAGACAATATTTATGATTAAGTTTTGATCAAACTTGGTAAATATGCCTATATCACAGAGATATATAATGTATTTTATTATGAGCAAGATCTACGCATATTAATGAGATGGTCTTGCATCTGATTGGCAGGGCTTGGTCAATAGGCTAATATCATTAAGAGGTTGAATGATATTTTTAAGAGTTAGACCTATGCATATTTATGAGGTGATCTTGTATCTGATTAGGTTGGTTCTTTTAGCCACTGTAGAGACGGTATGATAGGATTTTTATCAAACTTGGTAAATAGGCCTATGTCATCAAGATGATTATGAGTGTGATTAATGATGTGACCTTGCATCTGATTGACAGAGAGCAATATTTCTGATCAGATTTTGATCAAACTTGTTAAATAGTCTTATATTATCAAGATGTTGGACGAGTTTGATTATGAGCAAGATCTATGCATAATAATATTGTAACCTTTTATCTCTGATTGGCATAGCTTTTTTATCATTGTAGACCAAAAAGCCAATCAGATTTTGCTCCACATTGGTAAATAGGCTTGTATTATCATTGTCATAGAATGGTTCTATAATGAGTGAGATCTACGCATATTAATGAGATGTCTTATATTGGAATGGGTGAACTTGTTACCTCTTTAGGTCTAGTGACTCTATTTCATATCCAGTGTCTATCAAACTTGGTAAAGGGGTTAATATCATCAATATCTTCGCCAAGTTCTGTTATGAGCAGGAAACTATATGTAATAATTATGCCTTTATCTCTAGAAACAATTTTGTTATCAGGATATAATAAAATAGGTAAAGTCAGCATGATATGATATATAGTTTGCCAGATAGTTTACATAGGTTGTGTTCTCATAATATAAGCCTGCATAGTAAAATGATTATCTGTTAAGTTGCAAAAGACAGGTGTGCAATTTCAGGCTCACTTGGGCCTCTTGTTTTAAATAGCTTTCTGATGGTGTATGCAGATTTTTGTTATACCCACCATGGCAGGAAGCTTGATATAGCAATCACTGGTTTTGTTTTCATGTCCTTATATTTGTCTGTATATTTTTCCATAATATATCTGTCCACACCCTAGATTAACTTCACTGTTAAAGTTTTTTACTTTTCTTTTATCTCAGTACCTTTTTGTCCCATACTGTTTGGATTTGGAATATAGCTCTGGGGCGGGCTTAACATGTAGGACATGTCCAAATTCTGTTGTTACCTGTCTTGCAAATATTTTGTATCTTTTTGCTTTCTAGGTATTCAGGTCATCAATTTGCCATCACAGCCCATGGGCCAACAGATAGCAATGGTAAGAGAATAATGGTTACATAATAGTATTAGTTTTGGTGATTGCGGTGGTAACGATAGTAGCAGTGATGGTGGTAATAGTCATAATAGCAGCAGCAGTAGTAGTAGTAGTAATAAGAAGAGTGGAAAAAAAATATGTAGGTTTCATTATTTTTACATTTTTGGCATGTAGGGATTTCGTCCCTCTGAGCCTATGGCATGATGTTTACTGTCTGTTACTAAGAAAAGTTGGGTTTTTTTTGTTTTTTTTTCTAATAATAAGGCATCTTGTATATTGAGATTTTCTGGCCTTTTGACCTTTAAAGGCCCATTAAGATATGTAAAGGGACATAACTCATTCTAATCCTGAGAGGAAATTTGTACAATCTGAACATCCTTGGCCTTTTTCATCAAGTCAAAAAAAAAAAATTCTGGTGTAAATTGCTGCCATAGAGAACTATATTTTGGAACTACTTTTGTTCACATAGCACAATATGGCAGCAGAATGAGATAAAGTTACAATCGGAACATTTTCAGCCTTTTCTGTCACAACATATGTGGTACATCCCTGGGGTGTGAATCACCAAACCCATCAAAGTGATGTGTATGTCTACAACTACCTCCAGTTTTATTTCTTGACTTAATATAATTTTACAGATTCTGTGTAGAACTTCAAACTAGTCAGAATAATTTTGATAGAAAATGCTGGTCAAAGGAAATTGACTAAATATTTTCTCAAAATATTTTATGAACTTTCTCTAATCAATTCTCTGCAAATAGATACAAAGAAGAAAAGACTTGAAATATTTATAATTGAGATTACATGTACTTAGGAGAATGTAAATATTTATAATTGAGATTACATGTATTTAGGAGAATGTAAATATTTGCATATGATCATTAAAAAAGGAACATGATTATCAATATCTGGCAGGTTATGTTCATCCCTTTGATTCTGTTTAATGTAGTATTAGCACTGGTTCAGTATCATCAATGCATCAGTGAATCACAGTATTTACTCTGGTGATAGTGTATCATGACACAGACTCAAAAAAACTATTGATACAGAAAATAGTAGAATGAAACTTTAAATGAAATGAACCATCCTTCTGTATGTTTTCTTGTTCTCTTTCTATCCCTTTGAATGAAATAAAAAAAAAAAGGCCCCTTATAGCAAAGAATTCCCATTATTGGGTTTCTGGTTGGTGTTAATTTTTTTTTACTGAATTGTTATTTTTCACTTTTCTCAAAATCCCTTTTCAGGTTCTAAAGGTGTTTTGGAGAATCGTGTGTATTTGACCCAGTTAATATTTGAACTAATTTTAATGTTGGTATGAAAGTCAACATAAGAAAATCAAAAGTTATTGTTGGATGATACATTTTTCTCACAACTAACAGGGCTGAGCAAATCCCATAGCCCGACGTCCCGGACTATTCATTTTTGAAGTCGGGCAAGTAAAATTTTCCAAGTCGCTAGTCCAGGACAAGTGCTATTTAAAAAAGTCGGGCAAGTCCTTATTTTCGTGCTTTAGTCACTATATCATCCTTTATTTGGCCAATCATGCCCTCTGGGCGTACTGAATACTTGATTCTACCCCTCTTCATGTATACATTTACATCCTGTATAACACATAAATGTGGTCAGTTCTGTTACCGCTTTACTGCATATTGGGTTAAGCGACCAAATTATCGGCAAATCAAAACACGTCAAACAAAAGAAAGCCAGTATGATCAATTAGCAGTGTTTTAAGCGGCTTTGTTGCATTGTCTTTACTCAAGCCAGATCATCACGAGCAGCTCACTATGATTTTAATCCGGCGAGTCAGTGTAATTAAATTAATGAAAGGTACTTTACCGACATCATTGATGGTTTCCTTTATGAACTGATTAAATGACAGTAATGATTCTTTAATTTTTAATTGATTATACAGATGATTAACTTGCACATGCGATATTGCGTTTTAAGTGAAACAATTATGCTAATTAATGAGCTGTCTCTGTTCGTATTTAAAAGAGAAAATGTATGTTATATTCACTTTAGAAGAAGTTGTCAAGCAAGCTGATAGTTACTCTGTGGATAAAATGAGTTTGCTAAATTATTTTCGCAAGGACGGTAATAAGGGCGATTCGGAGAAGGAAATTTTGTTGAAAGTGGAGGGATAAAAGGTAAGTGTGCGGTTTCTATTTCTCCAAAGAGACATAAGCAACAATCCGTGGTGGCAAAAAAATTTAAATATGACACTACTAAGAGACAGAGAAATTTTCAGCCGCATTGGGTTGATTGTTATCCCTGGCTTGAATATATTGACTTGGAAGGAAAGATGTTTTGCAGTTATTGCAAAAAATATTCAAAATTGGCACATGTTGGAAATTCACCCAGTGTATTTGTCAGTGGAACTGACAAATTCAGGATTGAACAAATAAAGTCTCATGACATGTCTTGATCCCACAATGCCTGTGCAGCACAATATATGCATGACACTAGCCAGCATGTGCAGCAAATCAGTGAAGTCAGAGTTGCTGACTGTAACAAGATAACCGGGTTGGATTTCGGATTTATAACAGAACACTGTTGATGGTGATAAAAATGCTATATTTATTGATGAATGACTTGAATGGGAAGAAGGGTTATGATTAATACGTGCGTGTATAGGGTCCAAATATTGGACAAATTAACATAATCCGCACGAACCTAATAATGTAACCCAAATATGAATACAAATAAATAAATACACAGTGCAATGATGAAGGCTAATGATTCACCGTAATCTCAGACGACGAAAAGAATGATGTGTTTTACTCAGATAGCAAAAATGATGTATTTTACTCGTATAGCAAAAATGTACACCCTCAAATAATGAAACATGAGGCACTTTATTCAAATAATAAAATGTGGTGCAAACAAATGGGATAGATATCATGCAAAATATCTTTACACTCCCAAACCACTGGGTATCACAAAAACCCAAAATTAGCCCACGGCTAAAAGATTACATATATGGAGTGACTCAAAAACACTCCGTCGCTAGCATACTTGGCTGCCAGTCGCACTGGTCAATCAAGCGATCCACGCCCACCAATGGGTCAGCAACGCCCGATCACCTGGTATTCAAGCAACACACTGTTTATTCAGCTCTACAGCTGCTATGGTTAGCTTTACAGCTGCTATAGTCAACTTCTATTGTCCCCTCTGTAGCAGGGACCTCGTCGACTCTGATCAGCTGAAAATAAATCTAACACCGTGTAGTATGATTGAAACGGGCATATACGATAACACGTAATGATGTTATATATGGTAAGTTATACAAATTACATTATCGGCACAACATTACAAAGCAATAAACAAGTTCAGAAGTGAACCTACATGTGTCCGATAAGAATCTTATGGTACTAAACGTTTCCTAAAAATGCCACTTTATATTGCTAATATAAAGCTCTTATTAAGAACAAACAAGAATAGAAAATATTTGCATTGTATTACGCAAGTCGAAGCTACATAGAAAATATACACCATAAATTAATAAATAATTTACGTACCTCTACAGCTGAAGACGTGCAAATCCTTAAGTAGACTGCTCACTGACAAGACGTTCCGTAATGTAAAGATTTAGTCTTACGGTGAGGCATTTATACACAGACGATGCAGCTCTACATCGTCCGTACGCTTGATGCATTCAGTTTTTCCCATCGAAAGCACTTCGCACGTGCGGCATGGGGTGAACCGATCTCACTGTTTCGAAATATTGTCAAATATACATAACTCACTCTCGGGTATCGTTGTTACACTGAAAAACGAAACCCGAGTACATGTATTTAATAAAAGGGATTTATACAATTCCGTGACAATGACACTCCACTAGGAAAGGCCCTTTCAAAACTAAACGAGACTGAAATGAAAAAAATGAGAGCTCTCTTTAACACAGCCTACATCCTAACCCGTTATGGAATACCATTTTCTGATATGGAAATGATGTGTGCACTCCAGGAATAGAACGGTGTTGAACTTGGCATGAATTATAAGAACAGATTCAGGGCAAGAGACTTTGTTCAATGAACTTAATCAAGACTTCTTTAAGGAATTCCTTAAACCAAAAGAGTTTACAAATGCTAATGAACATTTCCACAAATGGACCAGAGCTTGAGGACTTTAACCCAGACACAGCTATCAACTGTTGGCTTAGTGCTGGTGCAGGTGGCAGACATATACATGGACATTTTTTCAAATCCATCAGCTAAAACATATATACATGAACCTGAAGAAGCCAAATGTATAACAAACCAATGTTTTTGAAAAATTAAATTCTTTTAATAAATAATTATGTTGTATATTATTTCATTTGTTTTTTCTATGGATTAAGTACATACATCTCATCAAATCTCGGCAAGTGATTACCATTTTGGGACCAGTGAAAAGTAATATGGGACTAGTGAAGAGTAAGGTGGGACTGGTGAAGAATAAGGTGGGACAAGTGAAAAGTAAGGTGGGACTGGTGAAGAATAAGGTGGGACAAGTGAATTTTCTGAAACCACTTGTCCTGGACTAGTGGTTAAAAAAAATTTTACTCAGCCCTGCAACTAATTTCAGTTTTCAGCATTCTTACTTGTCCAGCAGCTAAATCCCATATATGTCTAGTCCATTTTCGACTTATTTGCATCATTATACAAGAGGCCACTTTTAACATTTTGATTTGTGATTAAGCTATACTTTTAAATAGGAACACAATTCTGTTGGAATAAAAATGGTCAGTTTTGCAGCAGTTTGTGCAACAGCTCTCATTATTATAGCAATGTTGGCTGTACCCAGTTTTATATGACTACATGACCAGTTTTAGCCTGTTTTTAAATTGTGGGCAGTACAGGTAAATTTTTATTAAGAGTGCTGCTTCAGTTTGGGATTTAGCTGTTAATAAAGTAAGAACTACACTGAAAATTGAAAGAATGGGTGAGAACAAATGTATCATCCAACAATAACTTTAAGTTTTCTGATGGAGACTTTCATACCAATATGTACATATCTTCAAATGTTAACTGGGGCTAACACACAAAAAAAACATTTTTCTGGACACTGCAAAGGAATTCCATATCTTGAAGCGTTTAACAAGTTTACAAACTGTTTCCATCTACCCACTATATCTACCTATTAATTGCTACACACTCTTTGTAAATTCAACTTAATTTTAGTCATAGACAGGAGAGTTTATGAGCTTATGGGATGGTCTGTTGTCTGCTGTTCATCCATTAGCACAACTTTATTATCAGAGGATAGCCATGAAACTTTACTCACACATTCATCCCATGGTCTAGTTAGTGCTATCAGAAAATTGTGCCACTTGGACATTCAGTATGACCATCACAGCAGCATTTTTGAAAATCTTGTTAAAGCTATTCCAAGGAGACACAAAGTCTTATTGAGATGGGGTTTGATGTCCAATATGGCTGCCACAGTGGCCATCTTGATTATCTTATCACTACTCTTCCTGAATGAAAAATAATATTGCCGTGGAGTTTTCGCCTGAATACATGTCATGTCAAGTTGGTCCTAAATGAACATGGTGCCACTTGCACATCCAATATGGCTGCCACAGTAGCCATTTTGAAAATCTTTTTATCGCTACTCCTCCTAAATGGATGGTTGTTTCAACATGGGATTTTACTAAATGACTTCCTATTATATCTGGTTGGTCCTAAATGAAAATGGTGCCGCTCAAACATCCAATATGACTGGCACAGTGGCCGTCTTGAAATCTTGTGATCACTACTCCTGAATGAATGGGGTTTTCACTAAAAGACTTTTTATGATGTCAGGTTAGTTGTAAATGAAAATGGTGCCAATCTGACTTTCAATATGGCCACCACAATAACCGTCTTGAAAATCTTGTTTGCTACTTCTCCTAGATGGCTGGTCGTATCATTATTGTGCTTCAACCAAAATACTTCTTATGATGTCAAGTTGGTCCTAAATGGAAATGGTGTCAGTCTGATATCCAGTATGGCCACAGTGGCAGTCATCTTGAAAATCATGTTATAGAAAGCCATATCAACATGGAGGTTTCCACCAGAAGACTTCTTATGATGTCTTCTTGGTCCTATGGTGTTACCTTGAATTCTTGGAAATTCTTTTTGGCCAGTAGAGCATCAGTTCCTTTGAGGGACTCTTGTTTTGTATATGCATAGTATCTTTCTTCCATAAGTCTTTTCATTCTATCCAACTGTATTTCTTGCATCTTTCCATTGTTCCCTTGACTTTAGTCTGTAGTGATATTGTTCTGTTTTTGGTGATCCTTGCTTTATTAAAGAGTTGTATCCAACATGTCCAAAAATTCCATGTGCAAATCTCTGTACAAGTCACTAGTTTGTTGAAACAATTCAATTTTAAACAACCGATGATGCATACTAAATGTATGTAACATGAATACGTCATCTCAAGAAGCGGATCAATGACAATGTGAGAGTCTGACACAGTATAAGAGAAGCAGCCCATGCTTCCCGCCAAAAGATCAGCTGATCACATTATGACATTTGTTGACATAAACAAAAGGAAATCGTCAGAGCTTGAAAAATGCACTGACCCATAATTCAAACCATATAGAGAACAGGCATTCACATTATCCAATTTAATCCCACTCGTAGGGTTAAATTGAATAATGCATGTGCCCCGTTCTCTCTATAACTTAGTGTGGTGGTCATAAATAGAGGTATTCGTATTTATTGTCTTTCATTGGGTGCATTAATTTAGCAGAATGCAGTAAAAATGTATTTTTAAATTATTTTAGTATATCTAATCAGTGTTTAGTGAACATTTAAAAGAAAGGCACAAATAAATACATTTTAAGAATTAGTTTTTCTTTTTTTCAGGGAATTTAGCATATCCTATGAAGATACAAGAGATGTTTGTTTTGTAAACATGACACACTTGTATATTTTACAGTTTATTTATGTATGTAATGCTGTCATGATACATATTGTATTTAGGCTTTTATCGTGATATCAGAATTCAAGATGGCTGGTGATACCTGGCTCTAGTAGTTTTACATGAACCTCCAAGCCATCTGTATTCTTAATGCTTTGATTATTTGAACTTTTTGAACCCAACAAAATAAAATCAAAATTTAACAAGAACTGAAAACAGTCTCCAATACTTGGGATACTCAGTCTGTAAAAGAAAAGCACTGGAACAAAAGACCACATAAATGTTACATTTAATACCTTTAATGTTAAAGAGATATGACAACACTAAAATAAGTGACCTTGCTCTCTATGTCACTTTCTTTTCTATGTACCCTGTGCTTAAAAAAAGAAATAAATGCTAGTTGTTCCCATGTTTCTTTTATGGTTTTGAAAACTTTAGTAAATACATCATGGAACAGTTTGTTGGCAAGAATAAATGTTCTCAAGAGCCCAAGTTTCTTGCGACTATATTAAAAGTTGTGTCTTTTCCAGCCTGGTGATACTGGAGAGGAACCCCTGTATGTAAATGCCAAACAGTATCACCGCATTCTAAAAAGAAGACAGGCAAGGGCAAAACTTGAAGCCTTAGGGAAAATTCCAAAGGAGAGACAGGTATTTACATCTACGTATACTCGTTGATAAGTCTAATACAACTGCTAACAACATGGATCCAGATCTGCTGTCATATAATGTGTCAGTAGATCAGGGTCTTCTGTGTTTGTTCTACTGATTAGTCCTAACAAACTGCACAGACCCAGATCTGCTAGCGCATTATGCAATGGCAGATCTCGGTCTATGCAGTTTGCATTTGGATCCAACTTTTAAGTGAGTACATATGGTATTTCAAAATTATTCTTCATAATTAAAATCATTGTAATAATAATGAAATAGATAAAAGTACATTCTGTAAGTTCTACTTATAACTTTAATTGTTCAGATTCTTAAAGGAGATCATTTTTTATTACATAATGGTCTGCAGATATTGATTCCTGAAGGCTAAGAAATACTTTAGTACCTGGAAAATATCATTCATAATTAACAAGGGTAAGAATCTATTTTGTTTCACTGTTCCTGGAAATGAGGACCTCAATAGGGTAGACCAAGTACTTTTCCACTGCAGAGAAAAGGATGCTTGATTTAGTTAAATTTACTTGTCATACTGAGTATGGTTTGGATTTTAGTTGTAAATCATTTAATTGGTTAGGTTATTGCCATGTTTCTTGTCCAGATACATTACTCGATCATAATATGTTAGGAGTACATCCACTACCTCACAAAAACCAGACCTCACAACTGAAACAGACGTTAAACTTTTTTTTTTTGTGTGACTTGTTTTAGCAACAAATACACAACAAGTCTGCTTGCCAATGGGGAATTTAGACATGAGTGGTCTCCCCTTGGATAGAGGGATTGGCACCCAAAACATATAAATCATTGTTCACTACTTCCACTCATGCTTGGAAGCAAGCTGTTTCTTGAGGCCTTGCAAGTACTGAATTCACTTGTGCCTTTAATCAATTGAATGATTCTTTGGAGTTTTCTCACCTCGGGGGAAGTATACTGTAACTTGTTCTCTGAATTTATCACTTCATTTGCCTAACTTTGGCATAAAATAAGCTTGTTGGTGCCATCCTAATTGGCTGCCCTGTGGTCTATAGTTCTTTGAATTCAACTGAGTACTTGACCATGCTATGAATTTTGTTTAGTAATTGTTATGCATAACATGTTGTAAAGTTATTCATGTAATTCCCTGGGCATTTTTGTTTATTCATAGCATCTCATTCACAGTAAGTTCAGTGTGATGCTTAACTGATTTCACCTGTAGATGCCATTGTTCTGTTCTCTCTAATCACCTGTGTTAACCATTGGGCAGGATTAAGTACATGGGATGCAGCTGGTTTAAGCTGCCTGAAGACAATCACCTTGCCTGTATAAATTGTGTGTGCAGTTGAGACCATACTTGCAACATGTGCTCACGCTGGTCTGCAAATTTATGAGCAACAGTCATTACCAAGAACAAAGTTGGGCAAATGAGAGAGTTAGGAAATGAGGAATCAAGTATGCAGATGCCATTAGCATTGCTTCTACCAACACTGCCATCACCATCTTCCCTTTATCTGAATCCCAGAAGGTGAAAGATCACCCATTCAGAATAAGATTTGGCAGTCCAGGCCATCATGGGCTTCTCACACAGTGCTAGCACTGCTGTTGCCCTTGTTGCCACAAACGTAACAAATCGATTCAGTACTAACTACTGGGCCAGCACCAACATGGTACAGTGCTACATCTGGACCAGTAGTTGATATACCATTAACAAAGACAATCCCGGTACTGGCTACAGTGATCTTTCCCAGGATAGCCAGTACTGGACTTCAGCACCAGATAACAACCGACTGCAGACCACACCAGCTCTGGCACAGCCTAACTCAATGCCTTTAACATTCAGGCCCGGGTATGTTGATCTTTTTTCCTGGTATCCCCAGTCTTGGCATGAAGACACAGATATAACCTGGTACCCAATCAATACCAGCACAGTACTGTAGCCCACCTAAATTCAGGACATTATTTTACTTCATATAGACCCTGGTACTGATTATGGTGATCATTCCATCAATGGCCAGATTTAGGCACCAGAAGTCAGCAGGCTCCAGACCATGTCTCCAGCTCTGGCACAGCCTCAACTTATGCAATCTACCTCTGTAACTGGGTACAGTGATCTATTTCCAAGTATACAGTCCATTGTGCCACAATTGGGGCATTCCATCATGCACAGACTATCGAGCCAGTAGCAGCATGGTACAGTGGCCCATCTGCGTCATTCATGGACATTCCATCACTTCATATATTGACCCTTGTGTTGACTATGGTGATCATTCCCTTGAAAGCTAACATGGACTTAGACACCAGAAATCAGCCATCCCCAAACCACATCTTCAACTTTGGCACAGCCTCAACCACTGGGACTTGGTATCATGGTCTTTCTTCCCAGTAAACCCAGTTTTGTTCCCAAAACACCCTGTGTCTGACATCTAGTCATGCCTTGTCCAGTGCCAATGCTCTCATATATGTCCAGTATAACCAGTGCCGGATTTGGGTAATAAACATTACCAGACCAATGGAAGCATCATGGATCAGCACCAGATAGGTCCGTCACTGATCCTGGCTCTGTTGCAACCCAGTACTGGTTACATAAACTCCGATTCCTTGTCATTCTGTAATTACCACAGACCTTATGGTGACACACAAGAGATTGTCTGTATATCAGGTGTGCTATCATGGACGGACTCCTGGCCTTGTTCATTCAGCTTCACCAGTTCAGTTGTTGCTACTTTCACAGGAGGTTCCGTTGCCATCCCTCTCATTCAAGTTCAAAGATACGTACATAGCCTAGACACCTTCCATATCCGGTAGAAAATTCCACTTATGGCTCATATACTCAGTTAGGCAGCTCAACACTCACTCTATAATACCATAGCATCCAGTAAGCTCTAGATTGTGGAAAAATATGCATTCCTATCGACATGCATGCTGCTAAAAGATCATCACAAAACAATCCTCAGATCCCACCCTTTATCTTCAACCACTTATTTTATGACCAGATAGAGGCCAATAAACAGGCCTCAACAAGCATGCCAGTGTTGATCAATTTTTTTATACCCTAATCCGAGTAGGTGAGGAGTCATTACCCTTCACCATAGAATGGGGGACACTCTGCCCTGTTGACCTGTGGGTATTACTAGAACACACTCACCTCATCAAAGAGCGCCCAAGCTCCTTCACAACACAACTCCACTGGGATCTTACTCCAGACTTTTTCAAGATCATAGCTCTCTAAACCAACACATTCGAACACCCAAGTTCAGCATGGATACCCTGAGATCAGTCTCTACCACCATTCAGGAGGGAAACCTTACAGGTCAAAAGTTCAGGGTAAGCGTCTCTTTGTAGCAAAGCATGAAATTCTCCACTTTTGCTCATCTTGGATTCCTTCTAAACAAGTACAAATCCTATGTCGTTCAGTCCAATATTCTTAAGTCATCTGGACACGGGATCCAAAAACCCCTTTGGTTTTGAGTTTGCCTCCCTCAAGAATGTCTCCTGAGGTTCACTCTGGTGGTTTCTCACCTCCACTTGAAGAGTTAGGTCTTAGCTTTGGAATCTCTTCACCTCTCAGGTCTTCTCAATGCAGCTGCAAACCTCGTGCCCTCTGCCACAGATTCATGAGAAACCCTGCAGATTGCCCATCAGACCTCAGTGGCAGCTGGAACTTTGCCTATCAGACACAACGATCAAAGTTTGGGATTTATAAGAGGTATCACCTTAGCAAATGGGTGGGGGGGTCTTCTCTTGTTTAGAGTGGTTTTCTTGCTTTAACATGAACCACTGGATCTCATCTGCATTTACGACAGAACAGTCGTCTGTGGTGCCCACTTGCTGCCCTCCTTCCACATGAGTGGGGTTTTGGCACCTGCAGGAGCTCTCTTTACAGGTCAACAGTGCTTCAGCCAAGATGCACCCTTGCAGGATTTGTGCAGAAGAGACACCAGTCCATCAAGCAATCATTTCCAGTTGCACTAGTCACTATGTATGGACTATCTATTCTCCCCCATTCTCCTAATCCATGTGACAAAACTCAGGATTGTCCAGAAATAATTGTGCATGTGTACTCAGTATATCCCATAATATTTATTGATTAAGAGGTTAATAACAAACTTTACATGCTACTGAATTGTAATAATTTCGATGAAAATATTAAGCTAATTTAATTAACATACACTATATTTATTTCAACTCCATTTTAACTTCTTTGACTTAAGAAAAGATTTGTCTCTGATTTTTTTAAGCTTTGTGCTTCTAATCATATGATATGACATTGTGGGCACCATTTATTATTTGTAAAGGCCAGCCAAGTTTTAATAAAAGATAGATATGGCACAATGGATAACAGTTTTCTTAACTAAAGTGTAATGTTCAAATCATGAAAGCAATAAATATGAGAGCAGAAATGATGTTTTTAGTGAACAAGCTGGTAAAACACACAAAAGCCCAGACAAAAGTAAAACAGAAAGTGAAACTTCCGATGAAGAATTGGATTCCTAAATGGTTGAAACAATGAAGAAAAACATAATCACACCCAGAAGAAATCGCTTGATAGCTGAAATAATGCAAAGACTGATGACTATAATGTTAGAGGGGCATACAATTTTAGACTTCTTCCATTAGAATATGGTCGGAGGCTTCAGAGAGGAGAATCTTGAAGTGAAGAAGGTTGTTTATTTGGTTTTTCACTGAACTTGAAATGATCTCTGTGCTTATAGATTTCCCTCAACTCTACTGATCTCTAAAATTTTGCAAAAAGCAAGAGAATTCTGATTGCTTCCCTCATGTGGGAAAAATCACTTAGAAACAGAGATTCCCAAGAAGATCCTGCCTCCCCACCTGCTCAAGCAACCACAAAACACAGGCTTTCCATCTGAATCCAGAGATGCAGAACCTGCATGATTGGCTCATATTAAACAAGCCCTCAAAAAGAAAAGCTTCTCAGAACATGTGGTGGTCAGATCTGCTCAGGCAATCTCCATCCATATCCACCATTCCACAATTTCAGACATGTTCCGACATCATGGAAGGAAAGATATAGTCCAGAACAAAGACCTCCCCAACCTTCTTATGAACTGACTGAAGGTTTTGACACTGGCCAAATGGAATCTTATGTGGCTTCCGATGTGGTTCAGTAAGACATCTTTTGAACGACTGTCTCAAGCCACCCCTTGCACAAAACCAGCTTCCTAGTCATTCTAGCTACAGCAGGTAGAGTCATTGAGATAAAAGTCTTGTCGGTCAACCTGAACTATCTGCAGTTTTGCATGAAGGTTTAGTTTCACTCACGACAGTCACTGCTTTTATTGTCAAGAACAGGATTCCACTCATGGGGAATCAGTCCTTTGTCTTAAAACTGCTGTCTTCTTTGGACCCTTTGTCCCAAAGGCATCTGCGGGACCCTTTCAGGGATCTGAAGTGGTACCTAAAGAAAATGTGCCAATCAGAAGAGGGAGAGTTTGCTCATTCTTATCACTCAAAGAAGGATGGGATGATATTTCTGCTCAGGCTCTGTTGTCCTGGATACAGTGGGTTATCCACTCAACCTGAAAGGAACTAAGCCAAGACCAGATTATGTTCTTAGGCGTATTGGCTCGTGAGGTTAGATCAGTTGCCACTGACATAGCATTTCAGTGCAACTGCTCCCTAACTGACATCATCCAAGCCCTAGGATGGAGGTCGGAGACAACGTTCTCTAGCTCTTACCTCAGAGATCTTTCATCCCAAAGTGACCTGGTGCGGCCTATATCAGTAGCACAACAGGCTGCCTTCCCAGATTGTTCAGGAGCTGTGCAGTGACAGGTGTTACTTGACTCTACTTCTGGTGGATTTACAGGAATGAAATTTTTTCTCCATCCATATCCACTTGTAAACCAGGTGCCAATCCTTGCAGATATATTGCATGACCTCATGCTGCTTCATGTGCATTATGTGGCTGGAAACAAGACCAACTCCAGAGTAAGGTGGCTGTAATTCCCTCCTCCTCATACCTGGTCTCCTAACATATTATGATTATTTGAAGAAGAAGCCAATTTGTGGAGTACAAATATGTTTCTTCAGAGTATTTACTGAATCATAATATATGAGCACACCCTCACAATACTCCCTACAATTACATTCCAAGCCTTCTATCCAAGGGGAGACCACTCTTGTCTGACTTACACCTTGGCAAGCAAATTACTTTTTAGCACATCATTTGGTGAAGGAAGCTAAAGATGTGGCTGACATCTTCTTAGTTTGGGAGGATTGTATGTGTGGTTGTACTTGAACATATTACAATGGGGTAAGTATTGTCAAATAAACATTTTACTGTAAAAATTAGTTTCTACATTTTGTTGAGCTTTTTAACAAGATTTCTCAAAAGACACACAACATCAACAAATGAAATTTGCTGCAGTGTTGCACCTTGGATCCAGTCAGCTAGGGACAATGTGTCCCCATCCCCCAAATCTGAGGGACACAACAAATCTCAAATGGATAAATACTTGTTCGCATTACAAGTAATGGTCAAGAAGGCACACCCAAGAGGTGCACAGGGGTAAAGATTTGGGAAACATGGGGTCAAATATTGTGGGAAAACCACAATAATGTGATCAAGGTGCAACAGAGTGACTAGCATATTTGTATGCATATGTAGACAACGATTAGATTTTCAGGCAAGTACAGCAATTTTTCAGTGGGTTATTAACTCTTTATTAAACCTTTTTGGACTTTTTTGACAAAAACGTTGCTTGCATAAATAAGCAAAAACCATGTGATGTAGACAAATTAAATGTAGTAGTTGATCTGAATAGATTTGCAGGACATTAGAGCAGTATGAAATTTGATAGTCATATTTGTGTTCATCAGTAGATGACTGGTTTGATTTTCAGGCCATTACAACAGTTTTTCAATTTTTAGCTCTACTGGTCATAGACCAGGAGAACTTATGGGATGGTCTGTAGTCCGTCATTCATAAGCACAAGTATGCTATCACAACTCTACTTGGAGGAATGCCATGTAACTTTACATTCACATTCATCCCATGGTCTAGTTGGGCCTAAATGAAAATGGTGCTGCATGGACATCAGTATGGCTGCCATAGTGTCTATCTTGAAAATCTTATCACTGCTTCTCGTGAATGGATGGTCATTGGGTTTTCACTAAAACACTTCTTATGGTGTCTAGTTGGTCCTAAATGAAAATGGTGTCGATCTGACATCCAATATGGCTACCACATTTGCCATCTTGAAAATCTTATCACTACTCCTCAGCAAAGAGTAATATTGTCATGGGGTATTCAGCAGAAGACTTATTATGACATCTGGTTGGTCCTAAATGAAAATGGTGCTGCTTGCACATCCAATATGGCCATCACAGTAGTCATCTTGAAAATCTTGTCACTACTCCTCCTGAATGGATGGTTGTATCAATAGTGGCCATCTTGAACATTCATGTTGTCACTGCTTCTCCTGAATGAATGGTTGTCCTTACATCCATCTGTCCATTACCAACTATGTTTCTGCACATTAACTCAAGTGGTCCACTGTCAGCAGTTACCAAACTTTGTGAAAGCTTGCACTTGGTGTGAGGAAGAACCCAAATGATTCTGGGCTCAAAAGCTTAAAGGTCAAGGTCATTGTGACAGAGAGACGGAAATGGTTTCTGCACAATAACTCAAGTTCTCCACCATCTACTGTTACCAAATTTTGTGGTTGGCTTGCATTTTGGGCAAGGGAGAACCCTATTGATTTCAAAGTCAAGGTCATGGCTACTGAAAGAAGTAAAATGGTGCCTGCACAATAGGTTGAGTTCTTACCAGCTACAATTACCAACTTTGTGGCGATTTGCACTTGAGTTAAGAAGAACCCTATTGATTTTGGGGTCAAAAGGTCAAAAGTCAAGCTTACTGACTGAAAAGAAAAAACTACCTCTGCACAATAACTCAAGTTCTCCACCATCTGTAGTTACCCAACTTGTAGATAGGTTGCACTGGGTGTACGGAAGAACCATATCGATTTTGAGGTCAAAAGGTAAAGATCACTGGCTGAAAGAAGAAAAATGGTTTCTGCACAATAACTCAAGTTGTCTACCATCTACATTTACCATACTTTGTAGATGGCATGCACTTTGTGTAAGGAAGAAGCCTATTGAAGCCTATCAATTCTGGGATAAAAAGGTCATAGGTCAGGGTCACTGTTACCAAAAGAATAAAAATGGTTTCCACACAATAACAGTTATACATCACATACCTGAACCAAACTTTATGGATGGCTTGCACTTGGGATAAGGAAGAAGTCTATTGATTTTGAGGTCAAAGGTCAAGGCCACTGTGACTGAAAGAAGAGAATTGGTTTCCACACAACATTAGTTCTACATCACAGACCTGGACCAAAATTTGTGGATGGCTTGCACTTGATTTTGTGGTCGAAAAGGTCATTGTGACTGAAAGAAGAAAAAAGGTTATGCAAAGAAATTTCAGTTGTATACATATAATACTATTAAACATGGGGTGGGCATATAATGTGTATTTCAGGTACTCTCATTGAAAAAAATAAAATCTTTTTTGTATTAGCTACTCTTGTATTAAAGATCAGTCTTTTAGAAACACAATACCGTAACATTTAAAGGTTAAAAAATACAATTCACTATTTCTCCAAACTCTAGTAAGGTTATTTTTTAAGTTTTTTTATGGCTGTGTTAGTACTCTCAGAGAAGCATATTGTACTTTTGAAAATTGCCTGCTTTGATGAATACACTAACTGACCATAAAACATCAGGCAAAACCTGCACATGGGTTTTGAGAGGCAGTGGAGTTATTCCTAATGTTTTATGGCTGAATAAGTATTCTCAGAGAAGCCCATTTTACTATTTAAAAACTTTTCCAGAAATACTTGTATGAGTCAAGACATCGGCATGCCTTGAACAGACAGAGAGGATCTGGAGGTGTGTTTGTTCCAGGAGGGAAAGAGTCTAACAGTTATCACGGTGCACAGCAAAGAAATGGACAATCTCACATTGACATTCATCCTAATGATGATGGAGTACAGATTCCTATTGTAACACAGGCTTCCGACCTAATTGGAACAATAGGTACTTGACATCCCATGGAAGAATTGTTGAGAGGATATTTATTGACAGAGCTGAATCATTTGTGCCCGAAGCAATTTTGACCAGTGTTTGGTACCTCAGTGTTGAATTTTAATCTGTACAAACAACTTAGTGTAAGGATAGCACATGTACAAAGGATGGGATCAAGTAATAAAAATTAATTGTTCATGCATTGTAAGTCTTGATAATCTACCTTACATTTATCCGGCTTTAGCATTTAGATAAAGCAAAGTTGGAAAGTGTTGGGCTAAAAACATTCAAATGCTGTGTGGATCTACACTGTAAGGATATGAAACAATCACATCAAAGGTCATCAGTGATGTGAGAATTCTGCATTTTGATGGAAAATCGCGATCAGAAATTTCAATTTCCACATCTTTTTATTTTTTCTGTGTTCCAGATTGTCATGGATGCCTCTGCATATTCCTGTCATGGACATGGTGCACTAGTACACCATATATGTGCACTTTAGTCTGTTCCTGCAAAAGGAATTGTATGCCAGTCTAAAAGCCTAATTCCACAGGTTTAATATGATATCTGATAGATCATTTTGGCATCAGAAGTCGCTGTCATTGGTTTTCAGTGGAAGATATCGAGCACAGTACAAAATTCTTATGGTCACAGGGGCTTGTAACCTACTTTACACACAGTATAGTATATGTTTTAATACATACACTATACTGTGACTGTATGTGAAGTATGTTACAGGCCCCGGTGGCAGTATTAAGGAAGGATGTAGTGGATGAGAAATCCAGTGATGTGGTGAAAATAGATGCCAATATCAGGAATCCTTTGCAGATGGGAATAGCTAGAGAAGCCAGTTGATGGTGTGAAATTAGAGACTGTGTTCAGCAAACTGACAACATAAATAAATCTGGCAAAGCTTTCTGTAAAATATGCTATAGAATAGAATGTGTATTTGTTGGAATTTTCTTTCTATTGCAGTGGTGGGTATAGGATTGCACTAAAGAAAAATATTATTTACATATTTTTTTACCTTGCATTCCCTTAATTCAGTAGGTTGCAGACTATTTCTTGTTAAAGTGGGTATTAAATATTCCTGTACCCGTTAACATAGCATTGCCCATGGACCCTATCAGACTGTGATGGGAAGCAGGCAACTCAGAGTCTCCACTTTTATTTTTTGTTAAATCTGACAGTAATTAAATCTTATTCTTTTTGTAGTATTAAGAGACCAGGTACCGTCTCTCAATGTTTTGTAGTATTAACGAGACTAGACATTGCCTCTCAATTTTTTAAGCAAAAAACTTTAGCTCAGGCCAAGACCACCAGCTCCCAAAAAATCAAATGGTGTACTTGCCACCCACAGCAAATTAAATTTTATACTTGCATTGAATTGCTCTGTGGAAAAAATGTAGCAGTATAGAAGATGGACTTGGGTTAAGAAAAATCATGACATTTCTATGGTCCTAACTTTAGTCCAGCTCAAGTTAGGGTTGTGTCAGTAAAGCATACTTGGGACCCAACGAAGGTACTTTCAATGTGGAGTAATCACCCATAGATCCAATTTAAAATTTTGTTTTCATTTTCATATGACCTCCTTGAGTGATCAGAGTGTTCTGGCACACATTTTTTTTTTAAACTGCCTTCCCTGGGTATCATGTATGTTTAAATGGAACTGCCCTTATAGAGTGTCAGAGTTTGGGAACTTTGAACCCAAGCTGGAGCTCTGTGTTCACTAAAAAGTGTGAGAATATGGGGAATGAGTTTACAGTATAAGCCCTCTTACAATTTTGTTCATTCTTCCTTTATATCTTGATATGAACATAGGTGTGTCTATTTAGGTGGCAAACATGCAAGGGTATTATGGTCTTTTACAACGAGGATAATCGGAATGCCAGTTTCCGTGACTTTTCAATCACTTACAAAGTGTTCCTTAGATTAATATTTTGTCCTCTGTCATAATATTTTTACAGTAGAACCTGTCTTGAAAGACCACCCCTTCTACCAAAAATTCATGGTCTTTCAAGACAGGTGGTCTCTCATGATGGGTTATAACACTGTAGAATCAATAAATCTGTGCACTGAGAATGTGGCCTCTCAAGACAGTTGGTCTTTCAAGACCAATTTTACTGTAGCAACTTTTCAGACAAAATATACATCAGATGCATATAAAGAAATACATTTCTGCAAAATTGTGCATACAGAATGTTTATGTAAAGTTTTGAAATCATGTTAATGAGGAATACTTAGTAATACAGATGTAGTCTTCATACAGCATTTTTTATAATAAATTTAAAAAATTACCAAGTCTTTGTAGCAAGAGTTTAGATTTGTTAAAATTACATCATGTGCCACAGAAAACTGCAGGTTATTAGTTCACAACACCAGAAAGGAACTACTTCTGTATTCATGCACCCTTTTTGTGTTCTTTGATAATATTTGTAAACAGTGATTAAAATTTAGTTTTGTTATTTATTCTCGAGATTTATTATTAGTTTTATAAGTATATGTCCTTAAACCATATACTGTATATATGGTTAGATTAGTGCAGACAGGGTTCATGCAGGTCCTTAACAACTTTGAAAGTGCTTTATTTTAAAATGGTTAAATTAGTGCCGTAGAACTTCTTGAAAATTAACATTTTTGTTAATAAGTGTTGGAAAGTGCTCGAATTTGATCACATACTTGCATTTCAGCTATACATGTTCCTCAGTAGCTCAGTTGGGAAAAAGCACTTTGCTCCAATTTCCTCAGCATGATATAGCCAACAATGTGTTAAAAGTGCCCTTAAAACCACCAAAAACAAAAAGTAAATGCTACAAAACAGTCAGCCATTTGTACTGTGGATAATGCTTCTCTGTTATTAGATGTTATACATCGATGGTGAAAGGGCTTTCCCCTATGTCATTATGGAGAACATATAAACCTTGAAATTCAGGTGATAGTTTCTGTTTTTCTCATGAAATGTGGTACAAAAATAGGGCAACCAAATGGGTGTTCTTTTGCTAGAAAAAAAATATTCGTCTTGCTGAAAAATATCCCTTTACTATATCAAAGCTCACCATGTCATAATTATAATATGTATATCTGTTCAATCTACATGTATTAGTGATATTTAATGACTACATTGGTTAATTTAAAAATTAAAAGAACAAGGTACTACTTTATATCACATGACCGTGACTCATTTTCCACCTAAACAATTGCCATTTTTCAGTTTGAAAAACAGAATGAGAATGTATTGATTGGAGGTTCACACTGGTCAATTAGGTTGAAGATGCCTGATCCCTCTGCAGTCACAAAAATGTAGAATTGCACCCTCCTGCATGACGTAAAAGGCAACTAATGGAGGAAACCTTTTTGCCTCGAGATGCATAATGTGATGACGTTCCAGCTGAGAAACCTTAACTTTTTAAAAGAGTTGATATAATTTTTTTTTACTGGATTGTACCCTTTCGTGCCATTATTTTTGTTTTGTATGCCTTTTTGGAGATACCTAAACTTACTTGGCACTATATAGCACTATACATACATACATACATACATACATACATACATACATACATACATACATACATACTTTGAACATGCCTAGAAATATTGTTTTCAATTATCAGTGGATGGACAAAGAGGAATATAAATAGCAACAAAAAAAATACCACCCAATTTGTGAATTATATCCTTGAAAACTGTTGCACACGTTTTTCAAAGGCCTTGAATTTTGTGCCACTAGGGCTGTATGAACCATGTGCAGTATTTTTTTCCAAATTTGATAATTAAATTTTATTTTGAGTTTTTTTTTTTCTTCAAGTATTTGCAAATGAGCAGCTAAAAAACTAATGTAGAATTAAATCTCCAAAGCTAGTCAGAGAGTGTAATCGCCTTTAATTGCAGTTATTTCTTAAGCAGCAGCAGCAGTAAATGGATCTTTCTTTAAAAAAATTTGTTTTATTTTTTGGAATTTCCCTTTTGAAACAGAGTTGGAAATTAATATTTCTCTCCCCCACCCCCAATACTAGTCTGAAATATAATTGCTCTAAATCAGTCAAAAATATGCATGCTGTAAAACATGCACACATGCAAGCACTTGCCAAATACACACATCCCATGTGTAGATCTGCAAGCACTTGCCACATGCACACACACACATCCCACATGTAGATCTGCAAGCATGAGTTTACATTTTACACAGATGAATTTGTTTATTCAGTTTGTGAATTGGACAGCGTTTAGCTGCCTCATATTTTTACATTTGTGAGATTACAGGGAATTCAGTATAGAAGTGCCATATTCATTATGCTGCTTGAGAAGGATGATGATGACTATCAAGTGAAATACATGGGGGAAAAAAGGAGTCTATTTTGAAGGGGGGTAAAAATGACTGAAATTTTGGTGATAAAACTCCTGAAAAAAATACTTGATATATCGTATTGGTCTAGATTATTCTCACTTTCAAACAGTGTGATGGTGGTGGTGTATGTTTTTGTCAGTCAGTCTCACATTTCATGAATAGTATATCTGGTGTTTTGACTAATTTCTTGTCGAAAACGCCCATCAAAATAGTATCTGTTTTAGAAATATTGATTACATGTAGAGTTAAATTATAGCAAACAAAGCTCTGCTTCACACAGCAATGTTGATGGCATTTGAACTCAACTTACAAGCTAGTATAAATGGTAAGACAAGTAAAATGTTATTGTCCACCATACTACCTCATTTAACTTTTAATACTATACATACATACAAGTCAAGTCCAACTCCAAACAACATAGACCCTGATCTACCATAGTATAATGCATCAGCAGATCAGGGTCTATGATGTTTGTTCTACTGATTACTCCTAACAAACTGCACAGACCCAGATCTGCTGGGGCATTATGCGACAGCAGATATTGTCTGTGCAGTTTGTAATTGGACTCGACTTGTGAGTATAAATGGTAGTTAGAAAAATTAGTACTCTTTTCTCAAAATATTAATTGACAAAATAAATAAAACTTCCATGCATTGCAGTAGCAGTTGCACAAGCCTAAAATTTGCAGGTACCACAATCATGATGTCACATTTCCATGATGTCATGCAAAATCAGTCAATTCAAACACTTCACAGAAACTTTCACTCTTTATGTTGTACTCAATTCATATATTTTCTAAACTCCATCAAGTATCATGACTGTGAGCTTTATTTTATTGAATGAATCATTTGTCTAAGAGTGATTGATCTTGGCAGGATGTATGAGGCACTAATCAAGATTCTATTTTCCTTTTTTTGAAAAAGGACAAGTTTTTGAGCACAAATCTAACACTTGGACTAAAAATCAAATTTAACATTTCATTAACTTTATTAAGTATGGAGTTTTCAGGTATGTAGCATAAAATTACTGTATATACTCGCATATAAGTCCAATTTAGATGAAAACTGCACAGACCCAGATCTGTCATCACATAATACACTGGGTCTATGCAGTTAGGAGTAATCAGTAGAACAAACAACATAGACTCTGATCTGCTGGGACATAATGCAATGGTAGATCAGGTCTGTGTTATTAGCAGTTGCACTCTACTTAAACATGAGTATATATGGTAGTTTCTTAAGGGATGTGCCAAATATTAGTGATGCCATTTGATCCCAAGTATTGTTGAAAAGTTTCACATTTTAAGTCAGTATTTTTCTTTGTGCTGAAAGACATAAAAAAACAGCAGGAACAAGAGTACATTGTTCGAGACCATTGATTTTTTAATCCGTCACCAGTATGCTGATGATTATTGATGTTGTAATAAGATGATAAGCAAGAAGAACCCGTCTTGAAAGTCAGCTCCTGCCAAAAAATAATGGTCTCTTAAGACAGGTTGTTTTTCATGACAGTTCATAACACTCTGTAATCAATAAATCCATGGATTGAGAATCTGGTCTCTCACAACAGGTGGTCTCATAGCAGTGGTCTTTCAAGACGGGTTTCACTGTACCAGAACATAATTCCTACACATGCCTCAGTAAGTGTCTCACCTCTGGTTTTTTTTTTTTTTTTTAACAAACTTGCATAAAAATAGCCATTGTAAGCACATGTTTTGATCCAAGCATACCTTGTGGGGATTAGTTTCGTTTGGCATTTTGATCCAAGCATATCTTGTGGGGATTAGTCTGGTCTGGCAATTTATGGCATGTCAACACAAGTAGGTTATTTAGATTATAGAGGAGGCAATTGGAGTAAAGAGCCTTGTTGAAGGATGCACCACAGTAGATGACCCAAACTGATCCAATGGTAGGATTCGAACCTGCACCTTTTTTGGTCACAAGTCCAGCACACCAACCACTGAGACACCATGGCTCCTTCCCTTGTGGAGAGAAAGCAACTGCTATATACCCAGACATAAAGATTGTCACAGTACCCCACCACCATGTATGCCTGGTGTATTGTTACAATTTAACTTTGAGGTTTATCAGTTAACAGTTATTATATGTGTTTTATTGGGTGCAGCCATATTGGGAGACAGAATGAACCTCCAGACTTGAGAGTTCCTAACAGAGACAAAGAGTTGACTCTTCTAGCTTGTACATATATATACATGTGATAAGGACAATATTGATGACATCAGCAATGTACACTTATTATGATGAACTTTATTCTCAGGAAATTTACCCATAATATAATTTTCTAAGTGCACAGTGTATGTATTACATTAAATATGGTAGCATTAAAAATAAAGACTTCAAAACTTTGGTCTAATTACAGAAGTGTAGGAAAATGTTTGTTTGCTTAGCCTTTAAGTTAAATTTGCCAAGTTTTGTACCTGCATGTTTATTACCTGTGCAAACACACTGTATATACCATAGACACTGATTTGCCTTTGCATAATATGCCAGTAGATCAGGATCAGGGTTTGTTCTACTGACTAGTCCTAGCAAACAACATAGACCTTGACCTGCTACCACATAATGTGCCAGTAGATAGGGGGCACTGTCGTTTCTTCTACTGACAGGTCTTAGCAAACAAGATAGACCTTGTTCTGCTGTTGCATAATGTGCTGGTAGATTGGGGTCACTTTTTTGTTCTACTGACTAGTCCTAGCAAACAATGTAGACACAGATCTCAAGGTACATTATGTGACAACAAATCAGGGTATGTACTGTTTGCATTTGGATTTGACTTGTACACAAGTGTATATGGTAAATTTTCTATCACCAGTATCAAGGCTATGAAATTTTTTGTTCATGGCAGATTTAAAATGTTACTGTATGTGCAGGATTTATATCAATACAGTGAAACCAGACAGTTGTATTCATACCCCCCCACCATTTGTATCATAAACAATGAATGCCAATTAATGAAATGCTTCTAAAAATAATCCAGGAAATATGTATTCTGAAAGTGTTAATTGAATATAGAGGCATCCATATAAACAAATTCTTGATTAACAAGGCTTCACCATACATACATGATACATGTATCTTAGTCGGAATGTGAATAAATATCATCTTAAATAAATAAGCTACCACTCAATAAAAAAACTTTATAGTTATCGTGACTAAGTATAAACAAGTTTTTACCAAGTTTATTCTTTGCTTAAATCTCAACTTTTGTTGGATGTTTGATGCCATGATACCACACTGTCAGGATGTTCACCCCATATGTTACATGGTTGTTGTGACCTACTTTCTACACCAAGATTTCTCGCTTCTTTAAAAAAAACTTTTGTAGAGCTTATGACTTGTAGAATACTGACCATGTAGGATTGTTTTTGATGTAGAGGTTTACAATCTGTAAATATGTTTTGTGTCCTATCATTTACATGCTTATAACATTTAAACTAGAAATTTAAATACTAAGCAAGATGGTGGAGAATTATAAGTTGATTGTGACTAATTTGTAAAATATGTTTTTAAGCATTTGGTTGCTATCATTTACATGACGTTCAAAAAATAAATTTTCTTAACAAATTGACCATGATTTCATTCTTCATTTCAAGATCAAATTTCTTCTTACTAGGAAAACTTAAAGTTCACATTACTAAATGTTTCTTTCACTCAGAAAGTTTTATTCCAAAAGCAGAGAATTATAGAGGCTTTTTTTTGTTGTTTGTTTTTTGTTTAAATTAGCTGTACTGGTCATAGACCAGAAGAGCTTATGTGATGGCCTTTCACCCATTGTCTGTTAGCACAGTTATTGCTACTCCTAAACAACTGGGAGGATTTTGCCACCATAATTTGCAGGCACATTCAGCTCGAGATCTGATTGGTGCTAAATGAAAATGGTGCCCCTTGGACATCCAATATCGCTACCACAGCAGCCATTATTAAAATCTGATTGTCACTACTACTCCTAAACGGATGGTCATATCAACATGGGGTTTTCACTGAAAGACTTCTTATGATGTCTAGTTTGTCCTAAATGAAAATGGTGCCCCTCAGACATCCAATATGGATGGTCATACTGATACGGGGCTTTCACTAAAACACTTCTTATGTCTTGTTGATCTTAAATTAAAATGTTGCTGATCCAACATCCCATTGGGTGGACATTTTTAAAATCTTATTGCTACTCCTCCTGAACATGGGGGTTTCACTAAAAGACTTCTTATGATGTCTGCATGGTCCTAAATGAAAATGGTGCAGATTCAATATGGCTGCCATGGTGGTCATTTTGAAACTCTTGTTATTGATACTCCTGAACATATGGTCATATTGACATGGGGTTTTCATGAAAAGACTTCTTGTGATGTCTGGTTGGCCCTAAATGAAAAAGGTGCTGGTCTGACCATCAATATGGCCACCACGGTAGCCATCTTGAAAATCTTATCACTATGTCACCTGAGCAGATGGTCACATCAATATGGTGTGTTCACCAAAAGACTTATTATGATGTCTAGTTGATCCGCAATAAAAATAATGCTAATCTAATATCCAATATGGCCACCATGATGGCCATCTTGAAAATCTTTATCGCTGCTCCTGAATGGAAAGTCATATTGAAATGGGGGTTGGTTTCATCATGAGACTTTTGATAATGTATACTTGGTCCTAAATGAAGATGGTGCTGATCTTACATCCAATATGGCCACCAGATGGTTTCAACACTCAGCAGTTAAAAAGATACGATCTTATCTTGGATTCCTGGAAATTCTTTTTGGTCCTTATAGTGTTAGGCCCTTTGAAGGAGTCTTGTTTCCTTGACAAGACTTGTGTACAGCAGATCTGTAGGGTTGGTATACAGCTTTTACGACTTGATAATAAACTACTACAAATAAATAATCAAGCTATGTTCTGTTACCCCTAAGACACTCAGGAATTATTTATTCAACTACTCTTTTACTCACACATTAGTAATACTAAAATATTTGCATATTTATTTGCTTGTTAATTTAGTTACAGTAAATAATTTTAAATTCATGGAGTACAATTTTCATGGTTTTCTTGGGTCAGCTAGACCGTGAATTTCAAGTTGCAACAAAATATGAACCAAGCTGATATTCAGTGTCCTCCCCTCCCTCCAAGCTGTATGCAATAGTAAAGAATTACTCATTTGTTTTAATACCAATGATGTTTATAGTGCTGAGAATGAAACGGTTATGAAAGATGAAAAACAATGGAAATTTGCTTACAATTTAATGTGCATGCACAATGTCATGAACTTTAAAGTATACTATTATGGTAAGAACAGAAGCTGAGAGAACCCACAAGATGAACCATGGCAGGTTTCAGCTTTGTTAGGCATACAGACAATAAAAACATTGCTTCATATGCGATGATTCTGCACATATTCTTGATTTTAATAGGAAAAGCAGTACAAATAGTTGCAACGATTAGAAGAGAGCAATGAACTTGCCCCAACAGTTGCCATGTGGGAACAGTGTACACTTTAAGTTTAGATAGGAGTATACACTACATTTATGTCAAGTTCTCAGTGTTAGTGCACCGAGTTCAGTTGGACATTGGTGTTACACATATAACACTAGTTGCCTATATGAATGCACACATAGTGTTAATCAAAACACTTGATCTTTTTATTTGACTGGCCTGCATTAGTCGATGGTGAGATCAATGGGGATGGCTTGGTCTTTTTATTTGACTGGCCTGCATTAGTAGATAGTGAGATCAATGGGAATAGCTTGGTCTTTTTATTTGACTGGCCTTCATTAGTAGATAGTGAGATCAATGGGAATGGCATCAATCTTAGGATTCAGTGCTGATCTTTCTGCAAGTTATATACAGGAAGGGTACATGTTATTGCAGTTCACAAGCGAGACATAGCATTTGGTAGAACTTAGTTTGTTCTACATGTTCTATATTCAAGGCCTTCTAAGACAAACGAGAAATGGCATACAATAATGCCCCAAGTAATCTGTGAACTGAAGAAGACCAATGCAAACTGAAAACCATTGATTATAAGAACATAGGAGCCACAGTAGCTCAGATGGTAGAGCATTGGATTTTGCAATCCAATGGTTGCGAGTTCGATACCAACCCAGCCTAGCCCGGGTCAGCTGCCTCTGTGTGTTTTTAGGAAAGGCACTTATCTTGGCATGATATAGCCAACAATGTGTTAAAAGTGCCATTAAAACTAACAACAACAAAAAAAAGCATCCAATGAGTCTGGCATTTGTAAGCAAGGGAATCACAGTTGATACGTCCCTAATCATCAAACACATTTTACCTGAATCAGACTAAAATTTGGCTGAAATAATGTGTAAAACTGGAAATTCCCCCAAAGTGTATAAAAGTGTTTATTTAATGTATATATTTGGGAGAATCTCCCAGATGGCTGTTCCATAAGTTTCACACAAGTGTATGAATAAAGCCCAGACTCAAACAATGCAAACAATGGGGTTTAACCACTGATCTGTCCTGTACTAAAACTAAAGATGGAAGGTTTTATCCATTGTTTAGAACTTAGCCGAACTTATTAAATTATTTCTCAGTGTAGCACATAATCAGCTGGCCTGTTATATGTTCTGCATTTCCGACCCATCTCCAGCACTTATAAACAGGAGACAAGACACAGCATTTGATACAGTGCAGCAAAGAATGTAACATATTTATGTAAATAGCTATCATGTGACATATACCATATACATACATTGTTGAATAAATGATGAAATCAATAACAGCACACACACACCAACCAAACTGTCCTGCACACAAAGCAAAGGCAAAAGTAGGCATTACTTTCCAGATGGTGGTGGTATTGTTTTGGGAATAGGTGTCAATGTTGTTTTTTTGCATTTAGAATTTGGGGAGTACTAGGTATTCCTCACTGCCATAAAAAGCAGGAAACTGAATTACTTTTTAATACCAGTGGTTAATTATACATGTAGCTTTATATTTAGCTCCATTTCTCTGACACTGTTGCATACAAAGTCAAAACTTCATTTGAAGTGCCTGACTAAGTACAAGCAAACTGTATGTCATAGTGACTTAATTTTCTTGCTCTAGTGCAGGGGTGTCAAACATACGGCCAGACTTAATATTTATTATTATTATTTATATCAAATCTGGCCCACCATAGCAAATGAGTTGGACACCCCTGCTCTAGTGACTTTGCTTGGTTTTGGGATAGACATTGCATTACATGTAACTGTTATTTGGGGGGCAAATTTTGTTTCAAAAGAACACAGGCAAGTCAGTAGAAAAAATGGGTTTAGCATCTTAAGAATATTATACTTTGTTGCCTGTCTGAAAATGACAATAATTTTTAACAATATCTGGAGAAAGGAGAAAATGCTAACATCTTTTGTAGAGAAATTCCACAGCAGTATTGTCATTTCCACCAACTTGCTCTTAGTGCTACAATCAACAGTGCTCCAGATAAAGGGCATACTGACATGGTTCATGCATGAAAATAGTCAAAAATGTACAGACATGTACGCATAAATGTGTCTTTTGGAAGGGGAATCGCCTATTACGCATAAATGTGTCTACTGAAGCTTTCATCTTTTCATGTCACATTTTGATGGAGTTATTGCCCTTTTTCCATCAATTTTAAATATCCACTACAGCAGATCCTGTAATCAGCACAGCTTATGAACCAGTCAATATATTGTCTCACAGACCTAGATGTGCCTTTCTTGAGTTCTGTCTTGTCAACTCCACTCGGGATAGAGTTATGGCCCTTGAAAATTAACTTCATATCTTCATCTGTGATGTTACTTTCAACTCATAGTTCAAGAACCATTCAATAAATTCTGATGCCATTTGTTATGAATAGTCTTAGACTTGCATGTGCCTTCTATGAGTTTAGTCTCATCTACTTAATTTAGACAGAGTTATGCCCCTTGTCAATTAACGTTTTGTTTTCACACTGAAACTTTAAATGTTGCTTGTAATCAGTATATTTCAACAATCATTCAACATATTTTGACTGAATTTGGTAAGAACACTGTCTCATACATCTAGAGTTGCTTCTATGGCTTTTGTCTCATCAACACAATTTTGACAAAATGATGCCCCTTGTCAATCAACTACAATCATCCGTGTAATAAATATTGCTCAAAAAAACATTCAACATATTCTGATGCAATTTGATGTGAACATTGTTTCTTAAACCAAGATGTATCTTTTATGGGTTTTGTCTCATCTATTACATTTTGGACAAAAAAGCCCTTATTGATCAATTTTGTTATGTCTTTACATGGAATGTTACTTGTATTGACGAGACCTTGAAGGAGTTGGATTTCAAGCATTGAACATCAGCAATGAGCACTCCCTCATTAACACAGTTCCTGTTATAAGGTGAGAATAATCATGGATCCCATTTCATTAAACGATAGTAAAATCATATGCATCATGACTTCATTACAAGGTGGTCTCACCACAAGGCAGTACTCTATGGCTTCATGGACAGTATTGTAATGAGAGAGTACCGTAACATAATACAATTTTTAGTGTGAAACATTATTAATATTAAAAACAAATAAGAAACAACTACATAAACATGAAAAATCTTTTCATATTGTAAAGAATATCATTTACATGTTATTTTAACAAATGAAACCAGGAAATAAATTGTTAGAAGAAATTATCTTTTCATGTATTAAAAACTTCATTAAAAAAAATTAAATTAAATGCTTGCTTTTTTTATTATACATTGATTTCATGTAACAAAAGACTTAAAAGAATAAAAAGCCTTGAATACAAAAATAAAAGTAATGGACTTGCTGCTAAAATTATTATTCCTAATGAAATGAGGTCCTGATAATAATGAATATTCAAATATATGGAAATATTTTGTAAATAGTCAAAAAATTTAACTCAGTTAAGTATATTAAAATTTATACTCAATACAGCCATGAGGAACTACGAGTTAAAAGTGGACTACCATATTTGCTCACTTATAAGTCTAGTCCAACTGCAAACAACACAGACCCAGATCTACTGTCGCATAATGTACTGGCAGATCAGGGTCTATGTTGTTTGTTCTACTGATTACTCATAATACTGTAGTATCATTTATTTTCATGGGGCTAAATTTTCATGGTTTTGTAAAAAAAAAAAAGACGTTTTCATGGGTACTTAAATTCATGGTTTTGCCTGTCAAAGTTTGCATATTAGTATTTCATTTCATGGTTTAACCTCTACAAATACCCAAAAAAAAAGAATAAAAAAGAATAAAACTATGCCGATGCCAATGGCAGTCACTTGAATGTTTAAAACAATACTACCACATGTATGAGCACAAATCAAAGACCTGACAAGTTCAATATTTACACCATGTTTTCATCCAAGTGAATAACATCAATGGAAGCCGACACAGCCAACAACACTAAAACAATACTACTGCCTCTATGATAAAAAAAAAACACATTTCAAGATCAATCACCAACACAAAGTTTACGTCCGAGTGCTCAACATCAAAATAAGCTGACGCAGTGAACAACATTAAGTCAATCAGTTATTAAAGTACTCTGTGATCTCTTACTTAAACTACTGTCCATAAAGTAAACAAAACGTGACTGGCTGCCCCATGCTCAATGCATCCAGCATGCAGTGGCAATATTTAATGTGTTTAGAGCCCATCAATGTGAGAAGATGCTGACTAAATTGAAAGAAAGTGGAATCATGCATTTGTCAGTGCCTGCCTCATGTACAGACTAACTTCAACCACTAGACTTGACAATAAATAACGAGTACAAAAAAGAATTAAAATCACACTTCCACAAATGGTATGCTAAACAGGACTTGGAGGCAATCACGTAAAAGGAAGATGTTACTGGTGACGATCACTCCTTGCAACCTCATTAATCAAGCCAATTTAGGCTGAATGGATAATTGCAGCTCACGCAACAATGAGTGAAAGATAGGACCTAATTATGTGATTTTGAGAAAGCTGGACTTGTTTAATTCTGCAATTTGGGGATTATTTACCTGACAAGCATTTGTGTGTACCTAGAGACTTGAATGACACGATGTTGATACAGTGGCATTGTCTGAAAATCAGTGAAGTGTGAGCTTTAATACTTTGCTGTAATTATTGTATATACATAGTGTTTCATTAATAATAGTGCTTCAAGCAATAGTTCTAGTATTTTACAGGCTTGTTGTTCTTTTGGATTAAAAATGCATGGATAAAATGAAATGTGCTTTCAGGAGGATTTAAATTTTTCAACAACAGTTGTCCTCAAGGGAAGGATCAATTTGAATAAGTATTAAATTTAACTTTCATATACTAGTATTTTTTATTATTCTTTCTTTCATTTTCAGTATTTCTAGTGTTTGAATACCTTATGCTTTTTCTCATTTCTCTCTATCCTTATCTCACATATCGATTTAAGGCAGTGAGTGGAAATTACAGCTATCGGATACCTCATTGATACGTGTGCATTGAAACAATATAAAATGCTTTCTAATTCTTTTTTCAAAGGGTTAAAATAAAACAAACACATGTGAAAGCTAATATTTTATTACTAAATTACAGTATTGATGTTAGTTTATCAAATACTATAAGGTTCATTAACCTCTAGGAACAACACACAGTAAGAAAATGAGCCGGGGGTGGGGGGGGGGGGGGGGGGGCATCATCATATCATCATACGTGGCTAATTTTTCGTTGGATATTTAAACTTTTGGTTCTGGTCAACAACGAAATCAACGAAAATTGGTCCCCCATGAAAATTTCTGATACTACAGTAAACTGCACAGACCCAAATCTGCCATTACATAATGCGCCAGCAGATCTGGATCTGTGCAGTTTGCAGTTGGACTTGACTTATATGCGAGTATAAATGGTAAATCCTCAGTTTAATACATTTTCAAAGCTGATGATACGATGATTACTTAAGACAAAAGCATTTAATTTCTTTACATGCCTATTTTGGATTATTTAAAAATTCTAACACTTTCCTGCGCTATCAGGAATACAAAATATCAATTGATACATAGTATCAAGGTTAAAAGTATATCAATAAACACAAATCATCTAAAATGTAATATATACATATATATCTATTAAAAATTAGATATCTCAATAGCAGATCAGTTTTGTGTATATTTTAAATCCATACAAACAACACTGATCAACATCAGCTTACATACAGTAACTCTTACCCAGACTAATTCCATTCTGACATGCATTTTTCCATTAAAGTCAAGGACAATTGGAAAATTAGTCCCAAGAAAATGGAATGGGAAAATGTACATCAGATTTTGTAACCGGCATTTCTGACATTATGTCCCATTTACACCAGAGGTCACACTAGTTTAGTTGCGCATCCATCCCATAATGTATACACAAAAAGTTTTGCATCCCGTATCCCTGGGTTTGCATAACCATACACTGGCGATCAGTAACTGACACAAAATAAAGTATTTAGCAGGTTTAACTTATGCTGTTCACATTTTTCATATAACAGTATTAATGGTGCAAACTTTAGAAGTTTTTGCATGCAGTTAAATTTCAACAGATCTGGTTCCTCAATCAAAGGTATGTAACACCAGATATTCTGTGTATATGACAGAACAACTTTTCCAGAGTTCAAGATACATGTACCAAGCAAACACATGTAATACAGTCGCCTGGCCCTGTGCTCTACAAATAATGCTAACCCAAACTAAATACATATATACTGGTACATAGGCAAGGATCAGGAACCTGACTAATACAGAGGCAGGGCTGATCAAATCCCACAGCCCAACATCTTGAACTATTCATTTTTGAAGTTGGACAAGTAAAATTTTCCAAAGTGCTAGTCTGGGACAAGTGCTTTTTCTCCCGTTTTAAAACAAGTTGACCAAGTGCTAATTTTCATACTTTAATATACCTTTATTTGGCCATTCATGCCTTCCAGGTATACTGATTGCTTGAATCTGCCTCTCCATTTATTCATCAATATTCTGTGAGATATCACACCTACCATAAGTGGTCACTGATAATTTTCGCATGTGTGCATGTTCTATTACTGCTTGACTGCATAATGTGCTAACTGACATTATTATCAGCCAATCATTAACTTAAAACAAAACAAATCTGGTACGAGTAATTAGCAGCGTTTTAAATGACCTTGTTATGTTGTATTTACTCAACCCAAATACTCATAGGCAGATATCCTTTTGATTTAAAACCAACGAGTCAATTCAATTAAATTAATGAAATGAATTTAGCCATCATTAATGTTGGTTTCCTTTATGAACTGATTAAATGACAGTAATGATTCTTCAATTTTTTTCAATGATTTATACAGAGTATCAACTTTTATATGCGATATTGCATTTGAAGTGAAACAATTACGTTAATGAAGGAGCAGTCTTTGTTTGCATTTAAACAACAAAATGTATGTTATGATCACTTTAGAAGTAGTTGTCAAATGGGGTGATCTTTTTTCTATTTGGATAAAATGAATTTACTAAATTATTTTCACATGGAAGGGCATAAAGAAGATTCAGCAAAGGAAAATTCATGTTAAAGTGGAGGGATAAAACATAAGGCTACCATGGAGTCTGAGATAACAATTTCTCCAAAGGGACACAAACCAGACTCTGTGGCAGTAAAAAATGTCAAGTAGACAGAAACCTTTTAAGCTACATTAAGTTGATAATTAACCACAATTTGAATTCAATGACTCTGAAGGAGAGATGTTTGCAGTTATTGCAAACAATATCCCAAAATGGCACAGGTTGGAAATTCAATAATGTGCCAGCAGATCAGGGTCTATATTGTTTGTTCTACTGATTAGTCCTTACAAACTGCATAGACCCACATCTGCCGGCGCAAGGTGCAAATGATCAGAGCAATGATTACTTTGCATACAGACAACAAAATAAAAAATAAAATTTAATTTTGGCATTGATCATTTGTAAAATAATTCCTGGAGAATAAATGAAAATTATGACAAACAAAACTAAGGCAAATTTTGATGCAACCTGACATGTTGCTGCACCCAATTCCTTATTTTTGGCATCACATGGATGCATGTTAGGATCTTCTTCCATCCAAATGGATGTATATCCCATCCAGGACACAACATTTTCTGTTAATGTGACCTCTGTTTGAACACAAGTTAAAATGAGTAGACAATAAAATCTGCACATTTTATCTCATTGTCTATTACTCATGATTCATAGATAATGTTTGTTTAAATTTCAAAAACCTGCAAAGAAATATAAAAGAAAGAAAAAATGTTACATATCAAAATTTAAAAAGCGATATCAAAATATATGCTAGTTACATAACTGTAAATTTTAAAATAATGTAAAAGACAAACCAATTTGGCAAGGGTACTGACTCAAACAATTTATAAATTTTACCACTGGTACTATATATACTTGCTTATAAGTTAAGTCCAACTGCAAACTGCACAGACCCAAATCTGCCATCACCTAATGTGCTGGCAGATCTGGGTCTATGCAGTTTGTTAGGAGTAATCAGTAAAACAAACAACACAGGCCCTGATCTGCCAGCACATTTTGCGATGGTAGATCAGGGTCTATGTTGTTTGCAATTGGACTCAACTTATAAGTGTGTATATATGGTCTATTACATTTCGTTCATGTTGCTCATTTCTGAAACTAATAAAACTGCCAGGAGACGGTTCTTTGCATTCTGTCTAATTTCAGTCATGTAAACTCAATAATATTATTTGAACATTTTTACAATATCTATTTGTGCACAAAGTTATGTATATGTAGAACTAATACACAAACATGCATGCATACACAGACACACACACACACACAAACACACACACAATGATCACAACATCATGAGACATCTTTACAGCTGAGATCCTCTTGTGCTAATTCAGCATTCTGTCACTGTTGAAAAGACTGCAAATATCATCTCCCTGCTATATGACTGATGTGACCCTGTAAATGGAAATATTCATTCTGTAATGTCACTCCCCATATAACTGATGTGACCCTGTATATGGAAATATTAATACTGTAAATATGATCTCCCCATACGACTGATATGACTTTGTATATGTAAATATTAATACTGTAAATATCATCTCTCTATATGACTGATATGACTTTGTATATGGAAATATTAATACTGTAAATATCATCTCTCTATATGACTGATATGACTTTGTATATGGAATTAAACTTGAGAAAGAATTATAACATACATGTCATTATACCCCTTGTACTTCATCATGCATGCATGCTATATATGTAAATAGTATGGCGTTTGTTTGTAAACGCTAATGGTCATAATTATTAGTCTTAAAGGTTATCTTCATTTTCAAAATTTGTATTGTCACACGTGTCTGACATTTATTCAATTTGATAAATTTAATGAAGCTGTTTACTTGATATAAACTTGTTTCAAATCTTATCTAAAGAACAAATGCAATAAATAATAAGCAGCTTACATAAACATCTTGTGTGTTTGTGATAAGATGGGGCTTTTTGTTTTTTATCTGTATACTGCTTTCAATAATTTGTTGAAAGGAGGTTTCGTAAATAGTATGGACACTAAAGGGAAACCATGACAAATTAATAACCAGTACAAGAAGCACTTTTATGAAATATCATTAATTTAGAAAGAACATCGAAGTTACCACTTGATGCAGAATAGAATGTGTATATAATAACAGGTACATGTACATTTAATTGATCAACAGGGATGTATGTTGTAGCAAGGCAATTTTTCTGACAGGATAACCAAGAAATTTAAGACCTCGTATTTTTTTTAAAGTTACATGTATTTGCCTGTATGTATCCCAAGCTAGTTCACTGATAAATACCACAAGAAATGTTACCATGGTATAGTTTGTACAGTGGTCCCCCTCTTATAAGGCCACCTCTTCTGCAGCAGGAAAGTGGCCTTATAAGAGGGGTGGCCTTTCTAGAGGGGGATCACACAGTTGTGAGTAATAACTACATATAAAGTATAAAAGGTGTAACTAATTTTTATATATTTAATATTTTCATTTTAAAATCACAGAAATAGTATCTGGTTATGGACTTAATGTGATGAAACTAATATCAATGTTATTTTTAAAAAATATGAATAATCATGAACGGTGGTGCAAAACCACCTTGTCTGTAAATTCTGGGCACAAACATTTGGTTGTAACTATTCATGTACATCCGTCGATTCCATCTTCCCACTCACTGCAGTTGAATGTATACTGACGATGTTTATTTGAATCTTTCTGACATAAAATTTCTCAGTAGTGATCAAAGGACTCTCCCTCCTTTCTTTTAATCTAATTGCTTTCACTTTTCATTCTAAACTGAGAATGTCTGACGACATTTTGTGACAACTTTTTCCTTCGTGGGCAATATGTAGATTTCACACGAGATACACAGTGTTTACAAAGGAAGTGAGTCTGTCATGTGATCGACTTTTTTTCTTCTTCTCCAGTCTGGTACCCAGTTAAGTACATTTCACAATGTACGAAAGGGAAGCCAGAAAGGCTAACATACCATTTTACTATCTGGCAACCAGATGTCACACTGACATGAGCTGAACAATACTGTGCTTCTCAACGGTTAACTTTTGTCATCTTGATAATTATCGGTGGTAATAATAGCCAGTAATTATCAAAGTGACAAAAGCTAACATCTATGGAACACATGGCAGTAAGGATAATCGGATTACTTACCTCTTTGTATGGATTAAAGTTACTTTATTGGCATGTTAGAACAAATGTCAATTTGTTGAGTTGAGAAATTAACAAATATTAGCGAGATTTTAATCTGTAAACAACCATTATGTGGCCACTTGCAAGTGGTAAATTTGACAGTTTTTGCACTAAATTGCTGGCCACTGGTCGCGTTAGAGGGATGACTGCCTTTGAGGGGTACTTTTGAACACAAGCTTGTCGGTGCCAAGGAATTGTGGCCATATAAAGCGGGTGGCCGCTGGTCAGGGGGGGCAGTTTAAGAGGAGGACCACTGTACAGGTAAAGGTATGAAACTGACACCTGCTATGGTCAGGTTTACAGTGTCTGTTTTTCTCCCATCTAGTTGTTTAGTGTGTTGACTCAAAAAGAGAAATAAAAAACCCAGCACAGCTGCAATAAAATCTAGACTGAGTGGATGTCTACTAGACTTGGTGGAAATCCACCAGATGTAATGGACATCTACTATTTGTAGTGGACACTTAACACCTTACCCCTGTGTGCACATCCACCAGCTTGAGTGGACAATCCGTAATCCATGATGCGTGTCCTGTACTCACTTATAAGCCAAGTCCAACTGCAAACTGCAATGACCTAGATCTGCTGTCGCATAATGCACCAACAGATCTTGGTATATGCAGTTTGTTAGGAGTAATCAGTAGAACAAACAACACAGACTCTGATCTGCCAGCACATTATGTGACAGCAGATTAGGGTCTATGTTGTTTGCAGTTGGACTCAACTTATAAGTGAGTATATATGGTAATGATATTCCTGACATGATGTTTTTGGTATTTTGAACATGCATGTTATGTGATGGATCTGTACACTCACAGGTTCTCCAGCTGTACATCGTAGACATTGTACATTTCCTCGTCTTGATACAGCTTTCTCTAGCAATCCCACACCACCTACATCTTGATTTTTGTCCAAGTTAAATGATGGACATAGAGTAGTGACCTGTAATTTCAAGAATATCTCATTTGAAAACATCAGATTAGTTGACACTTGTATTAATGTATACAACTGTAAAACAATTCTCTCAATGAAAAGAGGTTTCTGTAATTACCCATGTCATTTGCATCCTTTCCCTACAATTTCCCTGAGAATATTTCAATGACAGAAGCATTGCATAGGAATTTAAGAAACAGACAGAGAAACTGACCTAAACTGGACACTGTTGGAACCAGCATTTGTATCCATTTTTATATAGGTTACCAGTACACTGTGGAGGTTCACTAAGTGTTAGAATGACCAGTCTGCAGAAGAGGCAGAGTTGCTGAAGGGCCAGTCTCCAGAGGAGATAGAGTTACAGAGGGGCCAGTCTGCAGAGAAGGTAGTTACAGAGGGGCCAGTCTGCAGAGGAGGTAGAGTTACCAAGGGGCCAGTTGGCAGATGGAAGGCAGGGTAACAAGAGGAGCCAGTTTACATAAGTTTTGCTGTATAGGTTTTTTCCCAGCAGAACCAGTTTAGCCTCCTATGAATTGTTATGTGACCTTTAAAGTTAGTTAAGTTTGGCCTTCAAACTTATAAATAAACCTTTTCTTAAGATTTTCCAAGATTCCTGGTTTTCAGCAACTCTTATTTAAAGTCTGGTGCCAGTCAACAAGCACCAAATTTGCAATATGAGTTACACTTTTTAAAAAACTGAATTGGAATCATGATTCTGAATCATAATTCTGTTTATACATTTTATTGTTGCCAATCAAAACCATGATACTCAAAAATGCTGTTTTCAATTTTTCCTTTATATATTTAAAACTATACTTTTAACTGGCACTATACAGCCAGGATTGTGCTGATGTGCCATTAAACCTTATAAATACACACTCAGTTGTATGAATCATGAACTACATTATGATTTAAAAATACAGATTTCATCACTTAGTTTAATAGTAGACAAGGAAGTTGTTATTAGAATTTGTGAATTGTCTGGTAAAGGGACAGTTGATAATTTTTTGTTTTCCCAATGAGTAGATGTGCTTTAAATATTTGAAACTGAAATATTATTTTCCAAGAGTATGTATATTGCACTAGATATTTAATAGATTCATGAACAAAAGAGTTGCAAAAGTAGTACCAGCAAAATAAACATTATCATGGTAGCTATATCGGAAATCACTGAATGAATTAAGAGTTGTCACTTTTTCCCACCTACATGCAAATTTGTATGTCATACAACTTGCAACAACTAAATGTGTCATCATGGAAAAACAAACTTAAACCAAAAGTTGATGGTGTATGCTGCAAGCCACTGAATGGTCTGTTACTAGGCAGTTACATCCATTCAATATACACTTGGCTAAAAATTTAGCTAGTAAAAATACTTCCTGTACATTTACCTTTATCTTTGAATGCAAATCAGATGTATTTGAAGAACTGGTGCCGGAACTATGATCCTCCCAGTCCATTCTGTCAGATGGCACATCCTCGATTTTAGTGTCCAAGGATTTAGGATTGAGGTCTGGAGTTCCAAAGCATTTCTGTCTTTTCTGAATTAAAGAAATTACCGTCTATACTCGCATATAAGCCGGGTCCAAGTGCAACCAACATAGACCCTGATCTGCCGTCGCATAATGCGCCAACAGATGAGTGTCTACATTGTTTGTTCTACTGATTGGTCCTTGCAAACTGCATAGACCCAGATCTGCCGGCGCATTATACAATGGCAGATCTGGGTCTATGCAGTTTGCAGTTGGTATTAGCTTATACACGAGTATATATGGTATCCCTGGATAGTAATCTTGTAGTGGTTGAGGTAGACCAGATATATCAAACATGATCAACTACCCTGGACTTGTTGCATTACTCATGGGTCTAATGAAAAATTTGAGATGAACATGCTTGGATAGGATTTTTGTTGTACTTAAAGTTTTAAATCGAAAAGTGAAATGGACCTTTTGACTTTTTTGACCTTTTTCCAGAATGTACTCTTCATAGACATCTAAGTCCTACCAATATCAATGTACATGTCTTAACTTTGACTATATACTGATATATATATGAACGAAATAATTACATTCAGGGCTTCTGCCGGGATATTTTTCAGGACATCAACCCCCTGTATATATTTCAAATGATCAGAGAGGGAAAGCAGAGGGTCAGAGCTGGACAGTATCAACAGAAGAGTTAAAATATTATATCACCAAATATGTTGTTTTAAATGAAAAAGCGATCTGAAAATTTTCACAGGACATGTATTACAAATCCCACATGACACCATTCTTAATAGCTGATTTTCACATGTACTTGTTTATGCTGAAAGGATATTGTCTGGCAATGATAGCAGTGTCCATTTTTTGGCAGAATTCATCAATGCCAAATTTAATTGTACTTCAGTGAATAAAAACAAGTCTGTTAAAAGTATGTTGGAGGTCAACATGTGTATTTAATCTGCACACATGGTCTACCTGAGAGCAAATAATCTGGAAATTACAGTATACCATTTGTTGTCAAATGTGGCACTTAGGAGAAGACAAGGCTCAGTTGACCCCTGGCAGCGATTGTTTAAATACTAATTTCAATAGTGGGTTAGAATACAATAAAGTTGCATAACATCTATGCAGTGAACTGAGAGTCAATCAGCTTGAAACCTGACATGTATATCATAAGCACTGTGTAAATGTATACCTGTATGTACATTTAAAAGTATGTATACAATGTACATGTATATGTATGTATGGTATATATGTCAGAGTTCCCAACAGAGTTTCAGGATGAGGACTCATGGACTCTTCACTCATGGAACTCAGGAGTCCCCAACCTATTTCTGACAGTACGTGGCATAAACTCAGGAGTCCCACACTTTCAAAAGAATAGAAAAAAAAAAGAAAAAGTACATGTTCATTATTTTATTACATATCTGGGTTAAATTCTTAGCCATTTATAATATCACACTAAAAAGAAAATATTTTTCAGTAAATAGAATGTTATGTTTAAACATCATACATGTAAATTTATAATTTTTACCCCTACAACAACACTAAAAACAAAAAATAAACCACAACAATAAAATCATAAACAATTAGTTTCAATCCCAAGAATGATCATTTAGAATGCTGTGTATTTTTCTCTGCAAGTAAAATAGCATCTCCATTCACACCAAAGAAACTTACACGAGTAAACACCTGGCATTACATTGTACTGTATATATAAACGTAAATTTTTTTACCATTATTAAATGAAACAAAGAATGAATGAAAAAATATACCAAGCAGTATATGTGCAAAAAACTAATTCAAAATAAATATGTTAATTAGTAAACAGTATTAAATGCCTTAAGAGTTGGACCTAAGGAATAAAGGTGGGATATAACATTGGCTCTATAAAGATGAATTAATCTTTGTACATGTACAGTAACTAAATAGCTTGAGAGTGCAGATGTGAACTGTTGTCAAGATGAATTCAAACAAGCTTTAGGTACTGATACTTAAATATCACCAGTCAGATGGAACTTTCTCCTATTGTTTTCCTGCCTTTTGTTGGCATTAGTGTCATTTCCCGAAAAATGAAAACAGATTTTGCACTCTTTTAAAAGTCTCAACTGATACTGTAGTACCCTAGTACAAATCACATGTACTTAAAAAGCAGTTATTATTATTATGGCATATCAATAATTTGACAATATTGTCCAAAATCAAATTCTGAGAAACCTTTGATTACTTTCATGATTTATATTTATGTCATCACCAATTTTATTTAAATACTGTTACAACCAAATAGGGCATCATTTGCTGAACAATCACAGGTGCTTACATACACACTCAACAGAACATCAGTTTCTTTGAAGTCACGCCAGAGTGGCCTTCAGAAGGGCAATTCTTTTCACAAGACAATTACAGTGATAAAGATTACCTGTAAATTAGTCACACTAGCTTAAGTCTAGCCTTTAGCCATTCTGCAGATTCGCCACAGCTAACTAAAATATAAAAAGGGGGTGCATCCCAAGGGAAAATGAGGCACGTCACAGGAACGTGTTACTGGGAAAAAGGGTGCATCCTTTGAGAATTTCATACGTATTTGACCCGGAAACTCAGGTCCCAGGGAGTCCTGTATGTCTGTAGGTGTGCATGTACATATGTATAGGGTTTATTGGCACATCAGCACAATCTTAGCTATATAGTGCCGAGTAAGTTTAGATATCCACAAAATGGCATACAAAACAAGATAAAGGAAAAAAAGGGTAAAATCCTGAAAATACAAACCTGAAGTAAAATTCTCGCTTTTTAATTCTACTCTTTTTAAAACGTTCAAAATCACCTCTGCTAGAACATCATCAATGGATGTATCCCAGGGCAAAAAGGTTGCCTTCATTAGTTCACCTCTTATGCCATGCAGGTGGTTGCATCAAACCTATATTCTAAATCCCTGAACCAACATGGGTGGGTGTGTAAATTATATGAATAAAATAGTCATACTTAAGAAATATGGAAACTGAGTTTGAAGTCTTTAGTTCAATGTATTATACTGGATACCACCTGAATTTTTCTGGTACATCTTTTTACTCAAATACACTAAAATATACTCAAATACACTCAAATCTACTTAAGAAATATATGTAAAGATGTATATTTATATACGTAGAAAAGTTTTTAATCAGTAATTGATGAATGCAAACACTTTTAGCCTCCACTTTCTCTGTTATTGACTGCAGACATGATTTGCCTCCACTCTATTATTGACTACGAACATGTGACGTATCTAATTAACAATTCAAAATGGAGTGGACACATTTTATTTCCATAAATGGTATATGTAAGACTAAAATAAAGGATAAAAAAATTTAGATGTACCTTTATTTCTTTGCTATTTTTCTGGTTTGGAAACATAAAAAAGTAATAAAGAGTTTTATTAGTCTATAATAATAACTGCAAGTGATGAAATCTTTACCCGAGTTGAACAATATTGACATCTTAAGCACATGTTGACTGAGTTTTCTTCTTCTTTCTTTTAATCAAGTGATGTTATAACATCATAAAAATAACAAAAAATAAAACACTACAATAATAAAAATTTGACTCAAGCATATGGTCTTAGTTTCGAGTAAAAGTGTAAGAAAAAAAATGACCTCACAATATTTGGACATCTGTTCATTATACACTTAATAACATATGTTTATATAGTTAATTGGAATAAGAGTTAGTTGTCTGGATGAATATCTGAACTTTCATAGAATGTTTTTGTAATGATTAGTAAAGGTATTCTCAGTGAAGCCTTAATTTCTATTTATGACTCATTATACTGAATGGTAGAAGTTTTTCACTTCCGTCAATTTTGATGTTTCTGTAATAATTAGTGAAAGTATTGTCAGTGAAAACCTAATTTCTATTTCGTAACTTATTACACCGAATGGAGGAAGTTTTGCACTTCCAATCATTTTGATTGGCAAATTCTGATTTTGTTTGCTTTTATGCATGTCTTGTGAATGAGTTTTAAATATTTCATTGGTTATTTATTCATTTTGTGTGGACAGCAATAAATTAAGTATGTATTTAATATGTATCAAATTTGGTTTATACCAAAATCTGCGACTTTCTCTTGAATATTGTTCTCAAAATTCATTCACCAACTTCACTTACAATGCCTCATCCCAAAAGAGACAGAGTATCATGTTGGCCATGTGGAGAATGCAAGAAGGATGCTAAAACTAATAGTATTATGTGTAAGGCCTGTCAGAAAAATGGTTTCATTACAGCTGTGAATATCTGTCCAGCGAGACCTTCATGCTCTTGGTGAAATAAATTACTCCTATCAATGCTGGACCTGTACACTGTAAGAGATGGGACCATCATCACCATACAACTGCCAACAAGCAGGGCATTTGTGCAAAAGGAATTGCAAGTCATTACTGCAAATACACAATTGCCGCCAAGGTCTATTATAGCCCGATCATCACACAAGAACAGTACGTTTGTACTCATCCAACAACATTGAACAACCTGAATGAACAAATTAAAGAAAATAAAAGACCACAACAAATTTACATTGATGCGCGAAACACATCCAATTCTATGATGGGAATCAGGGACGTTTCGCCCCTTGGACTTTTTGGCCCAAGACATTTAGCCCCACTTCAATGGTCATTTCGCGCCACTTCAATGGTCATTTCGCCCCACTTCAATGGACATTTTGCCCCACTTCAATGGACATTTTGCCCCACTTAAAAAAAAAAGAATGGACATTTCGCCTCACTTGAATAGTCGTTTCGGACCATGACATTGTTTAATAAATAATTATGTTCGTTTAAAACGGTGTTCTTTTGAAATTATAATTATGTTTGAAACAAGTCTTTTCTCCATGTATCGTGATGAAGAGTATAGAAAATAAGAGATAGTAAGACAAGTTATCCTCATATCAGAATACGATAGTAATAATGATAATAATACTAAGATGAAGAAGAATAGGCTTATACTGAGACTATCTGACTGACCCATTTCAATTTGTTAGATTTACATTCAGCCTGTCTTTATATCTGACAATATTTTCCCCTTTTTCTTTGTTTATGTACTAAGACTGATCAGAAAATGAATCTATTGTTTACAGTGATCATTATTTTCTATACTGCGATATTTTTATTTTCGCAGTTACGAAAACTGATGCAAGTCCATTTTTCATGATGGTCATTTGCAAAAAAGAAGTTCAATGTTTTCTTCTTTGTTTGATTTACAATTCTGATATTATTGTTTAAAGTATGTCCAGAAGAATTCAAAGGCATAATCTTTTATTCAAGAAAGAAACAAATGGCATGTACTTGGTGTGTAATAGAAAAAGATGAGGTCTCAGTCCAGCTTTAATGTTGATCGGTCTAACATGGGCCATACATTCTGGCACAGCATTTCAGTAAGGTGTTGGTGCTGAATTTCAAAAACAAACTTCAAGGAAATGCCTGGTGCTTACGCGAGTAAGTTTCTCAACCAGCGACACGTTCTTTAATCTCGCCGACAGAAGTCTCAGAATAATTCAAGATGACAAAAAGTATGAGCAAAGATCAAACGAAATGCCGCCTAACTACATGCACTTTAATATGAAGGGTAAACATATTTGTTGGGAATGATAGTTAAGAAATGTAGAAATGTACACTGAATGTGGGGCGAAATGTCTTGGGCCGAAACGTCCATTGAAGTGGGGCGAAATGTCTTGGGCCGAAACGTCAATGGGGCGAAACGTCCAGGTACGTCCATGAAGTGGGGTGAAATGTCTTGGGCCGAAACGTCCATGGGGCGAAACGTCTCGGTACCCTATGATGGCATATTGAGACACAAAACAGGTACGAAACATATATATACTCTCTAACCATCCTTACTTTCAAGAAATTGTGCATTGCATGTACCATCCATCATTTGTTATACCAAGGAGCAAATGATGTAAAAAGACGCACCCGAATTTTTCTCTGAATCTAAATCAAGGACTATTTTACATGAAAGCAAATTAAATATTATGAATTATGAACTAAATAGTTTGCCTGTTTAATTTAAAAGCTATCTTCTTTCATGACATGCAAAATTACCAATGCTCTGAAACCTTATTTGCTTATATTTTGCCGTGCGGTTTTCGTAAGCATTCTCTCTCTCTCTCTCTCTCTCTCTCTCTCTCTCTCTCTCGCTTCATAGTAAAGTAAAAGGTACCGAGATTGGCCTGCATGTCGGTGTAGCTGTCTATAGAAGAGATATTCAATTTTGTATTTTGAATGCACCTTGATGTAAAATATAAAGGATATAGCGAGGGTGATCGAAATTAGAGTATACTTTTCCATACAGTGGTCATTAGCATTCTCAAAAATTTGATTTAATACCAGTGCTGTATATAGCAAGTCATCTGAATCTGTTGATTGTTTTCTTTTATTGGAATCTGGCCAGAATGCTGTATTTTCAAACATGCTTTTAGAAATAAGCATTAGGCCTAGTTTAAATTTTGTTTTCTCTGACCTCAAGGATCCCACGAACAAGCGCAAGATATTCCGGATGTAATACATTTGGAACACAAGGGATATTTTGTATAGTCTCCGAAAAATCCGATTTATTCATATGTTCCTTACATCTTTAGGTCAGTAGACATATTTTTGATGACATCACTGCTGCGTCCTTACACTCTGCACCATCACCACTAAGTAAGCTCCTCTGCTATCTGGCGATTTAATATCTAGTTTTGGATATTAACCCTACGCCGACCAGCTCAGAGGATATGTTAAGAGTAACAAAATAAAAATAGTTTCAAACACTTGACCACATGAATGCTGGCTGATTCGGACCAAATTACGGGCTGATTCGGACCAAATGCCAGGCTGATTCGGACCATGTGAAATATTACAAGAAAACGATGGAATACACATACCTGATTTATATTAGTAGTTATTACTATTTTCGCAACATAGTAAGAGAATGTAAAGGGTTGATTTTCATCTCTTGATTTAGTTCTTCGTAAATTTCTAGCCGAAATTGGAACAAAATAGATATGCGCTATCGCATTTAGATTTTCGTAACCAAAACAACTTTTTCAATGTTTACAATAAAGAAACTATTTATAAATCAGGCTTTCAGCACTATCAAACAGTAATGTATATAAATTGACCCATGGCTTTTATTGATTTCTCTTGTAAATAGTGTGTTCTTCGCATTATATTTACCAAATAAATATTGTATAAAGAATTATTGATCAGTAACACAATATTAAAACGTACTTTAGTGTTATCGTTGAATTTCTATCTTACGAGTAAAATCTCGAACCAGTAAACCAACTTATTTTATTTTCATTCTAACCTTTGAAAATGTAGCAAATATTAATAAACGTAAATATTTCATTTAAAGCACATAAAAAATCCATTAAACCTTGATTTCTGAAAAAAGATGTTATTATATTAATTCATATATAATATAATAACACTTCCATGTAAGCAATGATCACCATTATAGTTTGTATTCTAGAATGGTATTAAATTCAGCAAATTGAAAACTGACCCAAAAAAATTGCTTTAATTGATCAAAAATGTTTTGCAAATTGATGGTCAGATGATCTCACTATTATTGTTTGCAATTAAATTAATTAAGGACGTACTGATCAAACAAAGTATTATCAGACGGTGATAATATGATGTTTAATTATAAAGCGGCATTAATCAGTTCATTGTTAGAAATTTGCATACAACTAAATATTACATTATGATTCCAGGGGGAAAAAAAAAACATACTTTTCCATAAACAAAGATTAGTTAAATATATTTCATCTTTCAATAGAGATAACACTACCATTTTCATTACATTATCATTTTCTTTATCATAATTATTACGAGGTCCACAAGATTAGCAGAATATAGACGTATGATATTTAGATATGATATTGTATTGATTTAACAGGACCCCAGTTTCATCTTTTAGGATGTAAGTTTTATTTAGTACTATTAGTATATAGTAAAATATTCAGTATAAAGATACATTCTGCATAAATCTAACAAAAACCTTAAAATACTCAGATCAATGTATATGGACGAACAAAAATTTACTGAATGGACTTTTTTCTCGATATTTTGTCAGAGTGAGTAGTTTGGATAAAATTAAATGATACATTCTGAATTGAGAGAAAACAAATAACATACGGGGCTTTAAAAAAGATTAGTAAAATATATTTCATCTTTCTAAAGAGATAACACCACCATTTTCGTTACGTTATCATTTGCTTTATTACAATTAATACGAGGTCCACAAGATTTACATAATATGACCGTATGGTATTGTACTGAATTATATCATAAATTTGACAGGATTCCAGCTTAATTTTTGGTATATAAGTTTTATTTAGCACGATCAGTATATAGTACAATATACGGGATAAAGATATATTCTTCATAAATATAACAAAAGCATTAACATACTCAGACTAATATACATACAGATGAACTTTTTTTTACTGCATTAACCCCGCAATCACGACACTTTATTTCAGTATTAGTAATTGTATTATTTGTCAATAAAATAAACTGAACTATTTCAATTTTGCACAGAGGCGAATAAGCTGCTTTGAAAATATTTCACTATTAAATTGGAAATGCAAGATAAACTTTCTTACATTATTTAATTTAATTTTTGTAAAGAACGCCATTATCTCGTGTAAAATCGGGGTTTTGTTTCCTTAAATGCAATTTTGAACTGTTCAACGTACCTGGGAATAATGAGAAATGTCATATTTGAAACAAATGTAAATTTCATATTTAAATATAAGACGAAAATTAATAATATTTCATATGGTCCGAATCAGCCCGTAATATGGTCCAAAAATCAGTCTGTCATTTGGTCCGAATCAGCCTGTAATTTGGTCCGAATAAGCCTGGTCAGAATCAGCCACGGTCCGAATGAGCATGCACCCGGCCCCATTACTTTGTTTATTTTCATGACTTGCTAAGGTCAGAGTAATATATGTCTTGACTGTAATTTGAACTAAGTAAAATTCTTGGTAAAAAAGAATGTGTTAAGATGTGTTTTTTCAAAACATAAAATTGCCCATTTTTATTGAAGCACTTCCGTTGACAAATCTTCAGTTTCAGAGGTGCCTATTTTTGCAAATTGTCAACTTGCGTAGTTTTGTACGTTGTCAGCTTGATTACATGCAAGATTTACTTAACTCCGTAAATGAAAAGCTTAAAAGTTTTCCAAAATATCCAGAAATTAGTGCTCTGTACGGTGACTGTTCTAGTGTTTACATATTTCATATAATTAAATATTGTAAATGAATCATAATACACACATTTTATGTAACATTTACAATGAGCTTCTAACTGAGATATTTAAATTACACATAAATAAGCAAATTTAATATATTATGTCATTAGTGTGTATCTGACAAGAAAATAAATTAAATTAAACAACTCAGTTCATAACCTTCGAATAGAAGCTCTTACGTTTTTTTTTTTTTTTTTTTTTTTTTTTTTTTTTTTTTTTTTTTTTTTTATATTTTTAGCATTGACTTATAATTGCTTCGGTGGTGTAGAGGTAGAATTCTTAGACTACAGATTTCAACTGCCCTAACAGATTAGGTTAGATTCACGTCATGGACGTACAAAATTACTTTAATAAATGGGCACACCTGTTAGTTTTCGTCGATTCTCGTGAATATAACAGTGTAGTTAAGCTGAGCTCTTAAGTTGTAAATTGGGGGTATAACATGAGATCGATGTAAAAGGATATGAGTAGAGATTGCTTCAGATCGCAAATCATGCGAAATTACCGATGCATCATAATCATCTGAGTGATAGTTTTGCGTTTACTACAGCTTGAATTACTACTGGAGCTCCTAGCCATGCGTTTCGCCTAAGGGCTTTAATATGGCTAAATTTAAGTGTGTTCTTGTTGTGATCGAAGCGACATTCTGGCTGAGCTGATGTAAGAAATCAATCACAACAACATCCTTCCCAGTTCTCCATTAGCGATGAATCTTGTCTCAGTGTCAGGCGCACCGAATCTTCAGAGATGATTCTCCCCGGAGATTTACCAACTAGAGAAAAAGCAAATGGACTTTCGCTAAATTTTTAAATAAAGGTCAATGGTTAATATGTCAAAGGTAAAATAACCGCAGGAATGTGAAACAATTATATTAATTGAGATTATGATAACAGACCAACAGGATAATCTCTTTCAACTAAAACTTTAACATTTAATAGTTTGAGATTTTTAATATCAATGCTTTTAAGACTGGTGAATGATTTCATATTTATGATACATTTTGCTTTCTCTAACGTTGAATGTATCAGATGCAATTCATAAATTGAAGTTCCAGAGACTGTTTTAAATTTAACATTACGTTTCTTAAATTCCTTTTTTTATGGTCATTATAAGGAGATCTAGCAAATCGAAGATCTTCAAGCTATAATATAAAAATAATATAAAGACATCTGAATATGATCTGAGAAAATATTTTGCATTAAATGTGAAATTAATATGTGTTTCGTTTTATTTTCAGTTTTTATGGTTTTGCTTTTCCCACTGGGAAGAATAAAGGAGCTACTGATTTAAAAGTTATTTGTAAATCTCATGTTTGTTTGTTATTTGTTGTTTGTATTTTGTTTGTTTTCTTCCTTTTTTATTCTTAAAAAACACCGAAGAATATCCTTTTTATGCTAGAGATGGTAAGTTAATGTTTCTATTCTCTTGTATATTGTTTTTCAAACAACTATGATAGACCATACGTTTACACACACACACACACAAACACACACACACACACGCACACACACACACTATTCCACCAACTCGAAAACAAATAAACATCCAAATAAACATTACTTTCAGATATTGATGTCGTATCTTTGCTATTAAATTATATTAGTTTTTCAAAAACTGTAGAAGCTATCATGATATAGCTCATATAAAATGGGGCAATAATGTTAAAATAAATGACAGACAAAGAAGTGTATTTGAGGTATTTGTACTATGATTTCAAACATTTTGTGACACAATTCTATATCAAACATCTGTAGCAACAAATCAAACAAGATAAGAACATCAAATGCAACGAATTGAAAGAATTACTTATCAATCTGCCTACACATTATACAAACAAGACACAGCATGATTTCTCTGTAAGGTGGTTTACGTCGCTCATGCATAATCATGGGCTGAAAAAGTTAAATAGAGTGAAAAGGCGACACTATATTTCACACATTTTGAGCAATCGTTAAAGCGCGAAAACTAGAAAAGATTCAGATAGATGCAGGGAAAGAATTTTACAACATTAATGTTAAGGATTTATTTGAAATAGAAAGCATCGGTTATTACTCCATTTACTCAGACAAGAAAGCTTCTGTTGTTGAAGACCTTGAAAACTTGAATGTGGAAATACTTTACACAACTTGAGACTAGAAAATGGGTAGATGCATTGCCTAAACTGGTCGATCGTCATATATATATATATATATATATATATATATATATATATATATATATATATATATATATATATATATATATATATATATATATATATATATATATCAATAATACTTATCACTAGGCAATATATATTATATATGAAACCAGTCGAAGCAAAGAAAGAAGAAAATAGATCTACAGTCTGGATTAATCTATTTGGTTACGTAACAGCTGATAATATTGAACAACAAAATATCAAATTGCTCAGGATTTCGAAATATAAATCTATCTTGACAAAAGGGTACCTACCTAATTTTACGAAGGAGATGTTTAAAATTAAACAATTGATATTAGGTAACCCGTTCTCTACGAACTGGAAAACATAAATGGAGAGAATATTGAGGGAATATTTTGCTAGGAGGACTGTCGCACTACAACAAACAAGATGATTAATGAAAAATTGCAAAGATTTTGACTAAATGAACGGTAAAAGAATATGTGCCGTTGTAATGGAAAGGTATGATAATTCTTTTGGCACTTGGGAACCAGCTGAAAATATTGTGTCGCTAAAATTAATTGAAGACATAAAATGCATGACTTCAGACGTTTAAGAACCGCCTTAAAATAAAATCAAGCTAATAAGGATAGATATTGTGACAGTTTGAACGATGAATTCATACTACCTAAAAGGTCTAAATATGCATGATGGCATTGCAACCGAATTTTGGATGAGAACAACATTTCACTCATCATTAATAGCGGAATGAATGGATATTTCTGCTCAGACATTTGCAGGCAGATAATGATAAGTTTGGAAAAATCATTATAAATATTGTCAAAGAAAACAGGCGTGTACGCCAAAAACAACATCAGATTAGTTTGTAAAAAAAATGCAAGTAGCAAATAACTGAGTACTGTCAAGTGTTATAAATGCAAGTAGCAAGTAACTGAGTACTGTCAAGTGTTATAAATGCAAGTAGAAAATAATTGATTACTGTCAAGTGTTATAATGCAAGTAGTAAATAACTGAGTACTGTCAAGTGTTATAAATGCAAGTAGCAAATAACTGAGTACTGTCAAGTGTTATAAATGCAAGTAGCAAAGAACTGAGTACTATCAAGTGTTAAAAATGTGGGAACAAAATGCCAGTTGACGATATGGAGAAACGAAACACAAAATACCAAAGGTACAAGCAGTGCATTAATTTGATAAAATCAAATTGGTATGGGCATAAAAGATGATACGATCAGGTAAAAGAACCAAACAAGAGCTACGTGCGAGTCTATAAAGAATATAACAACGGAATCAATGCACAATTGAAAAAAAGTAAGTTTCATATTAGTTTTGTTTCAATTTAGTAAATAACCCTATAATAAATGCCTAGAGTAATTGATTCTCCAATAAATAGTAAAAGAAAACAAACCAAAAGGAGAAAATTACAAGCCCATTTAATCCTTTTTCAAACTAGAAGGGAAACGATAGACTGAACAGACCAAATAAAATAGACTTAACCCCAGAAGGCTCAATGACTCGTTTAATAAAGATTTCAGCGAGTCCTGATTTAAAGGTGGAAAACGATTAAAAGTTTTTTTATTTTAATTAAAATTTGTATTTATTTTTCAACGATGTCGATTCATACATAAAGCAGTTAATAGGTAGATAAACTAGAGCTTTTGGATCTGTAAAAATGCAGCTAGATTTAACAATTCCACTCGTATTATCACAGAACAAACGCTTTAAGCATCATACGCAGAAATGATATGCAAAGGCAGTTGATAAGCTATTTGAAATATTACATAAATTATGTTGTCAGGAAGTAAGTCCTGATACAAAGTGGGTTTTCATTAGAATGGACTATTTAACAATACATGTAGATTAATAGCAGCCAGTTAGAGGAAGATCATGAATAAAATGACCAAATGGGTGAAAAACCAGAAGTGCCTGTATTAACGTGCAAACCTAAAACAATAAATGTTTCTTCTATGTCATACAATGTATGCTAAACGCACAAAGAGATCATCAATATAGACTATCTAAATATAACTTTGAATTGTATACACACTGGTTTCAAGATGATTTCAAATATGAACTCTACGTCCCTATGAATGCATACGAAATCGTAGACATACTCATGAAGCCAGTTAGAGTGCCATAAGAAGAAAGATACATTCATGCAGATATATTAATCGTGTTTGATGGAGACAAATATCCTTAATGTGGAATTAAGGATTTGTCAATATTAGTGTCATCTCAAATAAACTAAAAACGCCAGTCAATATATAAATTTCAAAAAGAATGATAAAGAAGTTTCTGTACAAAGGACAACAGGGTTCCTAGATAGTCTCACGTTCATGGGGTTATGGTTAGAGCAACTTGCAAAGAATCTCAACGTTGATAGTTTCACTAAAATCATAAACAAATTGTGAAAACATGGAACCCAGATATTTGAGAAAGACTTTTACCCATATGAGCACGTGGATGATATTTAACATGTTTAAGAAAACTAAATTACCACAAATCGAGAAATTGCATCCCGGTCTCCAGTGATCAGATGATGATTCCCAGTATGTAAAATATGTAATGAAAACAAATTAAATTTCAAATTAAAATCCTTGATGCAATTTGTTTTCATGTTCTGTGACGTGTTTGGAGAGTTTAAGAATGTCGGCATGAATAATAACAAGCTAGATATAGCACATTATTACAGTGCATCGGGGCTAGCTCATGATGCGAGTTTGAAATGAGTAAGAATTAGAATTACTTACAGATTATGATATATTCCAGGTGATAGAAGCGGTGATTACACGAGTAATTAGCATGATTATACATAGAAAGGCTATAGCAAAAAAATGCTGATTAATGATGTGTTATGTATGATGTTTACATACGTAACTTTTGTTTATGATTGTAAGTTGTATGGTTATTTGAAAATATGTACTTAAATTTTGTCCATGCTTGTAAGTTGTGACATGTATCAGGTAGGCCAGTATTTTCATAGGCATTTCGCAATTAGACGTTTGTGACATATGTCAGGTAGGCAAGTATTTTTCCATTAGAATTACTCATATTCTGATGTGACATCGGTCATGTAGGCATGTATACTTATATGCAGATTTTGGTAAACAAATTAATTCCTGTTCTAAAATTCCGGTCCTGAAAATCAGTCTGTAAGGAATCTATTTTAGTAATTACAATTGTGTTGTTGAAATTAGATATAATTTGAGACGAATTATTTATTTATAATATTCATTGGAATTACTAAAGTGCTCATTTACTGTTAGATTAATACATGATTTGGGGATTTATGTGAACTCATTCAAATACATTCTGGATTACATCTTTGTGGTACATCAGGATATTCAAGGCTATTCGAATTCATTCAGAACATTCTATTATTTTGGACTTGTGATTAGGACATTTAGGATTATTTGGAATTTAACTCACAAATTGTAAGTGTTTTTTGAATTTTTACTTTAATTGTCTGGAAATAAATTGCTTGTTGATTTTTTCAAGGTCATTCATTATGTAGCTAGACTCCAACAACTTTAATTGATGAGTCATGAGCCAATAAATGCCCGTTAAGGACTTTCAATGAGCAACCAAACAGCAAATCAAAAACATAAAATACAGTCCAATGTCTTTGAAATATGACGAAAGTTTTGGTGTTACTTTAGAAAGAGGTTTAGAGGTAAGGACATACCTACACGACTATTACAGAGATTACCCATTTGCGCCTAAAATACTGATTCCACAAGAATGTGATTTATCACAATTACAGAAGAAATTAATAGATAAGAAAAACGTTACAAAGCTAATAGTACCTCATGTGCTGTGCACGTTAAAGAAGAAAGAAAAATACGCTATTTACCATAGAGTGTAAAGGTGTACGCTCAGTTATATACATAGAGTCGTATTATTTAACCAAGAACCATGGTTAAAATATTGCATTGAATACAATGCCACTCTGATACAAAAAGCAGCCAATTACTTCAAAAAATACTTGTTCAGACTTATAAATAATGACTTATAATGGAAAATCTATAAACGAGAAATAGGGTGCAAAATGCGTTGATCAAAATAAGCTTTGCAAATGCCAGAAAGATCTATCATTTGCAAGGACACCAATCATAGATAAAGACTTGGTGTTAGGCCGATTAAAGAACAGTGTTATGTATGATGTTTATATAATATTGTGGATATTTTGGGAAATTGTAAGTGTTTCTTCGCTTTGGTGTTTGCTTAAATCTTAATGTTTATCATGAAAAACATGTTTAACTAGTGTCCTTGAATTAGGTTGTTTTGATCAATATGTTTTCTCAATTTGAAGGTCAAGGTTGAATTTTGTTTACAAGTAAAATTCCATTAAGATGACACATGTTCTAGAACATTCTGTCATGTGACCAATCTTTATATATGCCATGTTTGGTGGACATTTATTCAGTTTTGACATTACCATCAGTCTTGTAAAGAGCTATTACAGTTGTGAAAATTCATTCCAAATTCTAAGAGAGGAATTATTTTAAAAATTCATTGGATTATAACAGTGCTCATAAACTTTTGGATTTTGGATTTTTAATTAATGATTTTGGAATTTAACTGAACTTATTCAGAGATTTTGGAATACTTCATTTTGACATCAGCACATCAAGATTTCTAATACATCAGGACTTTGGAGACCATTAGTACATCATAACATTCAAGGACACAGCCGTGAATTCGGAACATTCTATATTTAGGACTTGTGATTAGAACAATCATTCTTATTGGATTATTAGGATTTCAAAACACATTACTGTAAGTGACCTTTTGATTTTTCATTTTAATTATCTAGTAATAAATTGCTTGTTGATTTTTTACTTGATTTGTTGGTTTCACTTTCTTTCTGTTACATTTTTCTTAGACCATAGAGTCGTAACAGAAATTGGGGGCTCGTCCGGGATTGAATTTCTTTAAAGCATATTAGAGATATTAAATTTATCTTTGAAATTCATATTGATTTTGTCTTCGAATTTTTTTTTATTGTTTTTGTCTTTGGCAAAGATTTTATATAGAGAATTTTTTTTGTGTGAAACCAACAAGCATTTACTATGGCATCTAATGTTCAGAATTTCATTTCAAAACCTACCCAGGAGGGGTTAGAGTGTATGAGAAAGGATGAGTTGCTCGAGCTTGCCAGAAAATACAGTCTATCTGAGGCAAAAGTATCATTGACAAAACAGGAAATAAAGATTATTTTAATTCAGTATTTAGTAGGAAAGGGAATTTTTGAAAATAGTGCTTTAAGTTTGAAGAGAAAGCCTGTATCTGGTTCTGACAGGAAATTAAGGGAATTAGAGTTAAAGAACCAGATGGATTTAGAGTTGGCAAAGCTTCAGATTCAGAGAGAGAGAGAGAGAAAGAAGAGAGGCAGATACAGATGGAGAGAGAGAAAGAAGATAGGCGGATACAGATGGAGAGAGAGAAAGAAGAGAGGCAGATGGAGAGAGAGAAAGAAGAGAGGCAGTTACAAATGCAGAAGGAAGAGAGGCAAATACAAATGCAGATGCAAAGAGAAGAAAGGGAAATGCAATTTAAATTAAGAGAATTAGAACTGGCAAACAGAGCACACTCCACTCCTTTAAACACAAGTTCAGGTTTTGATGTTACTAGATATATTAGGTTAGTACCCCCTTTTCAGGAAAAAGAAGTAGATAAATACTTTCTTCATTTCGAGAAAATAGCTGAAAACTTGAAATGGCCCAGAGAGCATTGGACTTTGTTATTACAAAGTGTACTAATTGGCAAAGCTCGTGAAGTCTACATTTCACTGTCAGTACAACAAAGCACTGATTATGATGTGGTTAAGGAGTACATCTTGAAAGCTTATGAGTTGGTACCAGAGGCATATCGACAAAGGTTTAGGAATTGTAGAAAAGAAACTGGACAAACTCATGTCGAATTTGCAAGGGATAAAGAACAACTATTTGATAGGTGGTGCTCAGCCAAGAAGGTTGATCAAGCTTATGACAACCTCAGACAGTTCGTATTAATTGAAGAGTTCAAGAGGTGCATCCATAGTGATGTTAAAACCTATCTTGACGAGCAGAATGTGGAAACTTTGGAAAATGCTGCTCGTGTGGCTGATGATTATTCCTTGACTCACAAAATTTCATTTGGTAATAAGTCGTCCTCTCAGCAGTTTTCTGGTAAAAAACCATTTCAATCTCATTCGAGTACTTCCAAATTTCACAACAGCACAACTGTTAGGAATCAAACATCTGATAAGACTGATCAGAAATCCTTATCTCTTCCTACGTGCACTTATTGTAAAACGAAAGGGCACGTTATTTCTGATTGCTTCAAGTTGAAAAATAAGCAACAGAGAAAAGACAGAGCTTTTCCAAATGCTCTTATTTCTACGAGGTCAAGGTCACGGTCTTGTATTGAAAGCAATACATTTGTTGGGTCAAACAAAACCCAGTCTGATTCTATTTTGGAGGCTTATGAACCATTCATGTCAGAAGGTTCTATATCACTTATTGGTGATTCTGCCAAACCTATCCCAATTAAAATATTAAGGGACACTGGAGCTTCTCAGAGTCTTTTATTATCAGGTACTTTGCCTTTGTCTGAGGAGTCTTCTTCAAGTGAAAGTGTTCTTGTTCAGGGAGTAGAGTGCGGCTTTGTAAATGTTCCTCTCCATTGTGTAAATTTGGCATCAGACTTAGTTTCTGGACCTGTGACTGTTGGGGCAGTGACTTCTTTACCCATAGAGGGTGTTCATTTATTACTAGGCAATGACTTAGCTGGAGATAAGGTTGTGGTTAATCCACTTGTAACTGACAAGCCTTGTTTGGATCAGAAAGTTGATCCTGTCGAAACTGAAATCCCTGATTTGTACCCTGCTTGTGCAGTTACTAGAGCTATGGCAAAAAGAGCTCTTGAGAGTGATGTTGATCAGGATATTATTCCTTTAGCTGACACATGTATTGGTCAGTCTTTTGATGAGGTCACTTTTTCCTCAGGTATTGATCAATCAAATGGTATTGATCACAGTGATCCTCTTTTGGCAACTCATTCTCTTTGTTCTAATCAGGATGACAAACGACAATCCCTTGTCGTTGAACAGGAGCAAGATCCCGAGATATCTTGTTTGTTTCAGAGGGCTATTAGTGAAACTGAAGCCACACAAGTTCCAGTGTGTTACTTTGTGAAAAATGGGGTCCTTATGAGGAAATGGAGACCACCTGATGTACCCGCTGGTGACGAGTGGTCAGTGAGCTATCAAATTGTTGTTCCTAAGTCATATCGACAGGAAATTCTTAATTTAGCCCATGAAACTCCTTTGGCTGGTCATTTAGGAGTCCGTAAGACTTATCACAAGATCTTGAATCATTTTTATTGGCCGAAACTCAAAAGTGATGTTTCTAAATACTGCAGATCTTGTCACACTTGTCAAATGGTAGGAAAACCCAATCAGAAGATACCTAAGGCTCATCTGCAACCTATTCCTGCATTTGATGAACCATTTAGTAGAATAATTGTAGACTGTGTTGGTCCTTTACCTAAAACCAAGTCAGGCAACCAATACTTGTTGACCATCATGTGTACATCTACAAGATTTCCAGAGGCAATTCCTCTGAGAAATATAAAAACTAAAACTATTGTGAAAGCTTTGGTGAAGTTTTTTACACTTGTTGGCCTTCCCAAATCTGTCCAGTCAGATCAAGGGTCAAATTTTATGTCTGGAATTTTCCAACAAGTTATGCATGAATTAGGCATCCAACAGTTTAAATCTTCTGCCTATCACCCTGAAAGTCAAGGTGCTTTGGAAAGATTTCATCAAACTTTGAAGAGTATGATTCGATCATATTGCTTTGATACAGAAAAGGATTGGGATGAGGGTGTTCATTTGTTGTTGTTTGCTGTTAGGGAATCAGTTCAAGAGTCGTTGGGTTTTAGTCCCTTTGAACTAGTTTTTGGTCATACTCTCCGTGGACCATTGAAATTATTGAAAGAGAAACTTCTTTCAAATGAAGACTCAAAGATTAATCTTCTTGATTATGTCTCTGATTTCAAATACAAGTTGTCAAAGGCCTGTGAAGTAGCAAGAACTAATCTTCACACTACCCAGTCAAAAATGATATTAAGGTATGACAGAAATTCACAGGAAAGGAGTTTTAAACCTGGTGACAAAGTTCTGGCTCTCTTTCCCATACCTCAGAATCCTCTTCAGGCTAAATTTTTTGGTCCTTATACCGTTGAAAAGAAAGTAAATGACTTAAATTATATCATTAACACTCCTGGGAGACGGAAACAAAAACAACTTTGTCATATAAATATGTTAAAGGAATATTTTGACAGAGATAGCTCAGCTAATTATTTAGTTAATTTAGTTGTACCTGTCCCACACAGTGAAGATATCAACGATGGAGTACAATCAGACTATAGTGACTCCGGTATAACCAATCTTCGGAATTCAGAAATATTGAACAACCTAGACCAGAAACTTTCACATCTACAACAACAGGAAAGAAATGAACTAAAACAGCTATTACATGACTATGAGCACTTGTTTCCCGATTTTCCAACACGAACAAGTAAAATTTATCATGACGTTGACATTGTAGATTCTGCTCCTGTGAAACAGCATCCTTATAGGATGAATCCTCTCAAACAGAACTATCTGAAGAAAGAAATTCAGTATCTACTGGAGAATGATTTCATAGAACCAAGTAAAAGTAACCGGAGTTCACCATGTATTCTTGTTCCCAAGCCAGATAATACATTCCGTATGTGTACCGACTATAGAAAAGTCAACAGTGTCACCAAAACCGATTCATTTCCAATCCCAAGAATGGACGATTGCATTGATAAAATTGGAAATGCGGAATATGTCACCAAGTTTGACCTTTTAAAAGGATTCTGGCAAATTCCATTGACGGAAAGGGCAAAAGAAATTTCAGCATTTGTAACTCCAGATGGACTTTATCAATATAAAGTCATGCCGTTTGGAATGAAAAATTCGCCTGCAATGTTTCAACGTCTGATGAACATGATAACATTTGGTCTTGATAATTGTGACGCTTATATCGATGACGTCATTATCTACAACAACACCTGGGAAGATCATTTGGAAACCATTCGAAAATTCTTCGATCGACTCAGCGATGCGAATCTGACAATTAATTTGAGCAAAAGTGAGTTTTGCCATGCTTGTGTCACATTTTTAGGACATATTGTGGGACAAGGTCAAGTTAAACCTATAGAAGCTAAGGTCAAAGCTATCTCTGAATTTCAAGTTCCAATTTGTAAAAAGCAACTGATGCGATTTCTAGGTATGGCTGGATATTATCGGAAATTTTGTTCCAATTTTTCCAAAATTGCTGAACCTTTGACAAGTTTATTGAGTAAGAAAACCAAATTTCATTGGTCTGACAAGTGTCAGGAATCTTTTGACAAGTTAAAGGCCATGCTTAAGAATGCACCAGTTCTTTCTGCACCAAATTTTAGCCAATCATTTAAATTATCTGTTGATGCAAGTGATGTAGGGGTTGGTGGAGTATTGATTCAGGAAGACAAAAGTGGTGTGGATCACCCTGTGTGTTATTTTTCTAAAAAACTAAACAAGCACCAGAAAAATTATTCCACAATTGAGAAGGAATGTTTGGCTTTGATATTGGCTTTACAGCATTTTGAAGTGTATGTTACCTCACCTCTTTCTCCAATTATTTTGTACAGTGATCACAATCCCCTTACTTTCATCAACAAAATGAAAGATAAAAATCGGAGATTGTTGAGATGGAGTTTGATATTGCAAGAATATAACATTGACATCAAAGACATCAGGGGAAAAGACAATGTGATTGCAGATGCACTCTCACGTGCCTAGAAATGTAATATTGCTTGATGTAATTAAGTCCAGTATCATAAAACATGTTCTTATGTAATTTTGGTTATTTTAGTATTAGATGTATATTCAAAAGAAAGCTTTATTATCTAAATCTTTCTTTTTCTTTATGAGGGGAGGTGTTATGTATGATGTTTATATAATATTGTGGATATTTTGGGAAATTGTAAGTGTTTCTTCGCTTTGGTGTTTGCTTAAATCTTAATGTTTATCATGAAAAACATGTTTAACTAGTGTCCTTGAATTAGGTTGTTTTGATCAATATGTTTTCTCAATTTGAAGGTCAAGGTTGAATTTTGTTTACAAGTAAAATTCCATTAAGATGACACATGTTCTAGAACATTCTGTCATGTGACCAATCTTTATATATGCCATGTTTGGTGGACATTTATTCAGTTTTGACATTACCATCAGTCTTGTAAAGAGCTATTACAGTTGTGAAAATTCATTCCAAATTCTAAGAGAGGAATTATTTTAAAAATTCATTGGATTATAACAGTGCTCATAAACTTTTGGATTTTGGATTTTTAATTAATGATTTTGGAATTTAACTGAACTTATTCAGAGATTTTGGAATACTTCATTTTGACATCAGCACATCAAGATTTCTAATACATCAGGACTTTGGAGACCATTAGTACATCATAACATTCAAGGACACAGCCGTGAATTCGGAACATTCTATATTTAGGACTTGTGATTAGAACAATCATTCTTATTGGATTATTAGGATTTCAAAACACATTACTGTAAGTGACCTTTTGATTTTTCATTTTAATTATCTAGTAATAAATTGCTTGTTGATTTTTTACTTGATTTGTTGGTTTCACTTTCTTTCTGTTACATTTTTCTTAGACCATAGAGTCGTAACAACAGGAACATCAAATTATTCAAACCCCTTTAAGGATTACTTACCGTGTTAGAGCTAAATAAGTGGCTGATCTATGACTTCTGTTACAATAAGCTAAAGCCAGTATATAGTGATAAAATCAGGTTGTGGATAAGAGACACAGATTTGTTGTGAAGTCACGTAGAGACTGATACCATTTTCAATGACATAAGGGAAAACGTCCAGTTTTACGACACAAGTAATTACAAGAAAGATAATGTATTTGGTGTTCCTCGGATGAATAAAAAAGTTATAAGTCTTTTTTAAAGATGAACTATGTAGTGTTTTGAGGATTGAGAAGTAAGCTCTATTTAGAATGTACAAAGGTGAAAAGAAAGCCTCTATGGAGATGAAGAAATACATGATCAAATGAATTTAAGGTTCTAAATGTACATGGATTGTCTTTTTAACCTAATTGTAAATCTCTAAGAGATGTATTTAATAAGATCGTACAATCACAAGATATATTGCGATAATTAAGATTGCACTAAGTTATTATGACAAATGGTTAATATAAACACACTTCAATATGGTTACTCGACTGCCTTGTAATCAAAGGGATATTGCAGTCTAATTAAAAGTTTATTTCTATTATTTCTTTTCAATTTTTCAGCTATTCTCTCATAATAACTGGTACTAATTTGTTTTTAAAACATTGCACTAAATCCATTGCACACTTTACATTTAATTATTTGTAACACCTCATAATCATGTTATTGGGTTCTTGTAAAGACATCATTTAAATATCATGAAAAAGCTCTACGTTGGATATCGAGAATGGTGTTAGTTTCTCTCGCTGTCATAAAAGAGGCATCGGAATTCATATTGTTGTTAGCCTCGATGTAATGAATAAAATCCTCCCATATTAACTGAGTTTTATTTAATTTATATGGATTCCTTTTTTTTGGCGGTTTATAGATGTGCCAGAATTATACATAGAAAATATTTTTTCCAAAAGGAAGGGATAGTTTATGGTTTTAACAATATATCTGATTTTCATAAAATCACAGACGTTGTTTGGATAAAAGACGTCTCATTACATGTTACAGATATATTAATTTGTTGTTGACTTGGGGTGTCTTTGAGATGCTCCTCATATTTTGTCTTCTTCGTGTTTTGAACTTATTTAAAAACCACATATTATACACTTTTTTTATACCATCTCGCTCAATTACACCATTTATGTTACACCTCTCGAACTCACCAAAAATACCATCATTTAAACTCTCAAAATCTAATTCATCCATTTTTATTTGAACTAGACTTCTTTAAATAGTATAGATTTTACTGTGTTTTTTGGAATGTTTACTTGAATGTCAGACACAAATTAGATATATATTTTGTGTGCATCTACGTTATCTTTCTGCTTTTCTGGAGGTGTATACTTTGTTGAACATTAGCTGATTTATTACCTCTATTGTGTAATCTATTATTACTTGCATTTCTCAAACCAAGACAGATACAATAGTGATCCGATAAAAAAATTTTTATTTCCACATTAAATTCCTTATGATTTTATTGTTCGTCGAAGAAATTTTTGTGTTGAGTCAATAAAATGTTGCCTCAGTTTATACCTCTGACAAAAAAACATGTTGGGGTAATACTTCCACAGTAATGATGATCAATTCTATGCTGACAATAAAAATTGTTGGGTAATACTTCCACAGTAACGATGATCGATTCTATGCTGGGAAAAAAACAACGTGGATCAGTTTCTTTGTGTTTATTACACAATATGAAGACTCCTTATAAACTCATTCGTTGTGAACCAGGTATGGCATTTGTTAAAGTTGCATTAGTTGTCAAATAAATAATTCTCTCTTGTGATGTTATCATAGAAGAAAATAATTCCATTCATGTATTTAACAAACACTGATTGAGCCATAGAATCTGAAGTAATCGTATCGAACTGGAGGTGGTAATCCTCGTTACAAACTTCTAGAACTTCCGAAGCTTTTGCCATTTTATTGGTAACTCTCAAATCCTGAAGAAGAATAAATGGATATAATGGACAATAAATTATCAGTTTCTGGAAGTCAAGTGGTACTTTTAATTTCTTTCCGTAACTGCAAAATGAAAAGCTTCCGTACCTGTGTTTTGTGCATTACCCGCTCCTAATTTTAACTTCTCAATGTATCGTGATTGATACCTTATTTCTTTTCTGTTTGTTCTGAAAGACGCTGGTAATCACAAATCTTTATACGTGTAGTCATGTAACTTAAGAAAGATCATCACAAAATTAAAAAGTGAATATAACTGTAATCAGCATTCTTCCCAAATTATTAACTACTGTGGTGTTAGCATCTCCTTTTACTTTTGCATCAAACTATATTAAAAATGATTCATGTACAATCGTGACATTGGGTCCCCACTTAAGTTTGCTACTTGTACATTTTGTTAAGGTTTTATTTCATGAATACTACCTTGTATCGCACCGATATTATTAACAAGTTGTCGGTCAACATATTCTTTTGTCGCTGTTTTTGATTGCTTTATTCCAGCAGTAAACCCGTCTTTAAGAGTTGTTAAAGTCTGGTCTTTCAATATTTTGATATTTATCCTTGAAATTAGTGATAGACAAATCGGAAGTAGTTTTCATACCTCTGATGATACTTTGATTCACATTTATTTTATTTTTTCATCTATTTGCTAGGTTATCTCCCTTAAATCATTCCTCTTGTGTAACCCTGACAAAGTATTATCTTCTTTCTCAAATTAGTAATACTGGTGCTAAATTATTCATTAACATTTTAATTTCTTAATCGTTTAGTTTTATTTCGTTGTTTAAGTCTTTCTGTAAGTGTTCAAGTTAAGATTTCAAATTGTTATAGTCTTCCATTTATTATTTTAAAAATTTCCATGTCACTTTCTTGTGACCTATCACTGAGTTGTACGCCGTTCAAGTGGTTATAAATATTATTGAATGTTAGGTACAGTATGCAAGGCTTTTATAGCATTAGAAAGGGTACTAAACCTCTGTCAGAACAAGTCGTGTGCATTTAAAATCTTTTCCTGTCATAGTCAATATGTTGTTGCAATTTGACTTTTGCTAGCTCCTTCAATACCACTCTGTTTAATAGCTGCTATTTTATCATCTATTTAATCTTTCCATGACTTATAATCTTTCAAATTATTATCCTCCACAATCTTATGTACTTGAGTATCAACATGTCTTTGTACAAACGGTCTAGTAGCTGCACCAGCGGACTTTATTGTATCGCCTATATTATTAATACGGTGGTTATTTAAGTTAAAGTCATATTTTATTGGTTGATCCAGTGTTACATCGTTCTCTTTTCTCTACGGATAAGAAGCTTACATAACTACGACTTTTTTAAAAGATCTCTCCCATTTACTTACCTGAACAATATGTTGTAGGCATACCGTGAAAATAGCTTCCTTTTCTGTTTTTATCTTTGATGCTCATATTTAATATGTTTATGGTACCTCCTTGTAGTTGCCTGTAATGACTACTAACATCGAAAGAAACAATGTCACCAAGAAAAATATTTCTAACAGGTAGTGACTCTAGCAAACTGAATAATAGATTTTACAGTAATTTTTAGTAATATTGATTTGATTGAGAAAAATGTATACATTTTTAGATCTGAAAAACTCACAAATTGTTTCCGATTCAGTTGACGTATTATAACTTTCTGGCTATTGAATCCTAACTATTGAGAGTTGCAGTTCGTTAAGTACAATGTCTAATTATTGCTCGGACTGAAGATAACTCTATGTTGCGAGCACTCGATATCAATACTTTCATCATTGTCGTTATTTGTTATACCTTCTTTAACATTGTTTCATAGAAATTTCAAGGTTATATAAACCATCGGAAAGTAGAACAATCATGGTTTAATTCTTGTTGATGATGGTATAGATCATATTGTTTTTCAGTTCATTAGAAATATTGCAATAACCAAGAACAAATTTTGTTCTCAGAAATGTAACTGATGGTTTACCATTTCTGTTATCTTTAGAAATAAATACCATAATGAGAAAAATTATGGTCAATTTACATGACAAGAGTTTGAATTTATAGGCATCAAATGAAATCCTCAAATCTTATAAACGTTAAAATTACTCAACATTCCATCTATTGATTTTTATTATCCTAGATGGCTAAATTTTACAAAAGCAAAAGGCGTTAGTGATGATGCTTTCGACCTAGATAGTTTTATTCCTTGTGATTTTTTCTGTATTTCGGATGCGGAACAGGAGAGAAAATGTTTTATAAGTCGATAATGAGATATTTGAGATCTAGTGATAACAGATCTAAACATACTTGAATACCATCTAACATGATTTGGTTTAATTCGTCTCTTCTCTTTATTCCCATAAAGACTAAACTACGTAATAGACAGGTACTTCAGCAACATATGTTATTTGTATATGGTAACAATACATCAATTCCAAAGTAACTTCTACACATTTATTTAGCATTATTTTCTGTGTTTTGTTTTTCCTCTGTCGATTTGTTTTCTTTAAATTGATGTGTTTGAGTGCTGTCAAATTAGGGCTTGTAGCTGATAGATCTTATCTCCAACTTAAAATTATAAAAAACCACCAGGTAAAGTATATAATATAACTTACTGTCATGTCATCTTCTATCAACTCTGTCTGTAATTCATTAAAATCATCAATTAATTTAAATTTCCTCATCAAAATTATTACTGCAAGGATAATGGCATCTGGCAATGACTTGGATATTTTAGCTGAAATTCCATTTACAAAGATTTCATATTTGTTTTCTTGATTTATTGGTCGCACTTTTTTCCCCACATCCTTGTCAGTGAAAGTTTTGCCAGTAATCTCTTAATAGGTTCCATTTGCTAAACTTTTTTCTCAAGTCCTATTTGTATTCAGTAGTAACAACAACAATTTCATTAACGTGATATTAATGAAATTGTATTTTTTCAGTGTTAATGTTAATGTTACTACTGTAATTTTTATTTTAATTTTTGTTGTTGTTGTGTATTTTGTGCTCAGAATCATAAAACAAGTGATGCTTTTAACTTTTGAGCCCTGAACCATTGCATTGGGTACAGGGTTTGCAGCAATATTGTGATTGGTGATTTACTGCAAACAAGAACTCTGACAAAATCATAATATCACAACACTGGCAGGTGACTTAGAATTGTGCCGACGGCTTACAAACGCCATATTCTCTTGGAAAATGTACCCGTAACTGACATCCGATATGTAAAAGGACCCTTCAACTCGCATTCCTGCAGATTTAACCGAATGGTACAATAAAACAAATCTTATCCTTGTCAATTGAATCATTTAACATCAGAAACAGAAGAAATTAAAGTTAGTTCTTTTATGACCAGCAATCGGTTATTATTTAAAGGAGATTACATTGGGTATGAACTGAGAGAATAGATCTCGGTCAACAACTAGTGCCCTCGATATCTTGATTGCATAATATAATGCTTGTCCGCGATAAACCACCGTACGCTGAAGTCATTGCCTTTCTTAAAAAATTGTGTCACTCCAAGCGATCTTTTCAGGGATCAAACTTTTAACTGGCTATACAATTACATTTTCTCAAAATTTTTAATGTCCATCCAAGAATAAGCAGACTCTGTTATGAAGGTTGTCTTAAACATGCGTATTTCCTGAATTTTTAAAGATGTTGTTCAAATTTATATTATATACTTCAAAAACCCACAAATATGCATTTTGGATGAATTACCTCACATGTAGATTGAACAGCACAACAAGATGTGATTGACTACTACCTGAGGTTAAGTTGTCATGACGTTCATGGGACTGTACAGTGCAGCTTTTTGCCCTTATGGTGCGTTCGGAGTTTATACCGAAGGTACAATGCCTTTGGGTTGACAATCTTTGTTCGGCAGTTTGGACAACATTTCCCACGCCTACACTTGAGTGTGGCTAGCATTAGCAAACTGAAATTCAATATGGCGACTCAATTTGTGTCAAAACTCGGTTTAGTATAAATTTTCTCAATATTAAAAATGTTTTGCGATGTCAATGCAACTAGTTTTCTTGTGGTTTTGAAAGTATCTCTTCCAAACATCAAATCTTCAAGTTATGGGGCGGAACTTTCTTGATTTCCCGCCAAAAGAAGGAATGTTAGAGACTTATTGCTGTAACGAATTAGGCTCTGAGCGGTCACTATTTAGCATGGCGTACTGCGTAATTTTGTCATTCCTTTTTATTAGGATGAATAAGATTAATTTTGTTAGTGGCTTTGATGAAGAAATTAGACCAAATCACGTAGGATGGATGTATATTTACGAAGTAAATCTGCTATAATTACCTGCATAAATCCAACACGTGTCTACAAAATGTGTTGAAAATCCAGCCAGTACTCTATCCATGGTTATTCTAGCACCAACCTTTTAACCACTCAAATCGAATGAAACTCTAGTGATACTTGCCTTTGTTATTGTGGTTATTAAAGTAATGTGAATGTAAAACAAATACAAATTATGTTATATATGTGTATATATATATATATATATATATATATATATATATATATATATATATATATATATATATATATATATATATATCACAGGAACATCAAAGGATGTAAAACAAATACAAATTATGTTATATATAAATTATGTTATATATATATATATATATATATATATATATATATATATATATATATATATATATATATATATATATATATATATATATATATATATCACAGGAACATCAAAGGATGTGTTTCTACTTTTCTTTCTGGACCTTGAGGCGCTAGACGGGACTGCATCTTCTGCTTCTTCTGCTAATGCTTATGACTCCAAACAATGACATATGAAGATAACTGACATGCGCAGTCTAGAAACAGAATGAATTATGTTAACAGTGAAATTAAGTGCAAGTGTCAGGTTGTACAGTTAGTAATACAAATTAATATATGAATTATAGACTGTAGTTAGTGTTTAATGTTTAACACCCTACTAGTAAGTTACTATGCACTATTTCTAATTTTGTTTTCATAAGGCAAATTACTCAATAAACATATTGAAGAAGTATTAGATAGTGTGCCAGGGACTGGGTGTAAGGTACCTAGCTAGATAGTGTGCCAGGGACTGGGTGTAAGGTACCTAGCTAGATAGTGTGCAAAGGACTGGGTGTAATGTACCTAGTTAGATAGTGTGCAAGGGACCGAGGATAAGGTACCTAGCTAGATAGTGTGCAAGGGACTGAGGATAAGGTAGCTAGCTAGATAGTGTGCAAGGGACCGAGGATAAGGTACCTAGTTAGATAGTGTGCAAGGGACCGAGGATAAGGTAGCTAGCTAGATAGTGTGCAAGGGACCGAGGATAAGGTACCTAGTTAGATAGTGTGCAAGGGACCGAGGATAAGGTAGCTAGCTAGATAGTGTGCAAGGGACTGAGGATAAGGTAGCTAGCTAGATAGTGTGCAAGGGACTGAGGATAAGGTACCTAGCGAGATAGTGTGCAAGGGACCTAGGATAAGGTACCTAGCTAGATAGTGTGCAATGGACTGGGTGTAAGGTAGCTAGCTAGATAGTGTGCAAGGGACTGGGGATAAGGTAGCTAGCTAGATAGTGTGCAATGGACCGAGGATAAGGTACCTAGCGAGATAGTGTGCAAGGGACTGAGGATAAGGTACCTAGCTAGATAGTGTGCAATGGACTGGGTGTAAGGTAGCTAGCTAGATAATGTGCAAGGGACTGGGGATAAGGTAGCTAGCTAGATAGTGTGCAAGGGACTGGGGATAAGGTAGCTAGGTAGATAGTGTGCAAGGGACTGAGGATAAGGTACCTAGCGAGATAGTGTGCAAGGGACTGAGGATAAGGTACCTAGCTAGATAGTGTGCAAGGGACTGAGGATAAGGTAGCAGCTAGATAGTGTGCAAGGGACTGGGTGTAAGGTACCTAGCTAGATAGTGTGCAAGGGACTGGTGATAAGGTAGCTAGCTAGATAGTGTGCAAGGGACTGTGTGTAAGGTAGCTAGCTAGATAGTGTGCAAGGGACTGTGTGTAAGGTACCTAGCTAGATAGTGTGCAAGGGACTGGGGATAAGGTAGCTAGCTAGATAGTGTGCAAGGGACTGGGGATAAGGTGGCTAGCTAGATAGTGTGCAAGGGACTGTGTGTAAGGTACCTAGCTAGATAGTGTGCAAGGGACTGGGGATAATGTACCTAGCTAGATAGTGTGCAAGGGACTGGGGATAAGGTAGCTATATCACTGAATTGAGGATAAATGATAATGTCACACGGACAGTTGTCGATAACTTATGGTACCCAAAGGTAACCAGTGGTAGATACCTATAGTAAACGGTGAACGCACGCCTAGTCATTGCACCAATTCACATACACAAAGCACATCGTTAATATCATTAAGACTGCACACTATTGGAAGTTTCCAGATAGAAAAACAAAATCAGCACACAAAACGATCGTAAAGTTGGCAAAGCGTGACGTACAGTTGGAACTGTGCACTGAATTTCTTTTTTGCGAGTTTTCTTAGAAATATGTAGGTTTTGCAACTATTTTTACTTTTTCCGAGTATTCTGTATGCCACTTTCGTCTTTTGTCGAGCAACTTTCCATAGTGTGGACTGAGTGAGCCCTCTTATTAGCTGTTCCTTCCGTATGGGCAACCAGTTGTATCGGATGCATTTAAAACTGATGGTGATAAAAAAATACAACAGTTTTAAGTTTAAACATTGTAAGACATACATGCCCGAGTTCGTTCTTATAATTCAAGTAAACTTTACAAAGTTTTTTTCAAAAAAACTTATCATTTGTCCTGTACTTTTCACGCCTTTTTAATTTCATGGGCAATCAAGGTACAGCATACAGACTACCTTGTTATCTCTTTGTTCTTTAAAGACACATAACGTGTACACAGATTTTACAAATTTGCCTAAAATTGAACTCTGTATATTTTACTCAATTATATATAACGATAGATAGATAGATAGATAGATGGATGGATGGATGGCTGAATGGATGGATACAAATAAAGGCAGATAGGCAGACAGACCAATGGACAGACAAACAGATAAATCAACGGACAGACAGACCGATAAATAGATAGATTAATTCATTGACTGAATAAGTGAGAGATAGATAGAAGGATGTGTAGAGAAGTTGCTGGAAAATTTCTCATTTGAATCTGGGGGTTAAGTGTGGTTCATTTTCATATTGGTTTCTTTTTGGGAAAGATTTATGAACATCAGGAGTATTTTGTCTTGATGCAGTTTTAACAGACCTGTGGAATTTTTAAATGCCTCCTTAGCAGTGAACAATGAAATGTCCACATCATATTCCTAACAATAAATTTCTACAACAAAAATAGTCAATGTATAGCATTAATGTATGAATTGTATTCGATTTTAACGCTTCCACTAACCGACTAAACTGAACATAAGAGAAAGATTGTACAAAATAGTATGGATGCCACTGGCTCAAAATATTTTCATTTATGTAATAAATAGTAAAACAATGGAGCAATAACTCTTTTTCGGACAAATTGGTGTTTTAAAGGAAATAAGCACAGCATAAAAATATATTTACTTTAGAAAATGACAGGTTTCATAAGTAGGAAACAGATGAAGCAGCTATATTACGCTGAAGTATGGTGACTACCGTATGACGTCATTAAGTTTGCGTTCTGATGGTTATTCATGTGTGGGATGGAAAAGGGTGGGAGGAGTCAGTTTGTACTTAAAGTGACAAACTTGTGTAAAATTGCAAAGGCCGCATCGCCCTGCTTTAACATAGCCATTGTTTGACCTGAAAAGAGGCAAATGACTCTTCACCGGTGAAAGAACAGCTATTCGAACTTCCGCGCGGAGAATTACTAATGCATCAGCTATTCTCCAATAGAATGCTCCATCCTAAGGTCAATCAATTTGTTTGCACTTAATTTACTCATTAAAATGATGATCTGGAAGGGAAATTACGACGAGATTCCGATTATTAATTTGCTTCTCAACTTTTAGATCTAGAGTCATTTATATTCGTTTCCTTACCACCGTCAGGCATCAATAATAAACTGCAAACTAGTTTATAAATAATAAACATTCAAATCCATCCACTTTTTCGGACCTTTTCGAATATGGTTCTCGACTGTACAGAACAATATATATTTTACCAAATAAATAGCAAACATTAAAGTGTATATCCTCCAGATGTATTTTGTATCATAACGTACGGTGTGTAAAGATCGTATTCGAATTCTTGCAAAATAATGTATTACACTTCTGCATGTAAAATCTCCAGAATATGTGTGTACTACTGACTGAAGAACCAGTCTAATATTTTAATTATTAATTCAAACTGTTGAATCCCTTTGGAGACCATCAACGTTTTTGGTGTAGGCTCACGGAACTCTTCTCTCTCTCTCTCTCTCTCTCTCTCTCTCTCTCTCTCTCTCTCTCTCTCTCTCTCTCTCTCTCTCTCTCTCGTTAAATGTTAAATACACACACTGCCCTCGTACTCTCGAGGCTATTGAGCGCCAAAATGAGTTCAAGCTTAGAGACCACTAATTCTGACATTCATTAGAATGAGGATAGCATCACAGAACTGTTAGCTTGTTAAGGCCTTTTTTCTTTTTTTTTTCTTTTAAACATAAATGTCTCTTGTTGCATTCTAAATTTTGAATGACATAGATATACTCCAGTATGATATCTGATTATGGGGTATTGAGCTTGCACCCGAGCTTCGCGCACAAAGAATTTGCGAGAATACAGGGTCTGATTAAAGACAATTACCCAGAGGAGCTGTTTCATGTGAAACCCAACGGTTTCCTATGCTTTGCAAAATAGAAACTTAAAAATGAACAGGTGAGTGACATAATTGGTTGTGCAGGGTGTCATTAAACTTATTAAGTTCAGGACAGTACATTAGTCAAGAGAAAGCAATAATGTTAAAAACAAATAATACATTGAATATGATGGCACTGATATCCATTTACGCAAATCCCGCGTGACTAGTATTTTTTGTTAATCAATCAAACCTTTCATCCTGCTTTATTCACCTATGATACCAACTATCAGAACCATTAATCTGATTTACAAAACGTTTCGCGCACGAAAATCAAGCTCACGCTCAACGTTAAAAATATTGACATTCAGTAACTTTAACTGGAATAAAGTTGGAATCATCGAACTTTCAGGACATTGTTAACTCTGAAGTGTACTTGATTGCTAAATTACAATGACGTGGATATACTTTAAATATGCTATCGAATTTTGGGGTTTACAACTTCAGCCTGAATATCGTGCTTAAAAAGTTTCGACAAAGCAGGGTTAAGGCTGGAGATTATAAAATATAGACCTCAAAGTCACGAAACTATCTGAACACAGAAACTGAACCCAGTGTCAAGACGACAAGATTAGGGACCGACAATTTAATTTTCAGAGGAGGGGGAAGGGGAGATAGTGGGCCTGGAATTTTGTTTCCAACGAGAATTTATCTTTTCTCCTTTTATCTCATGATAATTGTTGGCTCAACTATTATGATGGATAGAATCAGTTCTTTTTTCTACAAATCAGAGCAGGAGTATTTTTTTCAAGCTGTTTGGGAACGGAAAATCCCAGCCCCTTGCCCCCTCCCCCCCCCCAACTTCCGGTATAAAAATTAAATGGTCAGTTCCTTAGAAATCATACTTAGAGTATGTCAATATTACTCTCAAATTTGCGTTTCCAATTTTATTGCAAGTGAAGTTATATAAGATTAAAATTTGTAAAAATTGAGCATTATTACAATTTTCGTCCTCAGAAAGTTTCGTGACTACGGGTCCAGAGCTTGAATCTGAGTTTGAGATTCAGTTTCTACACTCAGCCAATCAAAAGTGACGTTTCAAAAGGAAAGTCCTATGTGATTGGCTGGCACTAAATCTCAATCTCATACTAAATATCACAAATTTGATGATTGACAAGCCAGGTTTGACTGCCTGCATTCTGCTGTCAATAATTTTAGCAACATTTAGAAATAGTAGCAAGTATTCCTAGTAAGCAAAATTACGACAGCGTATCCTTTCTGAATGTCACCAATATATATAATAGATGTTAATTATTTGGGCAAAGATGTTTTTGCATAGGTTCCAATTCTGCAATCCTTATCAGATATTGCAGTTGTCTCCAGTTGTTATACCACTAACTACTACATGTACCTTGGAAGGTAGCAACTATAATTTCTTCAAATTTATCTCAGAAAATTAGTATAATAAATAACGTTTAGTCTAATTAGAAAATTAATTAAGATTTTCAATAAATATGGTGATCATTTCATAAAATCAACACTGCAACTAAGCAAACATGCATTAAAAAGCATCTTTTTCGAGTATTCTCAAGAAAGTGTTCTGTATCGAAAATTGGTTCAATTCTTTCCTTTTTCACATTTGTCCAAATACAAAGCGAGATATGATACATTTGACAAATGCGTGTGGCTACGGAGATATATTATAAATCCCAATTTTATTAATCAATTTCCATTACAAATCACACAATTAAGAGCGCCGTCTATAAACAAAAACCTAGGATATGCATGCGGGAAGAAAACATGAAGAAAACAAATGTCAGCACAGAGTTGCGAGAACAGCAGTATATTTACTGGATAAGCCACAACCAAATTTACTTAGTGAAGTGCATAATCTTTCTCTCAAGATTTATCTATTTTTGTAACTTTATTTGCAGATTATAATCATATTTCGAGTTTATATTGTCTTTCTTGCTTCGGTTAAAGATTTTCTTATTTCCATCTGGTCCATTCTGCATTTTCAAGTGAGAAAATTTAAGTGTTTGTGATCCGTGTCTGGGATTGGCTTCGAACAGCCGAATCATACTGCTTGAGTTTTTGATCGCATTTCTTTTCGATCGCTGGTTAGTCCCACGCTTAAAACGAAACCTTGTGATGAAAGTCTCTCCAGGCTGAAGTAATATACGTTGACTATTATCATCTCCCAAGTTAAGATTGATGTTAAAACCGCCTCCACCAAACCTATTATTCTGTGTCAAATCATTCTGCATTGGGCTAAACTGGGCAAGTTGTGGTGACAGCTCGGGGTTTAGGTTGTTCGGGATGTTGGCGAACCCTATTGAATTTGCCGCTTGCATGTTAGTTTGTCGTCTGGGAATGAATGACTGCCATTGTTCATTGTTTGGCATGACCTGGAATGGAAAGGTTGAGGGTTGTGTGAATGTGTCTGACCCCTGCCCGTTGCCGGACACCCCTTGAATGGAACCTTGAACACTTTCCATTTGTATGCCTGGAGCATCTGCTTGGATAACGCGAATCTCTGGCTTGGAGAAGGCTGGATTTAATTCGTTGGGTTTGAAAACCATTCTGCCGTGTGTGTGCTGCATCTGTGATTGACCGAAGGGGCGTGTGTTTGTCGCCGGGTCCACTCTGACGGGACGAATCTGAATGCTTCCTTTGCTGGGCAAGATCCGGGCACTAGCCACATTTCCACCTAGCTGATGCAAGCGACTTAGGTGGTCTGTAAATGAAATAGAAAATATTATTTGCTTAAGAATATATTTGTTTTGCAGCCTGTATTCATATTTCACTTAAAACACTTTATTTTTAACGCACATCTCTACGATACTCTATCACTTCATAAGTACAAGATACTATGTAATATGTCACTTTTATTTTATGCTAGGCAGTGAACTACTGGATCTTCCGAGTGAAACAATTGTGATATTTCACTGGAGTGAAAAAATATCATATTTTTTCGCTGGCCGTCAATAGACATTGATAACATTATGACCAAGAAAATTTCAAGCTTTTGTAAGACGCTTGCGTGTTGTAAAGGTTAAGATGGCCGCCTCGCATTCAAACGAACCGGGTTCCAATCCAGCAATAAGCAAATTTGTTTTTTTTCATTTTGTTTTTATCTGCTGTTTTACCTTGAATTGGGAAGGAGCATTATGTAGCTACTGATATTTTATGTGCAAATATACACAAAACAACAGAACATAAACGGTATACCGCTGACATTATCGCGCGGGATCCAGTAAGAAATCAGATACTTCAGTGTGTTATACAAATTGCTAGACAATACTCTTGAGCATAAAATAAAAAGAATATTTGCTTGCTCCGAGTGAATATATTGAGTTTTTCACCCACCCACTCGATGAAATCTATCCGTTATTCACTCGTTTCAAGCAAATATCTTCAATGTATTTTTATTCTATGTGTAAAGCTTTTATCCTCATGCTAAAGACACACAAACATACCTTAAACACATCTTTATTTATGCTAAACACATTAGAATATATGTGATATTAGGCATGTTTTTTCGTACACAGCAGATGTTTGATAAATTGCTCTATCATGTTGTTATTTCTTTTAGTGTAATGAATCTTTGCATAAGTATACTATCATAAAACATGTTCTTTTCGATCACGAGTCTACCATGGATCAATAAATCATTTTGGTCACGTTTGTAATACAGGCTCTTGGTTAACAAGCATTTCTGTATATGATGCCTGTACTGAGCTCAATATTTATATTTTCACACTGTTTAAACAAACTCATAAAACATAAATTCGTCACCAATATGTTATCGTTGAATCACGTTCTGATACAAGATAGATTGGGCACGTATGAAGACGGAGTGAAGATTAAACGAGAATGAATGAGTTTAATTTTTTGGTGAATAACAGCCCGCAGAACAAAGAAGTTTATTGTAAATGCTAAGAATTTTGCTGAACAAACAACTAGTACCCGAAGCTTGACGGCAACATATCGCAGTAATTTTGACAAAAATGTGTATATTATACACAAACACAAAATTGTAACACAATAGGGGTGTAATGTACTTCGTCCAAAATGGATACTGATACGTAGAAAAGTCCGCTATATCGGCTCAATTAAAGGTAAATATATTTTAATTTCTTTCCTGTAACGAAGTTCATTTTCAAATATAGGTAGCTTGCCTATTACGCCGTATGTTAGCAAAGTACTTAGTTTTTATTTACAGCATAAGCGCTGTCGAATTCTTAAAGACTTGAGCAGAGTGTTTGGTACGCACCGTCTAACAACTAATTCACGGCACTAATCACTGCAGTCAAGCGTTTACGAATTCGCGGTACTAATCACTTCAGTCAAGCGTTTACGAATTCGAGGCACTAATCACTGCAGTCAAAGAGTTTTAGACTTTCATTACTAGTGTAGACCCCTGGAAGTTTGCTACAATTACCTGGCATTTGGCGTTTGGCGTGCTATTGAGATTTTAATTTAGTTTGTTACAGTGCAGACAATCAAAGATACTTATCTCCAATCGAGCTAATAAGTATCCCATATTTGATGATGCACATTACACCGGCTGATACATATATTTTAAAAAAATGAAAAATAAAAGACATTAAACAAAGACGGAAAGGGGACAACCCATTACTGTATAGCTGTCTTGAAAAATAATTGACAGAAACCGAAGGGATGAAAATTAGTTGTATTTTGTAATGCTCCAGCGCTACATGGAATGATACACTTAAAACAAAGAATGTGAGCCTTTTAACGAAGATCTACTAGTAATATTAGTAATAAACGTATTAGCAAAAATTAAAACCAGGCAGAGGAAGAACACGCTCTCAGTTTGTAAATAAATGACTTGATTTGGCAGCCTTCTCTATCATGTACATAATTAATAACTTAGTTAATTTATATCAGTTTAATGAGAAAAAGTTCTCTGCTACTTTTCGCCTCTATTTCTATGACGGACCAAGCCAAATGTTTTGAATTAATTAAATTCTACAGCTTTGCTGAAGTCATAATATTATAAAAATTATCTAAACAAGTCATTTTTACCTATGATCTACTGCGAAAGTGTATAACAAGTAATGTCAAGTCTCAATTATGGTATGGGCCCGTTCCATTCTGAATTGTATACCACCTTCGGTCTTCGAAAGTATTTAACTGGGATAGTTACTATCTAGCTGAGGATTATTTAATCTCTTTATACCTTACAAAATTTCAAACCAAACCTTTTTCCGTCTACGCATACTTTTTTAATTTGGAAAAATAAAGTTGTTAACGGCGAGTGCAATGTTAAAGAAAATGCTATTTATAGTACAAGCACTGCCTAATACACGTCGTAAGGTGCATGGTTACGACGCGGATCCTCGCGCAGGTAAAACTCAAAGTCGGTATATTTATACTGTATAAAACGTGCACAATACCATCCGCTATAATCAGTAAAATTAAAATAAAGGCTACGAAACTACAGTGAAAACAATTATCTGAATCATAAAAATGTAATGTAAGTAAAATATAGACTTTATCATTTTTTTTAAAATTATGTGCCAAACATTCTAAAATAATGAAGCCTGAATAAAAATACTCCTAAAAGTACAAGAACTAGGTCGAAAGTTCATTACTCTCTCTCTCTCTCTCGCGGAAAATACGTCACATGACTAAAGCTTCAAGCAAATAGGTGAAATATCGATCGAGGCTACCGTATGTATACTCATAAGACGACAGCTGTTTAGACTAAGAACAGAGATCATAAACTAATAAACTATACCATTATTTAAAGGAAAAATATATAATTCCGTAACATCCTCACCCTTTTGGGAAAAAAAAAGCTTTATGCAATAAAACTTTTTTTTTAATATGTACTTCTAACGTATAAGTAATTGATTGCAAAAAAAATTAATACATGATACAGTCATGTATACAAAACAGTGTAACGGTAGTATTATACATGAAAATACATCAGCAATTAAATTTTACTAAGAAATAGCCGTAACCTTAGCTTCTATTGATTTTATTTGTCCATGTCCCACAATCATGCCCTAAAAATGTAACACAGGCACGACAAAAGTCACTTTTATTCAAATTAATGGTCAAGTTCGCTTCGCTGAGTCTTTTGAAGAATTGCTCTATTATGTGATCTTGCCACGTGTCGTTTCAGATGATGACATCATCGATGTACGCATCGCAATTTCTATTCAGATGTTATCATATTCATCAGACGTTGGAAAAAACTTGGGGAACCTTCATCCCAAATGTTATGACTTTGTATTGGTAAAGTACTGGAGTCGTGAATGCAAAAATTTCTTTTGCTTTCTCCGTAAGTGGAATTTGGTAGAAATCCCTTCAATAGGTCAATATTTTGTGACGTATTTGGCATTTCCAATCCTGTCTAGGAATTAGAAATGAATCTGTTCCGGTGACACTAGTTACTTTTCTGTAATTTGTACACATACGGAAAGTCTTGTTTGGTTTCGGCACTAAAACATGGTGAACTCCAATCACTTTTACTTGGTTCAAGTCATTTTCCAGTAAATTCTGAATCTCTTTCTTCAGATAGTCTTGTTTGAGAGGCGACATCATGGAAAATTTTGTTGGTTCATGTGGGAATGTCTGGAAATAAATGTTCATTTTCTTTTATCAACTGCTTCAGTTCGTTAATCTCAGGCGGCAGTATATGCGAAAGCTTCTGGTCCAGATCGTCCAGAATTTCCGAATTGCGAAGAATAGTGACTTCAAAATCATCCGATTTCTCATCTTCATTCAAATGTCAAATGTGTGGGACAGGTACTACTAAAGTAATTGAATAATTTATGTGGCTTTTTCTGTCTATATATTGTTCCAACATTTTTATATGACAAAAGTTGTTTCTGCTTTCTCCCCCCAGAAGTATTATTAATATAATTTAAATTCCCTAACCTTTTGTCAATGGTATAAGGGCCAAAATACTTAACCTGAAGAGGATTTTGTGGTATGGGTAGCAAAGCTAATACTCTATCACCTGACTGAAAAAACTCTACACTGACCCCACCCCACCCCACCCCACCCCACCTCCGCAGCAAACAATAATTGGACACCTTCATCCTACTCCCTTTCTGTTCCACAACAAATCCCAATTATACTCTATCTCATAACAATATGTTTTAATTATTCGTTCTAAAGTCTGATATAGTATCGACTTAAGACGACCAAACAGTGTGAAAAAATCGACCAAAGCTTTCACTATGGTCTCAGTTTTAATATTCCGCAAAGGAATAGCTTTTGAAAAACTTGTAGACGCACACCTCGTCAACAAGTATTGGTTGCCTAACGTCGTCTTATTTATTTCTAAACGACCAGACAACGACGTTTCAAGGGCTACACTAAGTATTTCCTGACGATAGGATCTAGGAACTACTATTTTATTACTAACTGACCACTCGTCACCAGCAATTACCCCAAGCAGTCTCCGTTTCCTCATAAGGACTTCACTCGTCAAGAAGTAACAAGTACCTTCTTGCGTGGCTTCAGTTTCAGTCATAGCCCCCGGAAACAAACAGGAGATATCCGAATCCCCCTGTTGTGAGACAACTAGTGTTTGTCTTATTTCACCCTGATTATTTTTATGAGACTTTGTAGTTGAAAGAGTATCACTGTGATCAATACTTAATTGAACTTTACTAGGAGCATAGTGACCTCATTAAAAGCCTGACCCAAAAAGGTGTCCGCTAAAGGAAATTCACCCTGTTCAACAACATCATTCTCAAGAGCACACTTTGCCATAGCTCTAGTAACTGCACAAGCTGGATTTAAACCAGGGATTTCTACTTCAATAGGATCAACCCGTTGATCTATGCTAGGTTTGTCAGTTACAAGTGGATTAACCACGACCTTATCTCTCGCTAGGTCATTATATAGTAATAAATGGATGCCCATAATAGGCAAAGAAGCCACTGCTCCTATGGTCACAGGTCCCGAAACTAAGTCTGATGAAAAATTAACACAATGAAGAGGGACATTAACATATCCACATTCTACCCCCTGTATTAATACACTTTCACTAGTAGAAATCTTCTCAGAAAACGGCAAAGTACTATCTAACAATAGACTCTGAGAAGCTCCTGTGTCTCTTAATATCTTAATAGGAGTAGACTTACCCAAGTCACCAACAAGTGACACAGAACCCTTCGACATGAATGGTTCGTATTCCTTCATTACAAAATCAGACTGAGGTAAGCTAGCCTCCAAACAAATATCATCCTTGATATATGACCCTGACCTTCACTTCTTAATAACTAGAGCATTTGGAACTGCTCTATTAAAATTCCGTTGCCTATATTCCAACTTTAAGCAATCAGAAATAACGTGTCCTTTCATCTTACAATAGGAACACGTGGGTAGAGATAAGGTTTTCTGATATTCACTATCAGAATTTTGATTCCTCACAATTACATCACCCTGAGGTATGAAATTACTCAAACGAGTCTGAAATGGTTTCTTAATATAAGCTTGTTGAGAGGAAGTTTTATTTACAAATGGAACCTTGTGTATTGAAGAATATTCATCAGCTGTGCTGGCTGCCTTTTCTAAAGTCTCAACTCCTTTTTCATTAAGATATACCCTAATTTCATTACTCACACAATTCTTGAAATCTTCAATCAATACCAGTTGTTCAAGATTATCATAATTCCCTTCAACCTTCTTAGACGTACACCATCTTGTAAACAAACGTTTTTTTTCTCCCAAGCAAATTCTACATGAGTCTGATTAGTTTCCTTTTTACAATCTCTAAAGTTCTGACGATAACTTTCAGGTACCAACTCATAAACCCTCAAGATATATTCTTTGACCACTTCATAATCAGCAGATTGTTCACATGAGAGTGCAGTATAAACATCACTAGCTTTGCCAGTAAACACACTCTGCAATAATGAGGTCCACTTCTCTTTCGGCCATTCCAGATTCTCGGCAATTTTCTCAAAACTGAGAAAATATTTGTCTACCTCCTTTTCTCTAAAAGGAGGAACCTGTCTCATATGTTTGGCTATATCAAAGTATGAACCCTTATTGTCATGAGAGTGCCCTCTACTGGTCAATTCTAATTTCCTTAATCTAAATTCCCTATCCTTATCTTTTTCCTGAAATTCCCTAACCTCCCTCTGCGCTTCCCTTTCTTTATCCCTCTCTCTTATTTCATTATCCCTTAATTTATCCCTCTCTCGTATCTCATTATCCCATAATTCCTTCTGTATTTCTCTATCTTCCCTTCTTTCCCTCTCTCGTATTTCCCCCTCTCTTAATTCCTTCTGTATTTCCCCCTCTCTTAATTTCTTCTGTATTTCCCCCTCTTAATTCCTTCTGTATTTCCCCCTCTCTTAATTCCTTCTGTATTTCTCTATCTCTTTCCCTTTCTTCCCTTCTTTCCTGCATCTGCATCTGTTCCCATTGTAATTTAAGTTTTTCCAACTCTATGTCCTTTGCTATCTGTAATTTCTTTCCCAAACTAGACGGAGATTTCTTCTTTACACTTGAAACCCCCTATTCAAATAAACCTGTTTGTACCAAATAGTGTATCAAGATACTTCTAATATCTTGATTTAACATGGAAGCTTTCGCTTCAGTCAGACTATAATGTTTAGCAATTTGAAGTAATTCGTCCTTCTTTAAGGACTCAAATTTCTCCTGGGTAGGATCAGCTACGAAACTCTCTACTCTGGAGGTCATTATGAAAGCCTGTTCGTTTCTCTTTATTTCTTAATCTGGAAATCAAAAGACCACTAAAATTTCAAAGAATGAAATTCAAATCCCAAAAAGAAAACTTTCCAAAGTATCAAAATCTCTAAAATATTAAAACCTCGAAAATATTTAGTTAAATCTAAATCCCAAAATATTCAAATTCGGATCCCGAAATTATTTAAATTTCTAATCTCGAAACGAGCCCCTAATTTCTTCTGTTACGACTAGGGGTTATGTAACAAAAGAAAAGACTCAAACAAGCTTTCAAGATTTAAAATATAAATCTTTAATTTCCTAAAATATTAAAATATTTCAACAAACAATTAAAGTGAAAGAATTACAAATAACTTACAGTATAGAATATCCTTAAAAGTCCTAAATTGTTTTAAAGTTCACTGTTCTGGAAGATAATCCAACTATTCCGAATGAAAATAGCCTTCACTGTGCTAATATGTTGATAAGATTAAGTTATATCCAAATAATCCTTGTGAATCTGGAATCTCACAAGTTTTAGAAATGTTTCCGATAATTCCACGGAGGTCTATAATAATTCAGATTAAAGACAGTACTGAATCCTAAATGTACTGTATTAATAATAAATAAATCTCCAAATAAGAATATCCCACACACAAACTGAACCAATTTCGTAATGACCTCTCTATTCACAAGTAACTATGAAGAATCCTTAAACACATGATTATTTCCTATATATATAGCATTAATGTGCAGAATCGAAATAAAAACTCATACTACGTCTTCAATAAACAGGGTATTTCGAAATAATACAACCCTCTCTGAACCAATCAGGAATTAGGTTATGCGTGATTCTGCTAAAGTGCTCGAGTACCAGTGTTTTAAACAGTAAACATTGTATTGATTCATTCTTCGAATGTGACCTTAAACTATAATTCCTAGTCAATATAATGTTGACTCCTAAAAGTACAAGAACTAGGTCGAAAGTTCATTACTCTCTCTCGCGCGGAAAATACGTCACATGACTAAAGCTACAAGCAAATAGGTGAAATATCGATCGAGGCTACCGTATGTATACTCATAAGACGACAGTTGTTTAGACTAAGAACAGAGATCATAAACTAATAAACTATACCATTATTTAAAGGAAAAATATATAATTCCGTAACAACTGATTTCCGCCACGGTCCATATGGGTTGGAAATAGGATGATTGAAGAAGTGTAAAAGTGTTGGGAAACATGCTATTTGTTTGGATAAAATGAAAATTCATATAAATCAAGGACGGTATTGCAAACATATTTATTAAATGACATACTTTTTTGCAACTATGCCAGGTAATAATTTTGACACAAATTTACCCCAAATATCGACTACAGAGTAGGACTTCCGTCATACACTAGCCCAACCTCAGAACTCTCGAATTTAGAATTTTGATTGCGCTGCATAAACAATTACCCTTCTACAAGATCTTTAAAAGAAGTATCTTCAAATTAATCGTTAGTTTATGGAGTTGGAGGGTGTGTGTGTGTGTGTGTGTGTGTGTGTGTGTGTGTGTGTGTGTGTGTGTGTGTGTGTGTTTAGAAACGATAGGTCTAAATAAAACTTCAATCAATGAATTACCAGCAAAGGACATTCTACTCTGGAATGGGCTCCGCCCATAATACATATTTATTTCTGTTAAAAGGTTAAAATGAATAATTTACTCACCAGATACAACGTTAGGTAGCGTGTCTAAGTTCTCATTTTCAGGTCCAAGTGGAGAGTGATTGGAAATGGCTATTGGAGGGGCAGAAAATTTGGGACGAATGGTGTAAACGGCTTCCATTCCATTCTGCATATGCTTAGTCACATGACAGTGGAGAAGCCAAGTCCCTGGATTATCAGCCAGCATCTCTACTGTTTCGTAGGTTCCTGGAAACACTTCGACAACATCTCCTCTATGAGACCTTGAGGTTTTATGAATGTATGAATGACCATGAAAGTGAACAGTATGGTAGTCGTCCTCTGAACCCAATCCAAGAACATACCAAGCAACCATGTCGTTCTCAGTCATGTCCAGTCCCATCAGATTCCCATATATTAAACCATTTATTGCATTCAGTTCATTACTGGCTTCAAAATTGGCCGGTAGAGGTTTGACCTGTTGAGCAAATCTCTCATAAGTCTGTCTTATGTACCAGCTTCTGTTCTCATTTATTATGTAGTAGATGATAGCAAATTCTCTGTCTATATTGTCTTTCCTTTTACCGTTAGCATCCAAAGTACCTTTTTTGCAAGTGATAAGAGGACCCATCAGGCCAGACGATGTGTCTCGAATCATATTGGAACCAGAATGGTAAACCCATCCGATGCATGCGGCCTCGTTTGGCTTCGGACCCGATCTCTCCGGAACTGTCCATCTGTACATGTAAGTGCCACCAGGAGGTACCGCGTCGTCGAAGGTCTCGCTATCCGGGGAGAAATCTGCATACTTCATGCCCTCGTTTGATTTATCATAGAAAACACCGTGTGGTTTAATAGAGAATGGGTGTGTGGCTTTATTCATGAAGACAACCTCTATGACATCCCCAATTTCAGCCCGGATGAAAGGTCCTAGAAGCTGCAAATGTTCCTCCTCTGGAGTCCTCTGCTTTTGGGTGGAGAAGGTTCCGTCAGTGTATTCTCTATACACCGCCTTTCTGTAGACTGGGCCTATGTAGCCACTGTCATTTCGCACATACAGATATCCACGACTAAAAGAAACAAAGATAGCATTGGTAGATAATTTATATCATATGAAGGGTACTTGCTATCGATCTGGAGCAGTGTCTGCCTTTTAACAAACGTTAAATTGAAACTTCAGGTGGCCCTAGCTGGGCACGTGTTAAGTATAGCGTGTTTCGGAAAAAAACCTGATTCTGAATGCTCGCAAATGATTACAACATGTGATGCGTGTCTATGTTTACAATAACTGAAGGGTCTGCATGTATGTAGATTGTTGCTGCTAAGCAAGCGCTACATGGAAAAATACTGTCTCTTTCATGATACAGTTTCAACTCAGTGAGCAGGAACTTTACACCGCCCGGCCCTGCAATAGGAGGCTATTATCAATTCAGTTTACTTTTTAAGTTAGTTCCGGAAACAGATTATGGTGTATGAGCGAACTGTCGATGGTGCAGTGAGGGTAGTATTTTGCGATGGCGAGGCAGAAAGAAAGCTACGGTCAATTCAAATCGAGTGTAAATTTCCCTTTGTTACAACTAGATCAATGTGCAGAGCATTCGATTAAATAACATATGCAGGCACAATTAGTCGTAGTATTGAGAGAGAGAGAGAGAGAGAGAGAGAGAGAGAGAGAGAGAGAGAGAGAGAGAGAGTGAGAGAGAGAGAGACTTATAACATATGTACACTTAGAATACACACAGACAAACACAAAAATAGACAGAAGAAAGAGATATAAGTATATCTGATTGTCAAGCGTGCAGGCTTTCCAGCATGGACACTTTAAATTCTTCTTTTTCTACAAAACCTTGTCAACAATGAAATGTCAATGGATATAATGAGATGCAAGAAGTGGAAAGCGGGGACTTAGGTTGGGGTTTGATGGCTAAGTCAAAGTGACGGATTCATATTTACATTCAGTGCGTAGAATATGAATGTATAGGGTTTAACGGCATATCAGCAAAATCCTGACTAGCCGAGTAAGTTTAGGTATCACAAGAAAGACATACAAAACAAAAATAAAGACAGAAATTGTACATTGCTTAAAATACAAAGTCAAATGTTTGATATAACTCAAACTCTGTTAAAAAGCCAAAGACCTTTCCATCTGAAACATCATTATAGGACGCATTACAGGGGAAATATACTGTATCCATTTGTCGCCTCCTAAGACATGCAGAAGGGCGCATCGGACCTATTTTACGTCCCCAAGCACGCATGGGCCTATTTTACGTTCCCAAGCACGCATGAATAATGTGGGGTGGGTGAGCGAGCCTGGAGAGGAATTATTGTGCCAAAAGAATAATTAATCATGTTGGCTTAGAGTCAACATAGAGCTACAGACGGTCAAATGTTGTAGTCAGATTTCTCTTTCAACGCTTTTGCCATCTTAATATTGCATATATAGGAGGATGGGAGTTAAAGTTCCTCTGTGGGCTTTCCTACACAATTTCACACCTAAGATGTGCAAATTGGGAGTGTAAATACTGAGAAACCAATTCACCAACGTATTGCAACTCGGATGAATGTTTGCTTATGCTTACCTACCTATTTACCCACACACCCATCTCACTACCTATCTATCTATCTATCTACCTACCTACCGATCAACCTGCCTAAAATACCTACTTAACAGACCCTGAAGCAGGTAATTTTACCAAATCTGCATTTCATATGCGTTCATTTTGCGTTTCATTTGCGTTTGAATTTCATCTATCATCTCGTCGTTTTTCGTTTACGGTTCCAGAAATGCATTCTGATTTTTCATGTATTGTTTCCGTTCATAGTCTCCTTTCATTTTCATTTATTTGGAATGCATTTACCACAGTCAAGATTTCCGCCTTTGTTAGTATCAAACGGAGAGAACTATTAATTCGTATCTTGTCCTAATAAAAGTGTGCTTATTAAAATATAAAATGTATACAATTCAAATGACAGGACTGAATTCACGATAAATAAAAATATAACCACACCTGCAATAAATGAAAAATATAGTTACAGAGTATTTGTCTTAAAATTTTATTTCTTATTTCAAATAAAAACTGTACATATACAGCTACCGGTGATGATGTCATCACATCAGTGGCGGTTGTTAGAACAATTTTCAGTGTTAAAAATCTGATCCCAGATAATCATGCAAACGAGCTTTCTACCGTGGAAATTTAGCGGCGCCCGAAACACAGGTAAATTGAATTTCAAATCCATTCATGAAATGCATTCACGTTTCATTTTTTTCTTCTTCCTTTATCACTTATCATTCTGCGTTATATCTTTTGCATTTGTGTTCTCCATTTCCTTCAAATTGCATTAATCATTTCGTTTGTGCTCATTCTGCAATTCATTTGCGTTCATTTAGCATTCCATTTGCATTCCGTTTTCTACAATTTCGTAAAGTTTTGACAAGGTACTTACGATTTGGGGTCATCTAAGCTCTCGTTCTCGATTAGATCTCGCATTGAGGGAGCGTAGTTCCAGTCTATTTCCTCGGCAGCTATGTAATATCTTCTTACAATCCCCGACTGCTTGAATTGGGGAAACTGCCTGCTTACCATGGGACATTTTCTAACCGTGTACTGCGCCGACATTCCGGCCATAAGGTGATGGAATGTGTGACAGAAGACAGCCCAAGTACCTGAATGGGAGATGATTAGTCTCTTTGATAGTAAAAACCAAAAATACGTTTCTAATTTCTACTTGGGTATCTAAAATTGAGCTGCATCATTTACTACGTATAATGCTACATATATTTGTTGTATATAGTCAATTTCATTTATATACTAGTATTTCGCTCTAGTACATCATGTTTGTGTTTAAGTGTAGTTTCTTGCGCTGTAAAGAAATGTATTGTATACAATGGCTTTCAAATAGACACAAGATACTTATAGAAGAAGTTACCTAATAGGACTTTATGTTTAAACAAAAGGCACGATAATATAGCATCACACAAATTAATTAATTACACATTACTGATGATTCTAATAGGCACGTATTCAAAACATTGTAAGTCGTCGTCGATCTCGTCTGTAGTCATTGTTTGCCCAAGGCGTTAACGAAGACTTAAATCAAATCTTCAGGATAAGGCCCGTTTCTTCCACGTTGTTGCCCGCATAGACAGCAAGACAATATCTTTCTATAAACAGGCCTGGAGATCTAAAGACATGTCAATTTAAGTCAGAGATTACATGTCCATTCTCAGACAATCAAAAACGACATTTCAAATGTAAAGCCTTGTGTGACGAGTTGACCCCAAATCGGAGGCTCGAGCTCAGGTTCATGCGTTATTTGATCTCAAGGTTAGTTATTTCTGGCATAATTTAAATTCTCAAACGACAGAGTCTTACTTATAATTGTCAGCGAAATCTGTATAAATATATTTTATGGATGCATTATTGAATAAGTGATTCATGCAGTGACAGAGCTTTTTTTGAAAGGATTACTGTTTGCTTATGAGTTTTTACACCTTCTGAAAGCTCTGTCTGTCGATAAATCATACCTTTCATCCAGAAATTACATCTCTGAGAGACGTTTTCACTGATAAAGATGCGCGATGGGGATGAAACACTTACCGGGATTATCAGGGTGCATGTAGCCCGTAAATGATGTACCGGGTACCAGCACTTTGTTGTCCAGGTCTTGCCTATCGATTCTCAGAGAGTTGCCTTGAAATGCAATTCCGTGAAGATCGTGACTGCCACCAAGGCCAAACACGTGCCAAGACACACGGTCTCCTTCACACATATCGAGTCCCTGTAGGTTCCCATAGACGCGGCCATTTATAGCTGCAATTAGTATTTATAACAAATCATTACAATCGATTATTTCAAAGCTTTTACTTTACAGGAAATATTGTTAAGGACATGATCATGTTGTACTATACTTTCGAGTTTAAAGATACATTTCTTTCATGATACATATCTAAGGGACAGAAGACAAACCTATTAGACGCATTGCACACATCTTCGTTTATGCAACTTTTATTGGAGTCGAATAATACACCGAAACGTATTATTTCGAATAAACGTAATGTTTTCTTGTTGATAGAATATACATTTGTATTATCATTTCTACTCACAAGGTTTCGCCCACTCACTGGACAGTTCACAAAAATTGTTACATGGCCGGGTCGGTTCCAGCTCTTCTCAAGCATTCGATTTTGTACATATTGGACGTACATTACGCTTTAGCAAATACTTGTCTTTTTTCATTCTTATAAAACTATCACTTTTGTGAGTAATTCGTAGATAACACGTTCAGTTTGAATTTGATCATAGAAGAGCATGCGCAGTTAGCAACGTGCAAACGTTTACCGGAGCACTGAGGAAAATACTTTAAAAAACCCCGACTTCGCCCTGAATCTCAGACTCATCCTTCATACAAATAGACGCGTATTCGTGAGAAAGCGAACGAATCATTAATCAGATGTCATCTTGCTATGCCAAAAAACAAAGTAAACGTATAGGTAAGGTCAAGGCTTTGAAAAAAGATAATGATAACAAGAAAAATAAACAAGCAAACACATGCCCACTTTTCACCTCTGTGGTCCCAGGTTAGATTCCCGGTTCTTCAGTTTTCCCCATCTCAAAATTTACACCACCCCCTATATCTGAGCCGTCCTGAATGCGTTGTATACAGTGCGAGAGCTTGTTGTGCAATTGATGTCAAATAAGTAATGTTTAAATAAACACTATGATTGTCCCAGATCAACTCACAATGCATGAGGTTTCCATGAGTGAAGCTCTCACTCTCTTTATCGACTGCGGAGACGTTTTTGACGTATAGTCGGATGTTTTCATCCAGGTACCAGGAAAAGTTTTCATCAATCACTTGGAAAAACAGGAAAAACTCTCTATCCACAAACATCTGAAATACAACAAAGGGACAACGTTGTGTGTCACTTACCTTTAAAAATAAGACTGATACGAAATTCTCGGAAGAATGTGACTAAAGAATACAGTACATGCTTTTGTTATGATAAAATTCAGTGTTGTGAATTATTACATTATGAGATTATTCCAGCTTCCGTATTAAACTGACGTAGACCTATGCAGAAATGAAGTGAAAAGACTGTAGCTCTGATCTGTTATTACAATATCATTAGAAATAATAAGTAGGCTCATAATTCTAAATATACTATCAAATGCTAGCGTAAACTTCTGTGGATGACTAGGCTGTCATAAGGCCTTCCTCTAATTACCGTAAAAACTTGCATATCAAGACGACTTGTTCTAAAGGAGCCGCGGTATATCAAGACGACTTGTTCCAAGGAAGCCGCGGTATATCAAGACAACTTGTTCTAAGAGAGCCGCGGTGTCTCAATTATGGGGAGCGTTGGACTCGCAATCCTAGGGTCGTGGGCTCTAGACCAGCCCAGGCCAGCCTGAGCATCGGTTTGTCATCGGGAAATGCATTTAGTTCCCATTTCCTCAGCACGATATAGCTAATAAAGTGCTGATAAAGCATTTAAAAAGCCAACAAACTATTTCCCATCCCCTACCTTCAATATTTTCCGTAATACATACAAACTGAAGTTGCGACACTTTGAGGAAAAAATTCCATTTTGGAGAAGATTGCTCATTCACTATAAGGATAAATTAGACTTTACATTTGAAAAACTCAAAAATTAATGTAAATATACCTCTTGCGCGAGATATCATAGTAATGAATGTTCATAAATCGATTTCTCAAGATTGATTTCTTTTACATTTTAAACAGAACAGACAACATTTAGTTTCAGCCTTTTACTTTAGTTTGCTGTGCTTGATAAGTACCTGCTTTCCATTGTCTTCAAGAGACCCAGGCTTACAGATAAGCAAAGGGCCGACAAGCCCTGAATTAGTGTCCCGCATAATATCCACAGCCGAGTGGTAAGTGTAGGTCAGACAGTTGGGATCATCGTTAGTGGGGGCAACTTCTCGGGGCACTGTGAAGCGGTACACACTCCGTCTTCCCGGCAAAGTGTACGCACCAAAAATCGTATTGGCTAGAAAAATATAATATGAATGAGTACTATGAGATACATGCATGTGTGAACAGGACAACGAATACGAGGTTAAATAATCAGAAAACACAACATTAATTTTCAGAATTATAAAAGTGTCCCTGCGAAAGGGGCTCAAAAGAAGAATTCTTGTCGTACAATTTAATTACTGCGCCTGACAGATGTTTAATTGCAAATAATGTTACTGTTATAGTGTACCGTAGCATAATGGCCAGGATGCGTTTGTCGCAAATGACGATATATGTAGCTACATTCAAACCTGTCGCAAGCAACCACCACTTAGGAATGAGAAAAGTGGCATCTAAAAATATGTGATTAACTTAACAAAGGCTCCTTACTGCAATAATTTAGTCGACATGAGCTTGAACAGTGACTGTTTATAACAGAGCCTTGAACAGTGGCTGTTTATGACAGGACCTTGAACAGTGGCTGTTTATAACAGAGCCTTGAACAGTGGCTGTTTATGACAGTACCTTGAACAGTGACTGTTTATGACAGGTTATTGCTCGATACAGAGGACCTTTGAGACAACTATGACTGTATATTTAATGCCTGATAGGCATTGTTTGTGCAAACTTAAAAAAAATTTGACGCCAGAATATTTCCAGTCGTTTTTTGGCTGAATAGAACGGTGTTTTGAAAAGTTTACTGCTTTTAATACCCAGCCTCTAGGCGTGGGTATATAGGAATCCTCGTTTCCGTCCATCCGTCCGTCCTTCCGTCCGGCACACAATCTTGTTGTAGCAACTAGTCTAACAGTTTTTGATTGATTGCCATGAAACTTAGTAAATACTATGGACATCACCTGAATATACGCATATCGAAAAAGCACTTTACTGGCGCAATTTTTGTTAAAAGAATTATTGCCTTTTGACTTGCAACTGAATGCAGTGCATGGAAACTAAACGCAGTGTATGGCAAAATTTCGTGAATTCAAATAGTTCCAAAGTTTTCATTGGATCACCATGAACTTGGTATATGTGATGGTCATCATATGAATATGCGCATATCGACAAATCACTTTGTTCCCGCAATTATTGTTTGAGTTATTGCCCTTTTTGCATTGCAGATGAATACAGTATATGATAGAATCTTGTAAACGGAACTAGTCTCAGCGTTTTTTATATATCGCTGTGGTACTTTTGTACATGTTATGATCATCATCTTGTTATGTATGATGTTTATATAATATTATAAATATTTTAGGAAATTATAAATGTTTCTTCACTTTAATATTTGCTTAAATCTTAATGTTATCAGGAAAAACATGTTTAACTAGTGTCCTTGAATTAGGTTGTTTTGATCAATATGTTTTCTCAATTTGAAGGTCAAGGTTGATTTTTGTTTACAAGTAAAATTCCATTAAGATGACACACATTCTAGAACATTCTGTCATGTGACCAATCTTTATATATGCCATGTTTGGTGGACATTTTTTCAGTTTTGACATTACCATCAGTCTTGTAAAGAGCTATTACAGTTGTGAAAATTCATTCCAAATTCTAAGAGAGGAATTATTTTAAATATTCATTGGATTATAACAGTGCTCATAAACTTTTGGATTTTGAATTTTTAATTGATGATTTTGGAATTTAAGTGAACTTATTCAGAGATTTTGGAATACTTCATTTTGACATCAGCACATCAAGATTACTAGTACATCAGGACTTTGGAGACCATTAGCACATCATAACATTCAAGGACACAGCCGTGAATTCGGAACATTTTATATTTAGGACTTGTGATTAGAACAATCATTCTTATTGGATTATTAGGATTTCAAAACACATTACTGTAAGTGACTTTTTGATTTTTCATTTTAATTATCTAGTAATAAATTGCTTGTTGATTTTTACTTGATTTGTTGGTTTCACTTTCTTTCTGTTACATTTTTCTTAGACCATAGAGTCGTAACAGAAATTGGGGGCTCGTCGTTCCGGGATTGAATTTCTTTAAAGCATATTAGAGATATTAAATTTATCTTTGAAATTCATATTGATTTTGTCTCGGAGAATTCTTTTTTGTCTTTGGCAAAGATTTTTAATAGAGAAATTTTTTTGTGTGAAACCAACAAGCATTTACAATGGCATCTAATGTTCAGAATTTCATTTCAAAACCTACCCAGGAGGGATCAGAGTGCATGAGAAAGGATGAGTTGCTCGAGCTTGCCAGAAAATACAGTCTATCTGAGGCAAAAGTATCATTGACAAAACAGGAGATAAAGATTATTTTGATTCAGTATTTAGTAGGAAAGGGAATTTTTGAAAATAGTGCTTTAAGTTTGAAGAGAAAGCCTGTATCTGGTTCTGACAGGAAATTAAGGGAATTAGAGTTAAAGTACCAGATGGATTTAGAATTGGCAAAGCTTCAGATTCAGAGAGAGAGAGAGAAAGAAGAGAGGCAGATAAGATGGAGAGAGAGAAAGAAGAGAGGCAGCTACAAATGCAGAAAGAAGAGAGGCAGATGGAGAGAGAAAAAGAAGAGAGGCAGATGGAGAGAGAGAGAAAGAAGATAGACAAATACAAATGCAGATGCAGATGCAAAGAGAAGAAAGGGAAATGCAATTTAAGTTAAGAGAATTAGAACTGGCAAACAGAGCACAATCCACTCCTTTAAACACAAGTCCAGGTTTTGATGTTACTAGATATATTAGGTTAGTACCCCCTTTTCAGGAAAAAGAAGTAGATAAATACTTTCTTCATTTCGAGAAAATAGCTGAAAACTTGAAATGGCCCAGAGAGCATTGGACTTTGTTATTACAAAGTGTACTTATTGGCAAAGCTCGTGAAGTCTACACTTCACTGTCAGTACAACAAAGCACTGATTATGATGTGGTTAAGGAGTACATCTTGAAAGCTTATGAGTTGGTACTAGAGGCATATCGACAAAGGTTTAGGAATTGTAGAAGAAACTGGACAAACTCATGTCGAATTTGCAAGGGATAAAGAACAACTATTTGATAGGTGGTGCTCAGCCAAGAAAGTTGATCAAGCTTATGATAACCTCAGACAGCTCGTATTATTTGAAGAGTTCAAGAGGTGCATCCATAGTGATGTTAAAACCTATCTTGACGAGCAGAATGTGGAAACTTTGGAAAATGCTGCTCGTGTGGCTGATGATTATTCCTTGACTCACAAAATTTCATTTGGTAATAAGTCGTCCTCTCAGCAGTTTTCTGGTAAAAAACCATTTCAATCTCATTCGAGTACTTCCAAATTTCACAACAGCACAACTGTTAGGAATCAAACATCTGATAAGACTGATCAGAAATCCTTATCTCTTCCTACGTGCACTTATTGTAAAACGAAAGGGCACGTTATTTCTGATTGCTTCAAGTTGAAAAATAAGCAACAGAGAAAAGACAGAGCTTTTCCAAATGCTCTTATTTCTACGAGGTCAAGGTCACAGTCTTGTATTGAAAGCAATACATTTGTTGGGTCAAACAAAACCCAGTCTGATTCTATTTTGGAGGCTTATGAACCATTCATGTCAGAAGGTTCTATATCACTTATTGGTGATTCTGCCAAACCTATCCCAATTAAAATATTAAGGGACACTGGAGCTTCTCAGAGTCTTTTATTATCAGGTACTTTGCCTTTGTCTGAGGAGTCTTCTTCAAGTGAAAGTGTTCTTGTTCAGGGAGTAGAGTGCGGCTTTGTAAATGTTCCTCTTCATTGTGTCAATTTGGCATCAGACTTAGTTTCTGGACCTGTGACTGTTGGGGCAGTGACTTCTTTACCCATAGAGGGTGTTCATTTATTACTAGGCAATGACCTAGCTGGAGATAAGGTTGTGGTTAATCCACTTGTAACTGACAAGCCTTGTTTGGATCAGAAAGTTGATCCTGTCGAAACTGAAATCCCTGATTTGTACCCTGCTTGTGCAGTTACTAGAGCTATGGCAAAAAGAGCTCTTGAGAGTGATGTTGATCAGGATATTATTCCTTTAGCTGACACATGTATTGGTCAGTCTTTTGATGAGGTCACTTTTTCCTCAGGTATTGATCAATCAAATGGTATTGATCACAGTGATCCTCTTTTGGCAACTCATTCTCTTTGTTCTAATCAGGATGACAAACGACAATCCCTTGTCGTTGAACAGGAGCAAGATCCCGAGATATCTTGTTTGTTTCAGAGGGCTATTAGTGAAACTGAAGCCACACAAGTTCCAGTGTGTTACTTTGTGAAAAATGGGGTCCTTATGAGGAAATGGAGACCACCGGATGTACCCGCTGGTGACGAGTGGTCAGTGAGCTATCAAATTGTTGTTCCTAAGTCATATCGACAGGAAATTCTTAATTTAGCCCATGAAACTCCTTTGGCTGGTCATTTAGGAGTCCGTAAGACTTATCACAAGATCTTGAATCATTTTTATTGACGGAAACTCAAAAGTGATGTTTCTAAATACTGCAGATCTTGTCACACTTGTCAAATGGTAGGAAAACCCAATCAGAAGATACCTAAGGCTCATCTGCAACCTATTCCTGCATTTGATGAACCATTTAGTAGAATAATGGTAGACTGTGTTGGTCCTTTACCTAAAACCAAGTCAGGCAACCAATACTTCTTAACCATCATGTGTGAATCTACAAGATTTCCAGAGGCAATTCCTCTGAGAAATATAAAAACTAAAACTATTGTGAAAGCTTTGGTGAAGTTTTTTACACTTGTTGGCCTTCCCAAATCTGTCCAGTCAGATCAAGGGTCAAATTTTATGTCTGGAATTTTCCAACAAGTTATGCATGAATTAGGCATCCAACAGTTTAAATCTTCTGCCTATCACCCTGAAAGTCAAGGTGCTTTGGAAAGATTTCATCAAACTTTGAAGAATATGATTCGATCATATTGCTTTGATACAGAAAAGGATTGGGATGAGGGTGTTCATTTGTTGTTGTTTGCTGTTAGGGAATCAGTTCAAGAGTCGTTGGGTTTTAGTCCCTTTGAACTAGTTTTTGGTCATACTGTCCGTGGACCATTGAAATTATTGAAAGAGAAACTTCTTTCAAATGAAGATTCAAAGATTAATCTTCTTGATTATGTTTCTGATTTTAAATACAAGTTGTCAAAGGCCTGTGAAGTAGCAAGAACTAATCTTCACACTACTCAGCCAAAAATGAAATTAAGGTATGACAGAAATTCACAGGAAAGGAGTTTTAAATCTGGTGACAAAGTTTTGGCTCTCTTTCCCATACCTCAGAATCCTCTTCAGGCTAAATTTTATGGTCCATATACCGTTGAAAAGAAAGTAAATGACTTAAATTATATCATTAACGCTCCTGGGAGACGGAAACAGAAACAACTTTGTCATATAAATATGTTAAAGGAATATTTTGACAGAGATAGCCCAGCTAATTATTCAGTTAATTTAGTTGTACCTGTCCCACACAGTGAAGATATCAACGATGGAATACAATCAGACTATAGTGACTCTGGTATAACCAATCTTCGGAATTCAGAAATATTGAACAACCTAGACCAGAAACTTTCACATCTACAACAACAGGAAAGAAATGAACTAAAACAGCTATTACATGACTATGAGCACTTGTTTCCTGATGTTCCAACACGAACAAGTAAAATTTATCATGACGTTGACATTGTAGATTCTGCTCCTGTGAAATAGCATCCTTATAGGATGAATCCTCTCAAACAGAACTATCTGAAGAAAGAAATTCAGTATCTACTGGAGAATGATTTCATAGAACCAAGTAAAAGTAACTGGAGTTCACCATGTATTCTTGTTCCCAAGCCAGATAATACATTCCGTATGTGACTGACTATAGAAAAGTCAACAGTGTCACCAAAACTGATTCATTTCCAATCTCAAGAATGGACGATTGCATTGATAAACTTGGAAATGCGAAATATGTCACCAAGTTTGACCTTTTAAAAGGATTCTGGCAAATTCCAATGACGGAAAAGGCAAAAGAAATTTCAGCATTTGTAACTCCAGATGGACTTTATCAATATAAAGTCATGCCGTTTGGAATGAAAAATTCGCCTGCAACGTTTCAACGTCTGATGAACATGATAACATTTGGTCTTGATAATTGTGACGCTTATATCGATGACGTCATTATCTACAACAACACCTGGGAAGATCATTTGGAAACCATTCGAAAATTCTTCGATCGCCTCAGTGATGCGAATCTGACAATTAATTTGAGCAAAAGTGAATTTTGCCATGCTTGTGGCACATTTTTAGGACATTTTGTGGGACAAGGTCAAGTTAAACCTATAGAAGTTAAGGTCAAAGCTATCTCTGAATTTCAAGTTCCAATTTGTAAAAAGCAACTGATGCGATTTCTAGGTATGGCTGGATATTATCGGAAATTTTGTTCCAATTTTTCCAAAATTGCTGAACCTTTGACAAGTTTATTGAGTAAGAAAGCCAAATTTTATTGGTCTGACAAGTGTCAGGAATCTTTTGACAAGTTAAAGGCCATGCCTAAGAATGCACCAGTTCTTTCTGCACCAAATTTCAGCCAATCATTTAAATTATCTGTTGATTCAAGTGATGTAGGGGTTGGTGGAGTATTGATTCAGGAAGACAAAAGTGGTGTGGATCACCCTGTGTGTTATTTTTCTAAAAAACTAAACAAGCACCAGAAAAATTATTCCACAATTGAGAAGGAATGTTTGGCTTTGATATTGGCTTTACAGCATTTTGAAGTGTATGTTACCTCACCTCTTTCTCCAATTATTTTGTACAGTGATCACAATCTCCTTACTTTCATCAACAAAATGAAAGATAAAAATCGGAGATTGTTGAGATGGAGTTTGATATTGCAAGAATATAACATTGACATTAGACACATCAGGGGAAAAGACAATGTGATTGCAGATGCACTCTCACGTGCCGAGAAATGTAATATTGCTTGATGTAATTAAGTCCAGTATCATAAAACATGTTCTTATGTAATTTTGGTTATTGTAGTATTAGATGTATATTCAAAAGAAAGCTTTATTACATAAATCTTTCTATTTCTTTATGAGGGGAGGTGTTATGTATGATGTTTATATAATATTATAAATATTTTAGGAAATTATAAATGTTTCTTCACTTTAATATTTGCTTAAATCTTAATGTTATCAGGAAAAACATGTTTAACTAGTGTCCTTGAATTAGGTTGTTTTGATCAATATGTTTTCTCAATTTGAAGGTCAAGGTAGATTTTTGTTTACAAGTAAAATTCCATTAAGATGACACACATTCTAGAAAATTTTGTCATGTGACCAATCTTTATATATGCCATGTTTGGTGGACATTTTTACAGTTTTGACATTACCATCAGTCTTGTAAAGAGCTATTACAGTTGTGAAAATTCATTCCAAATTCTAAGAGAGGAATTATTTTAAATATTCATTGGATTATAACAGTGCTCATAAACTTTTGGATTTTGAATTTTTAATTGATGATTTTGGAATTTAAGTGAACTTATTCAGAGATTTTGGAATACTTCATTTTGACATCAGCACATCAAGATTACTAGTACATCAGGACTTTGGAGACCATTAGCACATCATAACATTCAAGGACACAGCCGTGAATTCGGAACATTTTATATTTAGGACTTGTGATTAGAACAATCATTCTTATTGGATTATTAGGATTTCAAAACACATTACTGTAAGTGACTTTTTGATTTTTCATTTTAATTATCTAGTAATAAATTGCTTGTTGATTTTTACTTGATTTGTTGGTTTCACTTTCTTTCTGTTACATTTTTCTTAGACCATAGAGTCGTAACAATCTGAAGATGCATATGTCGACAAATCACTTTGCTCCTGCGATTTTTGTCTGAGTTATTGCTCGTTTTAACCTGGAATTGGATGTAGTGTATGACATAATACTCTGAAAATATTATATGTATCATCTGAAGATGAGCATATCGAAAAATCGCTTTGCTCCCGCAATTTTTGTTAGAGTTATTGCCCTTTTTTCCCCCTGCAGTTCAGTACAATGTAAGGTAGAATCTTGTGAATGCAACTTGCCTTTTTTATGGATCGCTGTGAAACTTGATACATATTATGGACATCTTAAGATCCACATATTGACAATCTTTGTGCTCCTGCAATTTTTGTAAGAATTACTGCCCTTTTTTACTTATAGTTGGATGCAATATCTGACATAATTTTGTTAATGCATCTAATGTCGCAGTTGTCAGTGGATTGCTCTGAAACTTAGCACATATTGTGGTCATAATCAAAAGATATGAATGTTGACCACTCTTTGCACTCACACTGTTTTCGGAAGAGTTATGCACCTTTTGCACAACCGACTCATTCCCATCATGTGGGTAGGGTGGGATACGGGAGAGGCGGGGCTATATTTATGCGAACATGTTGCTCACCATTCCTCTAGTTTATTTAATTGTAAGAGTAACCATGTCTGACGGTGAACAAAACTCTTCAAAAAGTTGTGAACTCCAAGATCTGGAATCCTACCAGTAAAAATTGAAACAAGCTATTCGCTATTTCAATGAGTAAACTGTATACAGATTTATCAGAAAGAGGAGTTACATTGGAGACATAATGGAATACAAGGACAATATACTGACGGATTAATGAACGTAAGGATACAAGACAGACAGACATGACAGATCACAATATATCCGTAAGATTGCGGACGGAATTCTCCCTGGAAAATTAGATAAATTGGAAAAAAGGTATTTAGAAGCGGTCGAAATAGCCACGTCCAAAAGGCGCAAGATGCACATTTGTAAATGCATAACGGACGATTACCACAACACACGATTTTCTCACATGCCCATAGGCAGGTGCAGTGAATGAATAGCATGACAAATTGTTTTCTTCTACAAACTGGCATTAACTGCGAGCTAAATCCATATCTTTCAAATTCATGTGTTTCAAGCTTTAATGCACCGATTAAATTGCAAAATTGACGTGGAATGGATATCAACAGAGCTGTGCTTTTTATAACAAATATTATACAAATTGTCATTAATACTACAATTTGTCTCCGTAAAAAGCAGAGCTGAAACATTTTTTCAAGACTTGAAAGAACACGCTGTTGGTTTTTTTTTTTTTGATTGATTAATGTAAAATTAACTAGTATTTACGTGCTTTTTCTCAGGAGAAATGAGTCTAAATGTTTTTGTGACATGATTTTCGTGTACTGCCTCAGGTATAAATTGAAATGTTTAGCATATGTGTTTATGTAACTATTGGTATATATATTACATATAGGATGAGTGACTGGGGATTAATTGAGGGCTAAGAGCTATATCCCGATTTACCTCGTAGAGGTCGCTTGTTGTACCAAGCCCCTTCCATTTCTTTCTCCATGCCAACTCCATGCAAGAAAATAGAATACGAACGAGCTGCGTTGTTGTAGAACACAATCTCTATTTGCTCGCCGACTTCGGCTTTTATAGGAGGCCCTAGAAGGTTCAGATGCTGCTCTTTGGGAAGTCTCGACTTTCGCACGCGAAAAGTTTCATCTGTGAACTCGTTAAATACGACCTTCTTATAGACATTTCCCAGAGTGTTGTCAGCGGCAGAATGGTGAAGCGAATGGTGGTCATCGCTGCAAAAAAGAAAGAAAAAAAAGGAATAATTTATATCTTCCTTGTACAATTTAAAATAACATAAAACCTAAAATAATATTTGAACCATTCATATGTGCAGCAGCGTGTATAATACAAATGTTTCAACTAAACAAAAATGTACACAAACGTATATGATATGTTAAGACGAAACTTTCGATGTTTTAGTCAGCCATCCGAAAGACCGTCTTGATATCGTCTTCTTTATTTGTTCGCATTAATGACCCTTTAACAATGTAACAAGATGCAGAGTTTAAAAGAAATTCCAATTGTAGAATAATGATGGGTTTTACGACTATATTACGAAACTTTAAGGAAACTTAGCGACTCTTGTTAATATTTATCAACAGACCAATTAATTTTTAAAGCTAGGTATGCGGTTCGATATTAATTATAAGTATATGCGATCTGAATAATTTACAGTCTCATACTCAAAACTACATAACGGTTTTGTTCCGAATCGGCGGAGACAGCGAGTTTGATATGGCGAGGGATACGTCGAAGCCGTTAGGCTCAGACGTATTCATACGCCATATCAAACGAGTCCTTTCCCCCGAATCAAAACAAAGCACGAATGTGGCTTTGTATTTATGAGATACCCTCTCTTTCATGCTTTCCAAATATAGTTCACTATATGGCGTGAATGGAATTCAAAGCAGATTAGAATTTATATAAGTTCAGTTTGGTGCAACTTAGAATATCAATAGGCGGACGTCCGTGAAAGCACTAAAATAGTTCCACTCTGGGTGTGCGATACAAAAATACAGATTGAACATCCGTCTCGAACGCTCGATCATTGACCTAAGTTTCGATCGAATTATGATAAATAACTATACTGTCGTCAGTTTTTTCACTCTACATCTTCGACTCTGTCTTTATACAGAAAATATTAACCAAAAGAATGGAATTGATATTAAAATACCGTTATATATTTTAATGAACTGTTGTAGTAAAATATTACAGCTGATACAAATCATTCAACCAACTCCCATCGGTCTTTTCCAGTGCCTTTTGATCCTTTTGTATTTCGTCGATTAATTATTATGTTAATTGTCTAGGTGTTTAAAAATAAGTCAGGAAATCCGTATAAGATGAGTTTTAGCCATGTGTAGCCATAATTATTAATTAGTTTTAATTCCAACGTTTTGATAATATCTGTATCTATCAGTCTTGCACGACCTGCTATGATATACGTACGTGCCCATTTCGTTAGCGTGATCTGTGACCCCACCTTGGAAATGGTCAGTCCCCAAAGGCTGGTAGTTCCACTCGACCTCCTCAGCCCCGATAAAATACCGTCTGGTCCTTTTGTATGTGGTGGGGGCAGGACGAGTGGCTGGACAGGAACGGACGTTAAAGAAAGCAGTCATTCCCTCTAAAATACATACGTACGAACATAGAGAAAGACGCCTTGCATCAGAAGAACACATGAAAGGACATGAAGATAATCATTTCATTACATGAAATATTAACTTTCCCATAAATGGATGTAAATTGGATTGGACTATCTAAATCGTTATCCAAAAGAAGGGATACCTCATAAGCCGAACATTTGAACCCATTGGAGAAATTTAATTGAAATGCTTCAAAGCTGCTGAAGAGAAAGTTTAAACACGTATATATCGGATAGGTAAATAGGCCCCCTATGGTGTTAGCGATGAAACACAAGTTGTCCATAAAGAGCATGAATGCAAACGGTGAAGAATCTTCGCAAATGACCAAATTTGACATGCCGACATTGAACCAAAGGTAAATTGGGCCACATTAAACATGACTTTCATCTGTTTAAAAATAACAGGTTCTCATTGCAGATAATGCGCTGTCATTGTCTAATATTTGTAAGACTACAGAAACAGGATAAAGCTCACGGATGAAGCAATAAAACTGTCAGACTCAAAAATGTAAATGTATGCAAGGAAACACTTATGTTTTTTCGAGGTCACTTAATGGATTCTAAGAAAATCATCTATTCTTGTATCCGCTATGATATTTTTCCAGTTTAAGTTGAATCTCTCTCTCTCTCTCTCTCTCTCTCTCTCTCTCTCTCTCTCTCTCTCTCTCTCTCTCTCTCTCTCTCAGCCGCGATGGCTCAGTGGTTAAGGCGTTGGACTCGTAACCAGTAGGGTAAGACGGGTGTGGGTTCGATTCTCCACTCAACTACCGTGTTGCGTCCTTCGTCAATGCCCTTTACTCTACTTGCCGCGGCACGTTATAACCTTAAAAGTGTTACTGTGCTGTAAAGCACAAAACCAATCCAATCAATATATAGACGTGTTTTGCGTAAGATCGAGTCTGAAATGGCGCATGAATACGTAGCAGTCATTTTTTTTCGCCTGAACTCGGAACAAAACACGTATGACCATTCTGGATTTACTGCTTAACCTCTTTTTTACTCTTTCCACATATTCTGCAATATACAGTTTAAGTTCGAGTTATTCAAGTCCACTTCGGTGCATCCAAAACTATTCACGTGCGGACGCCAATTTAAACTGGATATTACTGTCGGTAAACTCTCTCATACTGAGTTGATGTTTTTATGTTTCCCAGAGTTAAGACGTTAAATAAAGTTTCTTGTCTCTTTTATTTTTTCAGAGAGGCACCTAATATACTATTTTAAGGAAGCATCTGCAAGCTATTTGCAAACAGTTTCGTATTGTGGATAGAAGCACACGCTGTTTAAATTATTTTTCAATGAAAAAAAATTATAAAAATAGATCGACGGAAATCCAGATTGATTATCAGAACGTCATATCAAGGGTATATGATTAAAAGTGTATGTAACACAACTTTTTATTTGTATATCTCTTGTTGTAAATTCCCCCTAGTGATTCTATTTTTCTTAAATTTTGTGTTTATTGTTTGTTTTTTGTATGAAAACTGTTTATTCCCCTGACCAAGAGCTTGTTTAGCTCGAAACGTTGGGAAACCGTTTACAATTTCGCTGTTATCAATATATATATATATATATATATATATATATATATATATATATATATATATATATATATATATATATATATATATATATATATATGTGTGTGTGTGTGTGTGTGAGTTTGTGTGTGTGTGTGTGTGTGTGTGTGTGTGTGTGTGTGTGTGTGTGTGTGTGTATCAGTTCGGGTCAGAAATGTAAAAGTAGGTAAAACAAATCGATATTTTACAATATCCTTCTTAAATAAACCATATCACAGACCGATACGCATGTCAAAGATGAAGCATCAAAATAAATGCACGAGGGATAAGCTTAACTTGAAGCAAACTTTTGTGGGAATAAAACGTCAATACTATTTTAAGCAAGGCATTTTTTGCACTTGATTCGTCAATTATTGCCACACACTAACTTCAGAGAGTGATCAACATGTAACATGTCACAGAAATGAAGTATTTCCCCATGCTCATCATGGGGTATTTTTCATGTAACTTGAGGCCAGTACGATTGCGAGAATTGATTTGACAATGTCGAAATAAGAAAATGTAGATCTACATTAGGACTTAAAAATCATAGATTTTGTCCTTACATACTGATATTGTAATAAATAGGATTGCAATCCCCTCCATCTCTACTATTCTACAAAGGTTTAGATGACATTCTATCACTTTGGCTTGCGATTATTTTCCGTTTATGTGAATTTGCTGTCTCCTACAGTATGGCATGCATATATACCCTGTATATACCAAAGTTTTCGAGCAAGAATATCTTGCTCAAGGTCAAAGTTCACAAATTATAATATGCTGTAACACTAATCATAATCAAGTTTGACTCATAAAATCATTAAGGATCATCGTAACTTTAGTTCCTTAACAAGCATGATAAATTTTAATGACAAAGATACACTCCAAACAACATGAGTTTCAAGACTACATTGCCAAAAGATGTCTCTGGAATTATTTCCTTATCTTCCGCTGACAACTGCGTAACACTTCGGGGCTTCTGAGATCACAGTTAACTGCCATCCTCCATCTGTGCGTGATGGTACGGAATCTCAGTACTTTTTTTGCCCATGATGCACCGCGCCAATGTGATGTTTGTTTGGCGGGATTTGACGCAATTTGTCAGCACATGATAGGCATGGCAGCCAGTATTTTTTGTGGATGAAGAGCCCGCGAGGACCATGAGAAGTACCACCGACCCACGGGAAGCTACTGGCAAGCTTTTTCACATACCCACGTTGGTCGAGCCAAGACTCGAACTCACGCGGAACGAGGTGAGATATGTGAGTGATCTGTAAAGACGAGAGTCTTAGACCACTCGACTACCCAGGGCCCCTTCGCCAATGCGAAGCTGACAACTAATCACTGCAGTTCAAGGGGTTGTTTCCAAACTAGATGTTATGTTAATGACGTCAATGTTGAGTGAATGACGTCACTGACTAACCAATCGGGAGACATAGTTCAGTATTTGCTAGTACTGACCTATGATAGTCTTTTTAAATTACAATATATTCACTCCGTCCAAGTTCTACGTTCTTTTTTGAAATTCTACGGACAAAAGAAGCACTGGAAATTGCAGGACGACATGGTCCCTACATTTTGTTATACATGCCCGATGACAAATGTTAAGTAACAGTACAAAGTGGTACAGAAAATAAAAACCTTGGCAACGTGTAAGATCACACCAACGGGATAGTGCACAGTATGGTATCACTAATTTATTCAATTTTATAAATAGATTTTTTTGTGAATGCTATTAATGTATATCGTTTTTATAAATTGACAAATAAAAATCATCTACCTTCTTAATGCTTTGTCATAAGTCTCGTCCTCTATTTGCGTCATAACATATCTTTAAGATTTATAAATGATAGCACGAATTTACATCGATTGTCTCTTTTTCATTGCAGTACTCCAATTGTATGGTTCAGGTACTACATATTTTAAACAATACCGTGAAGTTATCCATGTGTGATATTTGCACGTTTGTAACGAAAGGGGCTTGTAACTGTCTTATTTATCAAGGGTCTGTCTGTAGGCTAGATGTGATACGAAAAGTATTCAAAAATTAACGGACAGTATGTGGTGTTTTTACTGCAAGAAATGAAAGGGAGTAGATACAATAGAAGCAAGCAAGCAAACAAACAAACAAATTAACTTAGGAATAAATGAAAAACAGTAGATGATTTAAGAAAAAAATAATCTTTTACTTTTATTCACTGCAGTAACACCTACTTTTAGGATTGTCTTGGACAAGTATTTACGCACAAAAATATAAGTATATATATATATATATATATATATATATATATATATATATATATATATATATATATATATATATAGATATATATATATATATATATATACACACACACACACACACACACACACACACAACTGACATCAATGTGCCATAATAGCACAAAAACGAGGTCTGGTTTTCTGACATACCGTATCAGTAATGGATATTGCTTTTCCCTATAAATCGATTTATCATCCATGTATCTAAATGGAAATCCAAGACTAGGCGAATCATCATCTTTGACAACCAATTACTTTGACAACCAATTACTTTGACAACCAATTACTCTGACAACCAATTACTCTGACAACCAATTACTCTGACAAACATTCGCAATGAACAGTTAAGTTTATAAAAACGTATGTTAAAAATTCAGTTGTATTCATGTATGCTGAAAAAGTAAGTTGAAAAATAATATGTGCCCATTCTTTCAATGGAAGATATTTTTTAAAGTTACATACAGATTGAAAGATGTCAATGAAAGAAACAATAATACTCATATAAATTAAGGAAGTAGTTAAACGCGAATATATCAAATTCAAGAAATTATATTCATCAAATTTTGCATTTATAGATCATGAAGTAGGCTAGACAAACAAGCTGCGCATGTGGGTCCTTGATCACACTGACTCAAATACAGAATGTAATAGTGATTGGTAGGATAGTTTGTGTTCTGTGGAAGGCACGTTGATTGGGTGGCCTCTTTAAAAATTCAACTTAGGTAGAACATGTAACATGAAATAATCCTACCAAGTTCCATTCATAAAGGTTACGGAGTTTGGATGGTATATAAAAGAAAGATTACTTTTTCCACACGATTGCTACAAACGGTAAAACGAGACAGCAAAAAAAAAAAAAAAAAAAAAGAGAAAGAAAAACAAACTAACCTACACAATGTTAACGGTGGTAAAACACGTCATAATTAGAGTAATTTCAAAAATGTCAAATATAGTGGAACATGTCATAAGAAACATTACTACAAAGTTTGATTCCAATAGACCAAGTAGTTTTGAAGATCTTAAATAACGTTTTCTACCTGCTTACTTTTGAAGCTAAATATGTGTTAAGGAGGTTACCACAAACGTAAAAGAAAGTGTGAAAAGAAATACATCTAAAAAGTTTGCTCTTAACCGTCCCAGGAGTTTTGGAGCTATCAGAAATATTTTTCTTCAAACCTGGTTGCTACTGAAACTTAAACGTTCCTGGGAAGGCCTCAAAAACACAACTTGTCCACAAATTTTGATCAAAAGTAGCTAGTCACTATAGAGCAAACGTCAAAACTATATTTCCAACCTAGTTGATATGGAAGTCAAATAGGGATGCCTCCAAAACACAACTTTTGTAGAGCATGTAAAAGAAAAACGCTCAAACGAAATTTGATCCAAACTAGCCAAGTATTGTCGTCGTATTTTTGTAAAAGTCAAAAATAAGTTGACTTTTGGTTACCATGGAGACCAAACGGTTAATAGAGAAACCGCTAAAAACACACATTTTATAAAACATGTCATAAGGTATAAAGGTTGCTCTCGTATCTATCATCGATCTATTTATCTTTACTTCTTTTTTATTTTCTATTTATCTATTTATCTTCGGGTATCTTTCTGCCAATTATTTTGCACGACAAGGAGATATGTGAGATATTCACCTTCAACTAACTGTCAAATGTCTTTTGAATACCTTTCAGCATTCGGGAACATAAAAGTTCTTAAGTAGTCATGAAACTGCTGCCTTAATGAGTTTTAAAAGTGTGATTGCTTTATTTCTTCATCCTCAAAGATGAATTATAATTTCAATTTATTTTATTATGGCCTGACTGATTGATCAATTGATTGGTTGATTGATTTAATGCCTGACCGATTGATTGATTAACCGATTGATTGATTGATTTATTGATTGATGGATTCAACGAAGCTTGGATATATGTTTTTTTGCGTTGCTTTTGGTCTTAACTTTACTCAGCAATGTACCTTCATTACTTTGGAAGAGAAAACTTCAACAGACCGAGAGTAATCTTCCGTCCTTAGAAATCGTGTATACCTCCATCTTGACATGACCTCTCAATCACGATTGGTCCTATGTAGTGTTGAGAATCGGATAACATTTCACGATCGATCATCAATTTCTGCTAATCAATCGATGATCGATTAATAATCTATTAATTTTTTCACATGATGTCTTGCCAAAAACTAGGGCTATTTTACATATAGAGAATAACGCGGAACTGGATTTTGACCAAAACTGAGCACATACATTGCAATCCATTAATTGTTCATTTAACTATATGTGAATAATGCTTGACCAGGTGGATTAATCAGAACAGTTCTAGTCTTGGATGTGTCATAAGTGAAAAAGTGGTAAAATTGAAAAAACGCACAACCCTTCTATGAACTAAGGCAAACGAATAACGATTCCATTAGCACAACGGTGACGTCTTTCTCATAACGGATAGCTGAAACGACCGCCTGAACAGCAGTTATTGGTTGGTAGCTTCACATTGGCGCGGTGCATCGTGGGAAAAAAGTACGGAGATTCCGTACTTTCACTAAGATGGAGGATGATAGTTATCTGCGGTCTCACGAGTACCGGAAGTGTGACGCAGTTGTCAGTTGTTTACAAAATTCTCACGCAGCACTTCAACACGATCTTCATTCAGCATTCTGATCAAGATCATTCAAAAGAAGGCGAAAAACAGCAATTTTAAAAGAAATTGACCTTGTTTAAATAATACTAGTGAGAAACTCCATACTCCTTGGTCTCTGAAATGTGCTCGAGGTGCATCTGGCTAGATGAAAAACATGAATCTAAGCTTTAAACCACCTGCATGGGAATAGTGGATATGCGTGGCTGCCGCAGTAAATAAAACTGGACAACATTAACACATCCTCTTCAGCTTACTGAATGACCGAATGATATAACCTTGGTGTTCATACATGGGCATATATAACTCTTCAAACTCCATTTCATTTTGAGATGGCACCGTCAATTTAAGTCTTGTAGATCCGGGTTTAGCGTGCTTGATATTATTAGCTTTTGCATTGCGGTGGACAAACGATTAATCATATAATTTTATTTAAATTCATGGATTTCGTAATACTGTCACAGTTGTCCGTGATGATTCACAAGGCTTATGTATATTCAAAATCATAACTAGAAGTCTTCCGTCTAATGAGATATTAATATGTAAATTATGAAATGAACCGTCAAGCTGGACAATATTTACGTAACATGTGCGAAAATCCATTTTTACTGGAGCAGAACATCCTCCTCAAATGAATAGACAGTGAAATTTACAAATAATTAAATTTTTGCGAATTTCCTATTTTGGAAAAAAAAATCCGTGTCTACATTTAGCGCTTTCGCTATTTCCATTTTTTTCTTCATTCCATTCTCTTGTATTTATTTATTTGTTTATTGGAGTCTTTTGTATTTTTGTAATTTGTGAAAATAGTGAAATTAAAGCACGCAAAATTTGATCCATATATGTCTAAGAGACGAAACAGAGCTCAATCGGTACGGTACAGTACGGTTGGAACCGGTACGACGACGAGCCGATTCTGTTAGTAAAAAAATTGGAAACGAAACGCAAATTTTATGAAACGGTACAAACGGTATGCTAAACAGTTATTATGGGAACGATTAAAACAGATGTTATTTTGTAAATCGCTATTTTTAGCAGGTATTATCAACAGACGAAAACAAACAAAGCAACGAATATGAATATAGATACCAAATTGCTAAATTACAGTTAACAGACGTGTCTATACAAATATTTGAACGTTTCATTCATTTAGTGTAAGAGATTTCACAAGTGTAAACATCTCATCATTCTGGTTGCACTGTGATATATATTTTACTTTTACTTTTGGTCGGGGGGGGGGGGGCAATCTTTGGTACCTAGAACAAAGACTGTAAAAGTAATATATAAAGAAAACCTCTCATTTATTTATTTCTTGCGATATACACGTGAACCACCAGAATAGACATAAGCGAATTTAGTAACGTTAAGTATACATTGCACAAAGTTACTATTCCATGTGTGTGTCTACACTGTGTGTACACTCTATATCTGTCACTGGGATAGATTATTTGAGTCAGTACGTATGATCTATTCTTGACCTGCACTTCTTGCTTGCGTTGCGCCTGGATCATTGTCACGTAGTTCCACAAATGTCGTTTTTAACCCTGTCATTGGTTCTGTGTTTAACATCCCGTCTCAATGTCTAGGTTATGACTAGACAAGATAATTAAATGTATCGATGATAGATTAAAGGACAGCAATCTCTCAACTTCATGAGTAAGCGATGTCTTCAACTTATGGACGAGAAACATCTACGGAAAACTTTTTGTGGGCACAGACAGCTTTATAAGTAACTTTTTTTTTCTTTTCAAAATGAATAAATATCACCACATCATATACATCCGCACATTTTTATTTGAAGTTAAGACAATGGGAAAGAATTTGCCACAGTGGCATTTATTGGCCCTGACTTTGTGCATTGAAATATCTGATTGGCCCAACGTGACCCGATATTTTACATCTGATTTCCGTTTCCATACATACAATTTTACTGTTAAGACACAAGAAACTGTCATTGTAACTTTGCTATATAGCGCATGGTTGGGCACTTTATGTATGTGTGCGTGCACTCTTTCTTGTCATTCCCACTTGCACTCTTTCTTGTCATTCCCACTAAATATACACTTTCAGCGAATTTAAGAACAGTCTCTCCATCCTTCTTCCTACAATTGCTGAAGGACTTAAATCAAAATTTTTGCTTCTGGGTCAGTACCCACGAATGTAGTCCCTATCATTTTTTTTTTCTTTCTTTCTTTTTATAGCATTTTTCTTCTTTTTGTGTGTGTGTGTGGGGGGGGGAATTGTGATCCTGAGCATGGATGTAGGCATTCTTGGTACTGATTTAAAGGAAACTGTTTATTCTTTTCAATATGAGGATTATGGTATGATTGTCTGTGAGTATGTTGGCTACAGTGCACAGAGAGTAATCAGGTACTGATACTGCCCCGGAAGTGAAAAATGTGATAGATGGTACGCTGCTATATTGACAATTCAACCGCTCCAAAAAATGCTGGATCATTTTGATTAACATGATTTACTTGGACTTGAACATTCTGGAAAGTTCAGTACTGAAAATCAAACGCGTAGAGAATATACAGGGAAAATAATTGTGTACTTAGTCCTGTTGTGGTACTTACAATGGGTGGGGGTGGGATGGGTGGTACATGGCCCTTAAATCTCATATTCCGAGCACACTCCTGCAGCCACCAACTCCAAACTTCCCACACTTCTTGCATATTTCTTTACAAAATTTTAAAAAAGTTAAACTTTTATATTTTAGAAGAATTTAAACTGTAAAAATTTATATTGAAAATGTTTATTTTTTTTAAACTTTGAACTATTAACAGCTTTGCATCATCTAAGTTGAATCAGTATGAAGTAAAGTTACATTTTCTGTATTTCTACTCACTTTCACAGCCTCATTTCAATTTTTCCTCACTTACAAGCCAGAATGGAACCTTTATTCAAAACGTATGAACACATCTTTCTAGTTTATATTGTGCCTGCAGGTCATTTACACTATTTATTATGGGTCCAAGCAGTTAATTTATGTCTTTATGACGGTGTGATATATTAATAACATAAATCTGCTCATATGGCTTACAATAATTGTTTATAAACATAGTTACATGGTACTTAACGAGAGGATGGAGATGAGGACTCTATAGTATAGCCCACTCAGTCTGTCTAGTAAGCCATTTTATACTGTCAGACAATGAGAAATGTGAAAAGAAATATATTTCAAAGGAATACAAAGTACTTTCCACTGGTCTTATTAACGTGGATGTAAAAAGACAGCAAAAGGAAGTACGTCTAAGACAAATGCATTCTTTTTATTCTTAATTTGGGTTGATACATTAATTAAGAGCGCGCGGCACTGCAGCATAAGCTGATATCACATTCTAATGAACCATTCTACCTAACAGAACCGAACAGAACATAATATTTGTTAACTGACACTCTTTAAAAAACACATTTGAATTAACTTTGGAAAATTAATTTTTATAAGTGCATGATTGCATGTTCCACCTACAAAAAATGTCCACTGTTGGTTTATAATTTTTGGGGATCAGAAATGTTGTGCAAATGATCAAATCTGCTCCTCTCCACACTACCTAAAACTTTATGATAGCTGGTGTTCTTCATTATTTATTTAACCACTAAATGGCTGAACATACTCAGATAAACAAACTTTTGGAAACTTCATATATTTTGAGGCTGAATAGTCACTTTAATACATGTCTGTTGCTTCGAATTTTTGAGTATCACTATGTAGAGTTTAATACTTTTCTTGTGCTTGCACACTTAATGTCGTTTTGAAATCTCAACATCTAGCACGTGTTCACTTCATTTATCTACATCTTACTGATATGTGAGATTAAAGAACATATGTTATCTTTTTCCAAATCTGGACTAGCATTTGGAACAAGGTGAAAGAGTTGGATTAGCTTGGATGCTCCCCGGCAGACATCACCAGTGTTAGTTCATATTACCACGCTAGGATGTGGTACCTCAAAGACATGGCTTAGGTCCTCATAAGAGAGATCAAACCACTGTTCAGTTAGGAAAAGCCTTCATGGGTTTCTACTTTATTTTTACAGGGCCATCTTTTATGATTATTACATTGGAACGCTCTGTATTTTTGTTGTAAAACATAGTACTAGTCTCATCACTGTCGGTAATCGAGTGTGCTATTATCTATCCTAACAACTGACTGAGTACCTGATGGTCGGTAATTCGAGCGTGCTATTATCTATCCTAACAACTGACTGAGTACCTGATGGTCGGTAATTCGAGTGTGCTATTATCTATCCTAACAACTGACGGAGTACCTGACGGTCGGTAATTCGAGCGTGCTATTATCTATCCTAACAACTGACTGAGTACCTGACAGTCGGTAATTCGAGTGTGCTATTATCTATTCTAACAACTGACTGAGTACCTGACGGTCGGTAATTCGAGCGTGCTATTATCTATCCTAACAACTGACTGAGTACCTGATGGTCGGTAATTCGAGCGTGCTATTATCTATCCTAACAACTGACTGAGTACCTGATGATCGGTAATTCGAGCGTGCTATTATCTATCCTAACAACTGACTGAGTACCTGATGGTCGGTAATTCGAGCGTGCTATTATCTATCCTAACAACTGACTGAGTACCTGATGGTCGGTAATTCGAGTGTGCTATTATCTATCCTAACAACTGAGTACCAGACACAGTGAATCTGGAACATAGCAGTTGTCGTTGTCTCTTTAGTGTGTACGCATTTGAAGAGGCATATTGCAATTTTCCTAAAAAATCACACTTGAGCTAATCGTGCTTCACTTCCCCTGGACCAAATGTTAGTGTTTGCACAGACCCAAGCTACCACTTGTCTTAAATATCATTCATTAGTCAAATTTACTATCTAAAATTTGGCAGTATCATGTTTAAATTTGTATGACAATTAAATTTATATGTTTAAAAATAACTTTGCACAATTTAACTTTAAATTTTACAATTCTATTAAAATTAAATTTATAAACGTTTCTTGTTTCATTTCAGCCATATTTTCAGAGAGACATTATCTCGTTTTAGAAATAAGTTCTAACTGCACTGAAAAATTCGTATAATTAAGGAAGATATGGCAAATTTAGTTTTGGGGTATCGAAAGTATCTGGTCCAGAAAATGCACTTGCTGAACCACAGCACACCACACTTTCTGACAGTTGTCACATGACTTGTTTGCCATGAAAATCAATAAAATTTGACGGGTAAAGTTGAAATATGTGTGGCATGCAAATGCAAGAGTTTGACTAAAATTGTCTATAAATATGTTGGCCTGACCGGATTTAGATCACAATTATTACTTCCGGGTCCCTATCTATGAATATAGTCCCTCTCTATTTTTAGAGTGTTTTTTTCTCTCTTTTATTGGTGGTGATCCTTGGCATGGATGTAAGCATTCTTGGTACTGATTTAAAGGACATCGTTCATTCTTTAGAATATGATGATTGTGATGTGTGTCTGTGTGTATTTTTACTACAGTGCACAATGCGTAATCAGCCAATGATTCTGTCCCTCGAGTGAAATCTGTGACCCATTGCACGTTGCTTTGTTTACAGTTCATCCGTTTCCAAAATATTTGATAACCTAAGACAAGAACTTTGCTGTAAGATTGCCTTGGAAGATTATTTTATTGACATATGATTTATTTGGAATTTGACACACGGGAACGTTCAGTACTGAAAAATAAATGTAGAGAACATAGGCTGAAATAATGTTTACTGAGTGCTGAAACCCTCCCACAGTTCCACCCTCCCTCTCCATCCCAACCCACCGCCCTCTCGGTCAAGATATCGAAAGTTCAGAGGCATGTACATGGTTACATTTATGTCAAAGATTTGCGCATTTTGATATAGGTAGCGAATTCTGTTCTTACCTAATATATTTTGTTCACCACCTACCGACCTACTTCCTTACCTATTTATATATCTCAGTAATAATAATAATAATAATAATAATAATAATAATAATAATAATAATAATAATAATAATAATAATAATAACAACAACAACAATAACAACAATAACAATAACAATAAAGTCTGAGGATGAGATATCGTCCCATATGCTTCTTTGCCATGTACATTTAAATTTATGTATGTTTTTCGTCCTATAGTGGCCACTGTATTATGATACTATCATTTGCAGGTTAACTACAAGACGCCTCCACAAAACTGTTACTAGTCGACAGGGAAGGTGCATTTGTTTCATTGTTGTCTGAAAGTAGAATCCACCTTCTTACAATCTCTGCTTTCTGTAACTAACGTAGTTGCCATTTCTCAGATGGGTTTGAATGAACCAGTCTCGGTTTCCGAAGTTTCCTGAGAAATAGCTCAGTGGGACATAGCGCTTTTCAGTTTGCGACATCTAGGACCTTGCCGCCAGCGGGGAGAAAAAAAAACAGAAGAAGAAAAAAAAACATAATTTAACGCCACATTGGAACTACTTGAATCGCATGACTAAAACATGGCTGCACCATATGTACATTAGCAATATTGTTCACACTGGTTGTTGGGAAAGGCCCGAGATATTACGAATTTGGCTACCTGAGTTAAAAGCCGGACTTTATGCGAATATAAAAAATCTGAACGTATTAATACACCTTACTACATTCGAGGGGCTGCTTGCGGCGGGTAGGGTGACAGGAGGGGGTTCCACTCGCGGAAGGCGTGTGACGTTGCGACTGTGTAATTATTTTACCTTGTTTGTGTTCATTATTTCGGCAAACTAACAGCCACAGACCCGGATTGATCGGCCGCATCTGTCCCGTAATGAAGGTTGCTGGATAAAGGGCCACCGTGTCCACCCTGACAAAAGATTTCAGGAGGTTTTTTACGGTGTTTGTAATTGTGAGCAAGAAGAATTAGGATGCATACGGATAAAAAAAGATCACGGCATGCTAGTTTATGTGTCTCATATATAATTCTTCGCTCGTTGCTGCACCTTTGCAATGGCTGTGATCAGAAAAGATGGCGTGACGTCACATACTGTACAAACAGGCGGTCTTATGAAAAATAATGCCAGATTAGTGTTACTAGTTGTAAAGCTGGCGAAACATATGTTTATTATGAAAACATAAAGGAAGAAACTGACAGAAACCGAGCCAAATTAATTTACTCTAATTATGTTATGTATTAAGTTGATGATACTATTTTAATAAATTATTTTTATAATGCACCGATTTTTTTTCAAAAGATATTTGTTCATTTCAATTTATTTGATAACTAAGAAAGTTCTAAATTTTGTTTCCTATTATTTGTAATAAAAAATTAAAAAATTATCGATCTCAAATATTCAGATCAAATGTAACTGTCCTCCCTCGTTTCATTTTCGGTCTCTTGACCTTAGTTTTCTTTGTTTTACCAACAAAGTTAAGATGAGCATGATTTTTTTTCCAATCAACACCCTTTCTTCACACCCTGCTTGCAAAACCAGGATCTAAAATTTTTTATCATTTGTTTATTTAACTAAATTCAGTGAACGCTGTCATCGTGTTAACGTTCTGCTTTACTCAAGAACAATCCCCTGATGTAAAGATGACGTCATCGCCATATTTTCTGATACGCCCCTAATAGCACTCTATAAGGATTCAAGCAAGAAACTTCTATCTATCTATATATCTATCTATCTGTCTGTATGTCTGTCTATCTATCTATCTAATCTAATCTATCCATCTATCTATCTATCTATCTATCTATCTATCTATCTATCTATCTATCTATCTATCTATCTATCTATCTATCTATCAATGTCAAAAGATGTAAAAAGAGGTAAGAAAACTAGAAACGGAAACACATTTTACAAGTGCATTTACGGACAAAAGTATTTAATTTTTCTACTTTCTTTTTTTCTTTCTTTCTTTCTTTGAATATGCCATGAAATACAGTTATGACCATTCTTGAGATGGTCTCGCACAACTGTTTCATTTACATAAAGTTCATACAGTGGTGATCTGACCAGTTAGCATAAAAATGACATAATAACATCCAGCGTCAAATTTAAGGTGGATCAGGTGCAAATGTAATAATTAAGTAGCCAGGTCCAAATATGTAAGTATACGTATATTAAAGGTATAAACACACTTCTACTCATTCTTTATTCAGCTCTCCTAGAGCAAGGGCATTACAACATTTATGGAAAATTAGGGTGGTATATTCAATAGATCTACTGAACCACCCATCAAACCACTACCTGACTGAAATCGCATGTTCGGAATATATTTTCCAATATAAATACGTTGATTTTTAAAAATGAAAAATACTGAAAAATAAATTAATCAAAATTCCGATAAGGGTAAATTTAAACTATCTAAGTGTATGAGGTCTCTATCTTATGGCTGTGACAAGTAATTGGTATCCTGGTAATTGACCTTACCACAGAAGACCATTGGTATATTTATTTGTATGTTTTAAAAAGTTGTTTATGAAATTTTCTAGTATAATAGTGCTGATGACATTGAATTTAACCTACAAACTGCATAAAGTTTGACCATTAGCTTTTCAAGATATTAATGTGCAAAGTTACAACTAAATCACGGTCAGTTGTCTAAATACCTAATACTTGTCCAATCAATTACATTATATACTCGCGTATAATTTAGGTCCAAATGCAATCAACATAGACCCTGATCTGCCGTCACATAATGCGCCGGCAAATCAGGGTCATTGTTGTTTGTTCTACTGATTAGTCCTTACAAACTGCATAGACCCAGATCTGCCGGTGCATTATGCGACGGCAGATCTGGGTGTATGCAGTTTGGAGTTGGTATTAGATTATACGCGAGTATGTCTTATCAGCAGTCACTACTGACATGTGAGTGGTCAGTTCTTAGTTGTGGTAGACAGATGGTTGGAATGACGGCGAGAGTCAATAACGCGATGATTTTACACATGACTTTCTATTAGTTCACTAGGCGCTGATAAGCAGGTATTTGACTGAGTTTTCATAATAGCTCAATTGTTGACACGATGAAATGCAGATTTAAATTCCACAAGTTTTGTCCTCTGCCAGATGTTGCACCACTTTTTATGCTTAAGATTCGATTTATTACAAATCGTAAACTTGAGACGGCTTTTTTGCCCCATCCCCATAATTGTTTTTCGCTTTCTTTCTTTAACACACAAACACATAGTTGCCTACATTAATGTACTTAAAGAGGTCAATCGACAGTATGAAATTCTGTAACATAAGTTCTAAGAAACACCTATGCTATAGAATCTGGCTATAACAACTCGGATTTAGCACATTCGGATATTCGAGAGATTGCTAATTTCATTCCAACCTAATCAGATAATGCACTCACTGTTTTTATGACTGTCTTGAACGTAATTCTAAGAATAATCATCATTTAGGTCAAGGAATCTTGTAATAGTATTTTAATTATTGTCCGGGAAGTAATAAATCCCACACCAGAGTGAATATCTTGCGCATGGGCTTTAGTTATTTGCGCACGGCATTTATGTCCCTTACGTGCGGAAGATAACAAATTCTGCGCGGGACTAACATGTATTTATTTTCGTACAGGAGCTTTTCTTTTTCCATGCACAATCACATTAACTCTCATTCGAGACATATAAACTGGGTTTGTTGCATTTTCCAAACTTACCGATGATGTCTGACGATCATCGTCTGCCCATAGATTTGTGCGGTATGTATTCCATCATTCAGCGACATAAAATGGATAGATATGTTTTCTCCTTCGCAAACATCAAAAGCAATATTTCCGAATGAATATCCATTTATATGAAACATAATGTTGCTGTCTTCAAATTCTGGGTCGGTATTGTCCGAAAGCTCTTTACACAAGGCTGGATTGCCGCAAACCTGGATACTTTTGTTTATGTACCAGTTTCTGTTTTCGTTCGTAATATCCTGATATACTACTAACTCTTGGTCTACGTCGGTTCGTCGTTCACTTTCATCCAGAATCCCTGTAATAAACAACAACAATCAATCAATTGCACTCTCACTTACTCGATCCATATCTCTCTCTCTCTCTCTCTCTCTCTCTCTATATATATATATATATATATATATATATATATATATGTGTGTGTGTGTGTGTGTGTGTGTGTGTGTGTGTGTGTGTGTGTGTCCATTAGACGGCCCATCCATAAATTATTTCTTGAAATTGAAAGGGGAACCATTTTTACCAGATAAAATCATACTTGTCAATAATATCACAGCTATTGGCAAGAAATAATGGAATACAACGAAACTCAAAACTTATCGTTCACCCCACATTTCAGCAACAAAAGCTCAAGTTATTGTACGAAATGCTTAGATTTATCTTTAAACAAACAAACAAACAAAAAAGAAAAAAACAAACAAACAAACAAAAAGAAGACAGAACAAAACAGACTGAACATTTTAAACGATTTTATTAAAACAACACAAATGTTTGACCATATTCGAAAACAATGTATGCTGACAAATTGGTCGCCTATAGAAAAAAATCCTTTTCTGCTTTCACGAAATCTGAGAATAGCAGCAAATTTCTTTATTATGTCTGCGAAAACTTTTATTTCATTGGCAGCTGATAACAGTATCCATAAAAGCGTGAAAATCTGTATACATAAAAGCTTGAAAAAAGCCTTTATCATTATAAATTGCTGAAAGTTATTTACAGTTTCCCCATGAAAACGACTGACATTTTGTTTCTTAATGGAGAGTAATACAGTAGGATGCATATGTATAAAATGGCTTCATTCTGGGCAGTACCTCAGGCCACGTTACAGTACTGCAATATGTTAGCGCAAAGAGCTAAGAGATCAATAGTGTTGACGCGTAAAACTAGAAGTCATGGGTTTGACCCCATACTGAGGTAATATGTTTTCCTCACATCTTTTCTGTCTGTAAAATAGAATTCCAAGTTCAAAAAGTACAACGATATGAAGCACAACAACTCGTGCATATTACTGACCTGTATGGCCGCTGGGAAAAATAAATGTCGATGTGAAATCAATAAATCCGGAAGAAGTTGAACATACCTGGCTTACAAACGACCAGTAAACCGATGAGACCTGTAGCGATATCATTGATGGATTTAACATGAGAGTGATATGCCCACGGTTGACAGTTGTTGTCATCCTTAGTAGGTGCAAATGTTTCTGAGATATTCCATATGTATGTCTTTTTATCCCCGGGTTGAACACCATCGTCGAACTTTGAATGTCCAGCTGTACCGTCTAAATAGAGAGCTCCTGAAAGGGAAATAATTTGATTGGTAAATGGGTACACACGTTTCTTTTCTTCATATTTTCGGTGTAAATATATGTTTAGTGGTGTAAATATATGCTTAATGGTATAAATATATGCTTAATGGTGTAAATATATGCTTAAAGGTATAAATATATGCTTAATGGTGTAAATATATGCTTAATGGTATAAATATAAGCTTAATGGTGTAAATATATGATTAATGGTATAAATATAAGCTTAATGGTGTAAATATATGCTTAATGGTATAACTGATAACTGCGTGTCGACATACAGAACTGAACTATACGATTAAACTATCGAAATAACTTTTGAGTGTTTTGCATTCCGTGAGATGTCTCCAGATATTTAAGGAATGCACGAGATTTATATAAGGGGAATGAAGCACACAAGATTTATATGTGGAGCATGATTGTTGGTTGGTTGTTATGAGTTTAACGCTATTTGTCAGCACATGATAGACTATACATGGCGGACAGTATATTTGGTGAAGGACGAACCCGGAAAAACACCGGGAAGAACCACCGACCCACGGGAAGCTACTGGCAAGCTTTCTCACATACCCTCGTTGGAGAAGCACGAGTCTCGAACCGACACGGACAGAGGTGAGATTTCAGGTCCCCTTGTGAAGAATGAAGCACGCGCGATGTCTATATGCGGAACCCACGAAATTTCTATATGAGTACTAAAATTTAAATAAGGAAGTAAGTTTATTCCATGGATTTGAAGGTATCTAACACATTTAAAAACAACTGAGCGATATTGTATGCCTTGCGGTAGACTTTAAAATTGATTTATGTATATATAAAGGATCTCCTTGTCATCACTAGTGTATGTTATTAATTACAAGTATACTCTTCCCTGCTGATAAAGCCCTACCGGGCCAAAATCGTCACACCCTCCCCCCCCTCCACTACCACCAAAAACAACAACCCCCAACCCCCCCCCAAAAAAAAAAAGAAAGTAACATTGACATTAGCGGCGCGAAGGTTTGGGGCGCCCGGGGGCAATGTTCTTTAGTGGCGCCCATCTTTGCCACAGAGAACAGTTTTTATGTCAGTTTCCAACCTCACCTCCACCCACCCCCACCCCCCACCCCCCATTGCTGTCATTAGCTGCTTTTTGGACCAATTCGGTTATCTACGAAACAGGGATTGACAGAAAAGTTGCGAATGCATCGAACTATTTTTTCATTCACAACTTCTCGCTCAATCTTACGGTCAATCCAATCGTAGAAATAGCCGTGGTCCAATAAGATTGCGGTTTCTTTTTTTGCGATGAAATTTCCTGCGAGCAAATGTATGATTTTTCAGTACAAATTACTGCTCTGACATACATCCGAGGCATATTTTTGTCTCGCAGAAATAGCCGAAGTGGTCCGAATGTGTGATGTGGGTATACAAATAGCACAAATTCTCTGGATGAATTCTTGATTTCTTTCGGGGTTTTTTTATATGACAAAATATCACATCATAATAGCACACTTCAAGCATACAATGGTTTCTCATGATGGACCGTTGTGACTCAGAACCTTCACTATCCTTGGCGTAGAAGACCCCATGCGGATGTACACTGTAATTGCGCTCTGTTGCAGCATTCTTGAAGTGGATCAGTAAGGTATCGCCGACCTCCCCTCTAATTATGGGCCCCAAATATCCCTGCCAGGCGGGTTTCCGTTCATAAAGCTGGGTGTAAGTGTCGTCCATGTACCGCATGTACACAGCTTTTCTGTATTTACTGCCGATTCTGTTGGATCCTCTTAGTATTCTTTTCTCAGCTTCTCTGAAATGACGTAAAAAAATGCTTTCAACTCGGACAGACATCAAAGTTTGCAGCTTTTTTCTACCGGGCGGGGGGGGGGGGGGGAGCATTCAAAATTCATTATGGCCATAAATTGGATAGATTCATCTTTGTATATATTCTATAGTCGTCTTTCCATCTGTCTGTCTGTCTGTCTGTCTGTCTCTCCCTCCCTGTATCAAGTTGACCGCCTGTTAAACTTTCTTCCGTCTGTCTAACTAACTACATGTAAGTAAGTAAGTAAGTCCGTAAGTAAATAAAAGGGATGTCAGAATGATTTACTATTCGGATTGACCCTTTATGGGGCACGGGTTAATTTTCTAAATTAATGGAGCGGTTATCATTCATAATCTACGAATATATGTCTACCTCTGTCGTCCAGGCTCCGACCAAAGTAAGAAAGTAAGTAAGTAAGTAAGTAAGCAAGTAAATAATTAAGTAAATAAGTAAGCAAGTAAGTAAGTATATAAGTAAGTAAGTAAATAAGTAAGTAAATAAGTAAGCATGTACGTAAGTAAATAAGTAAGTATGTAAATAAGTAAGTAAATAAGCAGGTAAGTAAGCAAGTAAGTAAGTAAATAAGTAAGCAAGCAAGTAAGTAAGTATATAAGTAAGCAAGTAAGTGAGCAAGCAGGTAAGTAAGTAAGCAGATAAGTAAGCAAATAAGTAAGTAGGTAAGCAAGTAAGTAAGTAAGTAAGTAAACAAGCAAGCAGGTAAGTAAGCAAGCAAGCAAGTAAGTAAGTAAACAAGCAAGCAAGTAAGTAAGCAAGTAGGTAAGCATGTAAGTAAGCAGTTAAACAGGTAAGCAAGCAGCAAACAAGCAAGCAGGTAAGTAAGTGAGTAGGCAAGTAAGTAAGCAAGTTGGTAAGTAAGCATGTAAGTAAGTAAGCAAAGAAAGTAAGTAAGTTAGTAAGTAAGGAAGTAATTTAGTAAGTAAGCAAGTAAGTAAATAAGAAGTTGATTCAACAACTAACATACTGACTAGGTAGCTGACTGACTGTGAAAATGGAATAACCCACAAGTTTGTTTGGGGAGGTGAGAAATGAGTAGGCTGTTAACCTCAGTGTAATAATCATTTAATGCTTGACCTCACGATACACCAAGACTGCCATATATTTCCTTGGACTTAGCTTTTAATGAACGCTAAATATGATAAGTATTAGGACACTTACTTACCTGTGTTTCGAGTAACAAATGAAATCATTGGTTCGTATATTGCGACGAGAAGAATTAATTGGGCACAATTTATTACAATGACTGGATTTTTTTGTGCTTGGCAAGTTTCAACCGGTGAAAAAAATGACTAACTACTTAAGATACATTAATATTATGTGAAGGATTTCTTAGTGGAGTGCACGTAAAGATCAAAGATCTCGTCACGGGCATTCCAGCATTGTGTGATATATATATATATATATATATATATATATATATATATATATATATATATATATATATATATATATATATATAGATATAGATATAGATATAGATAGATATATATATATATAGATAGATATATATATATATAGATATATATATAGATATATATATATATATATATATATATATATATATATATATATATATATTTCACATCCCTGTTTTGCTTTTTCTCTCCCTGTTATACAGTGTATAATATACGTACAGAACAGAAGAAAACGGAACTTTCTTTATGAAATACCTCGCAGGCCAAATACATAAGGCATACACAGCACAACAACTGCTTATTTAATTAAAAGTGGCATTTAAAAAAAAAAAAAAAAAAAACGTGGTAACTTAGAAGTAGGAATTACATTGTTAATTCGAATAAAACAAATACAACTTATGGTACAATAATCATCACGGGAAAAAAATAGAATTATATATATATATATATATATATATATATTTATATATATATATACATATATACATATATAAAGAGAACAGGTAAACGACAATATCCTTGTATAATCAACTTTAAGAAACACATTATAATATAGGAGTTACAGTTACATAGGTATTTGAAAAACGCATTAGTATATTACATACACGTGTTTACAGTTGAGAGAAATATAAATCAGGATATTGTTTTCATTATAAGAGTGACACGTTTGGACAAATTATGAAGAACTGCGCACTCATGTGTAGGAAATAGGTTCTGTAATTCTACAATATTGGATCTACAGTGGTAGAACGGCTTCAAGAATCTTACTCTTTCATCTCAAACAGGGGGACAAAATAACTAAATATTGGTACTCGTCTCCAATATTATTTTCATCACAGTAATTACATTTTCTTTCCTTTTAGTGGTGTATTTTTCCATCTATCAATTTCAATGTGAAGCCTATGATGAGAAGTCCTAAAGTTGATCAGTGGTCGATAAACATTTGTAGGTAAACGAAGCAGGCAGTCTTCAAGATTTAGATGTACCGTAAAAAAAATACTCGCGTATAATTCGTGTCCAAATGCAAACAACATAGACCCTGATCTACCGTCGCATAACGCGCCGGCAGATCAGGGTCTATGTTGTTTGTTCTACTGATTAGTCCTTACAAACTGCATAGCCCCAGATCTGCCGGCGCATTATGAGACGGCAGATCTGAGTCTATACAATTTGCAGTTGGTATGAACGTATACGCGAGTATAGACGATAATAAAATTTCCCTTTTGAAGATAAGGTTACAGAGATATGCCATTTCTGAATATTAATATCTTTTAAAATATTTTTAATCAAGGTCAAGCTTGAATTTGACCAAGAGAACTTATGTCTCGACTTAAATTTATGTTTAGAATCCAGCGATCTAATTGGCTGAAATTTAAGTCTGACTAAAAATTAACCAATCAGATGTCATAAGTCTAGACATAACTTGAGGCTTATGTTCGTGAAATCGAGGCCTGGTCCTCCGACAGATATAAAAATATTATTGATCCAGTTCAGTAAGTGTTTAAATCAGCGTTTGTCTCGTACAAAAGTATTAGTAAGTCCGGATAAATTAGTCTGTTTGCACTTTATAATCGAAAATAAGAAAAACTGTATCATGCTGACATTTCCATCACCGTTTTTCCCTATTTCAATCTGTCCCACTTTTTGGCTTTTTTATCGAGTCATAATTTGATCATCATCATTATTTCTCGAGGTTTATAATTTATTACTTATGACAGTGACTTGATAGATACGGACGATTAAAATAAAATTTTTAATTAAATTTATACTAACATTGTCCTCTTGCAACATGAGTTTTACAATTAAAAAAAATGCCTTGAATTTTATTAAAATGTGCCTTATTTTAATGCTGATTTAAACATGGCTGCAATCATTCTAAAAAAAAAACAGTAGTGACGATCAATCAATATATTTGAAACATATACATCAAAGAAATTGTGGACTTTAATAACAATGCATGAAATGCTCGATGGAAAGAGAAACGTCTAACAGTGGCGGCGCGAGGGTTCTAGGCGCCGGGAGGCAATATTCTTAGTGGCGCCCCTACTAAGGTGCCCGGGGGCAATGTTCTTTAGTGGCGCCCCACCTTTGCCACTGAGAACAGTTTTTATGTCCGTTGTCAACCTCCAAAATTGTCAACAATAACAAACAAGGTCATTTCTGTACGAATATATACATGATTAGCATTTGAACTGCACCATATATTAAATTTGCCTTACAATTTTATAAACTTGTTATAGCCCATAGTATTCTTACATAAAAGCATCTTGAGTGAAATAAGTTTAAAGTGCCTATTCCCACAATGAGATAAGAATGAAATAGGTTTAAAGTGCATATTCCCACAATGAGATAAGAATGAAATACAGAGATGGTTTATAACAGGAAATCTATTCGAAGTTAATCTTATTTCGTCGCAGCAGAGGTCATGTTCAAAAGCAGATGATAAGCATTAGGCAATCGAAAACCATACAATATTGATTGGTTGCTTGCTTGCTTGGTTTTTAACAGCACTTCTAGCACTATATTTGACTATATCATGCTGAGGAAATGGGAGCTAAGTGTCTTTCCCAAGTCAGCCGGACCGGGCTGACCCGGGCAGATACTGAACCTGTGACCCTTGGAATACGAGTCCGACTCTCTACTAATTCAGCTACTACCATACAAGCGAGGATTTTTACAGTGATTTTTTTTAAAGGTCAAATTTTGTTAGAAACATTTTTTAATTGAAAAGAACCCATTTAGTACAAGTGAATTTTATAAAAACGGAAAATATCAAGTATTAACTAAGGCTAATAATATCTTCTTTTTATTTTGGCAGACGGATATTTTACTTGTAGGATTAGGTAGTACAAAATGTTCACGGGCATAAATTTGCGCAAAGTTCGCTTGACAAGTAAATTTGAGAAAATATTACCAACGTTTTTAGCATCATAGTTATACAATGGAAATACTGTCTGGGGCAAAACGCGAAAATTTTAAGTCGCAAAAAGGCATAACTTTCAGAATCCGCTGTAATAATTAAGAATAATTGATGACGGGATCTTTCAACCGAGTGTTTGTATATCTTCAAATTGTTGTCTCATCGTTTTCCCGTTTAATGGTATCCTTGATTTGATATAGTATGTTCTGAGATGATGCCATTAAAAAATCCCTCTCCTCTAAATCTGTTGCTGGTTTGTACTTAAGTCCCCATGGATATCGTCAAAGAAAAATTTACCTTTCTTGAATGGGTTTGTTTTTATTGTCTGTTCGTTTCTTTGTTTGTTTGTTCGTTTGTTTGTCTCAGCGGCATTCCCATTAAATGGTTGATCTCATATATTTTCCACATGTCATATGATTAGCATCGATGCATAGCCGATTCGTGTAAACTTCATTCAATATTTGTTCTATTAGTTTTGGACCTTTGTTAAGTTACGACGGTCATAAATATGCATGTCGGATTCGCCTACTGAAATTTAAACATATCGATTTTATCAAACGGTGATATTTTAGGTTGATTGGGTTACAACAACGCATAAAATATGCCGTCCTAGATACAAAGAAAAAGTCCAGGTAAAAAGTGGTTAAATGTCTGATTCCCGAGAAGTTGTAGCATTACAACTTAGCAGAAAGCCTAATTTACAAAATCGCCAGATACCTACTTATTCCAAAATATATCCGCAACGCGACATTAAACAAGTGAAATAAATATATTTACAAATGACTCTCTAGCAAACACTGTCTGTTTAAAATCTCTGAGACTTGCAACCTTAGAATCGTTGAACGTAGATTTTTATGTAAAGTGTCAACGTACACTCCAGTAAACTTCCCAGATGTTACTAGAATTCAGGCCCCTCCATCATAAAACTTTACTCGATTCCAAAATCTTACTCGAAAAATTCGGACCAATCAAAAAGCTGCATTTGTCTATTTCGGGTAAGATTTCCTAGTCTGCGGTAATATTTATTACTCGAATTGTTGAGTGAAGTTTTTGACGGAGGGACCTGTCCTCATGATTACAAACCATTTTCTCACTCTCAGACTACACACCAATAGTCTGACATCTGATTGGTCAGTGGTTTGACATAAATCATACGTCACAATCTGAGCTGACTCTGAGTTTTAGTGTAAGAATTTTCTATAATCTTGAGAGATGGCCCTGGTTTTACTAAATGTCTCAAAATTTGTCCTAAAACTCGGCTGAGATTTTACATGTTCTTGTAGATGGCAGATACAACGAAAAAAAAACATGTTTTTTTTTTTTTGTTTTTTTTTTTTTTTTGCTTGCTTTCTTTAATTGTATATACGTGAGTCATTTTATTCTTCAAAAAAGAGTTTAAACTTCATAAAATATAAGGAAAGTCATTACATTTACCTCAGATATAAAACAAGATTCGTTTTCAGAGAATTCAAGGTATTGTGACTCAGTTTGAATTCTTGATGTCTGCTTAATATACAGTGAGAAATTCTGAGTTCCCAACAAAGTAAAAAGAAAGTATTTTAAAATTTCAGTTTGAGAAAGAAAATTTGAGAAATACAGTGAAATCGGGGAAAGACGTATACAATACATTTCATTTAAGAAAAACAAAGCCATTCATATTTCGGATGTAACTTCTCGACTTATTGTTGATGAAGTATTTTAATACACAAAAGGATTAGCGGTTAATCGTACAAAAAAATCCCGCCATAAATTTATGTTTTCTTGCAGCGCTGAAATCATTTGCTGCAAACAATGTGAAACTAATTAAATGAAATACAAAATATTTCTCAAACATCAGTCATTTTTTTTTAATGACTGTTATTTGTCAGGGAATATTTATATTCCATGTAAGAACATAAATTGTATGCATGAATGCAACGAGGCAATTACCTGATGATAGATGAGTATGGATGACGAAAACAATAGAAACCGATTTGTTATTTAAGTTAACATATTACAGCTGGATAGCTGTTTGTGATATATGAATAATGTATGTGGTCTTCAAATAAATACAAAAGAATATCGCATACATAGACTTTTTTTGTCTATTTTGAGTTAATTGATAGAATGATGAAAACGATTATAGCGATGTGTGAAGACTTTGATGACAGCGATGATGAAAATAGCTACAATGAAAATAGCGATAAGGATGATGAAAATAGCGATAAAGATGATGATGATGATTATGGTGGTGGTGATGATGGTGGTGACAGTGGTAGTGGTGGTGGTGATGATGGTGGTGAAAGTTGTAGTGGTGGTGATGATGATAATGATGACAACAACGACGACCATGATGAGGACGATAGTAAATGTGGTAGTAATAATAACGAGGAAAACTACTAAATAGTTTTTCTCCTTCGACTACCATTACTACTACTATCACTTCCTCCTCCTCCTGCTACTACTACCGATATCTTCTCTTCCTCCTTCTACTTCTCCTACTACTACGAGCACACCTCCCCCTCCTACTACTACAAGTAATCATATGACTATCATGATTACAATACAATACATAGTCTACTTAAGTCCCCATGTGGTATATGTGGAATACAAAAACAGATGAACATGGGTGTAAGAAGACAACTTTTTAATTATAGTTCTATTTTACAGGAGACAGATTATGTCAATGCAATCGTGTTGAAATAAATAAATTAAAAAAAACGTGTTCTGTCCACGAAGTGTATAAAGTAACTCGAACACCATAAAGTAGCATAAAGTAAGGCATATAACTTGTATATTGTCGTATAATTGAAATTCATGCTAATTCATGTTTAATTTTTTTTCATGTAGTACGTATTGCTGGAGCAAAACATGCAAATCATGTTTGAACATTACATTTACATAAGTTGTGCTAATCATCACGTGTTTTGTATTAAACTTTGATGCTGTATGGGACCAAAGAATTGAAAGGTACAGCTATGCTATTGAATTGAATTGAATTTTACCATTATAACTCTAATATATTTACATAGATTCATTCATGAGTTCATTTTTTTTAAACGAAAAGCATTGAAATTTGCAATATTTGGTGTACTATATTGTTTTTTTAACATATAGTTCTATATGCTCTTTGAAGCACATGCAATTAAATATAAAATGAAACTCATCACCCAATTAATGTTTTTTACGTACAGTACACAGACTTTTCTCTCTAGAGGTCGTTTATTAGTATTCTTCAGGACGAAAATATCCGCGTAAAATTACTCATACTTTTCATTTTTCGATGCTAGTCCAACAGCTCAGTCCTCAGGACACTAGTTTTTTTGTTTGTTTTTTTTTGTTTTTTGTTTCCTCCGGCGAAATTCTTCTTTATTTGATCTATTTCAACAAAGCGATTATCAATCACGTAGTTTGCCAGCGAGCTATCAAACGAAGTTCAAGCCATTTTAATGGTATCAGGCGTGAAGCTGCATAGGTTAGATCTTAGCAGACAAGGAAAATTAGGACAACCTGTTAATCAAGTGTCAGTTCTTAATGATCATTTTGAGCAAAAGTCTAATTACACACGCGTGTGATTTGACACCTTTCTTTGAAAAACATTACGTAGCACAGTTTTAATAAATCATATGCGATGTTTGGAACACCTGCAATTGATCTTATACCGTATTCAGAAAAAATAATGCTGTGATTTTGGGACCTTTTTGTTCGTCGGAGGGGTACAAACTCCCTTGTTAATTGTCATAAATCGTCATAAAATCAGATCTTTTTCTGTGTCATGTACAGATATATTTTCATTTTTGAGTGATTATCATATGTGTACTCTTCCGATGGCAACTTTACATAACTTCTTTTGTGTGTGTGCCAAGCGCAAGGCTGCAGATGAACATGATTCTCGCGAGACTTGCTGACATAATTAGTAGATGCATCTAGTTTTGATAAAGAACACCAAAAAGATTCGTGGAATGAATCATGGAATAGAACATTCCCATTTGCCGAAAACGAGAAAACAATGGAACATTACTAGCTTTATGTACAGGGTGTCGCGACTATGGGAGGAAAAATGCAATGGCAACCAAAGGAACACCAGGTCCAGGTGCTGTGTTACTTAAAGATAAAATGGAGAAAAAAAAATATGAATGGAATATGGTAATTTGTTTCTTCTTCTAGTGTCTTTTAAAATTTATTGATTTGAAATGGAATTAAGCTCATTAAATAAATTATTATTAAAAAGAAATTGTAATCTCTTCATTGATTATTTCTAGGTGGACACAAAATTAAAGAATGGCAAGGTAAAGACATTGAGAATTGTTATAATTTTAACATCACAAACAATCACAATTATCACAGTTATCAACTGCCTTAATTTTTCTTTCGTTTATTATATTACTAAATAGCTCACACTGAATGAGCATTAGCAATCTGATCATCCAAAATCCAACGGAGAACCCTGGTTTATCCATCTTCCTTTATCTATTGATAAAGTGTAATTTGAAGTTCTAATTTAGAGTAAATAATTCGTAGATTGTTAGGTAAAAAAAGTAAGTAATCCTCAAAATTCAATTTTGTTTTAAAAAGTCTATAAGTAAAATCCTTACTCCTAGAATTCTGATAACTAATCCAGGTTTGAAGATACATAGCAGATAATCTGTTCTTTATGGTTTGTATTAACCATTGTTTATTTGCAAACAACTGAAAGATTGTGTATATATATCTCTCTCTCTCTTATATATATATATATATATATATATATATATATATATATATATATATATATATGTATATATAGATTAGATTACGAGTCTAAGTCTCTACCAACTGTGCTACTGCGGCACCCTACTCAAAATGATGTATGCATTACACTGATTAATCATATATATATATGTCATTTACAAACCCATACATCACTGAATTGTTTATATTTCGACCTTGACTAAGAAAAGATCAAGTGTCAATACACGTAAAATAAAAATAAACGTGTAAATAAGTTTCACGGTGCACCGTTCTTTTACATTTTTTAAAAACTGTAATGAAGTTTGGAGATTTGTAAAACCAAGATTTAGATGAAATACACCCATGAAATCTCTACTTGCATTACTTGCAAATTAAAAATGCAAATTATTGATAGAGGCATACAATAAATGAATACGTGAGTGACGTGTAATATATTTATTACATGTGGCAGTATACTGTAGATCAACTAAGACTGCAGCATTGTTAATTTAAGGACACGGAAAATCGAGGCCATTCATAAATTTAGATTTCACTTTACCAGACAGTTTCAAAGGAAGATTACCTCACTGTGCAAAACAAACAGACTCGAATTTTCCTGCATGTCTATCCATATTTGCGGTTTGGCTCAGAAATTAAACATGGCGTTGTCATGTATTAGACACGCTGCATTGTGATTTCTCTGGCTGAGCTAATTATATTTTAAAGTGTGTGGCCGTAACATTTAACTGTCATGTATAACCATTGTACTTAATGACGTATAATTCCTAATCAAACTGTGAAAGCCAATATTTCTTCACAAGTAAAAATATGCATAGAACACATGACTGATATCGCACCTTCCGATTTGTTTAAAACTTAAAAGATAAGGCATATATTCATCTCTTTGTGTTATTTCAAACAGTGAAAATGTAGGTTTTCACAAACATTAAAATTGATCTAATACAATAAACATTGATTCATGTACATGTGTCAGAACTTAAAATCGATCTAATACAATAAACATTGATTCATGTACATGTGTCAGAACTTAAAATCGATCTAATACAATATACATTGATTCATGTACATGTGTCAGAACTTAAAATCGATCTATTACAATAAACATTGATTCATGTACATTGTCAGAACTTAAAATCGATCTAATACAATAAACATTGATTCATGTACATGTGTCAGAACTTAAAATCGATCTATTACAATAAACATTGATTCATGTACATGTGTCAGAACTTAAAATCGATCTATTACAATATACATTGATTCATGTACATGTGTCAGAACTTAAAATCGATCTATTACAATAAACATTGATTCATGTACATGTGTCAGAACTTAAAATCGATCTATTACAATAAACATTGATTCATGTACATGTGTCAGAACTTAAAATCGATCTTCACTTTTGTAGATTTCGAAATTGAAACCATACACACAATAAGCTTCATCAACGATATCCTTCCATCCTTACCCTTATAGAGAAGGGCTTTGAAGGGCGACTATAAAAATGTCACGAAAAAGCCACAAATTTTCACCCCAAAAATGCAAAAAATTCCACTATCTAAAATCTCTTAAATTTCACTGCGCGTGAAATCCATTTTATGATCCTTCTGTGGTCTTGCGCGACTGCCTACTCTTTATTGTTTAATTGCCGCAATATCAATTAAAAATAGAATGTCTAAAAATTTCAATATTCGTAACAAACTTTTCACATAACTTCATTACAAACTTTACAAGCACAAATTATTCCTCTTTTATAAGAACAGTACCCAAAGGGAGTAAATCTTTCTGGAATAAATTTCTAAGGAATTCCTTAAAAAAATATGACAGAAGGACTTAATACTTTCTTTCTGTCTACAAGAATGAGATATGTATAGTCTAACACAAATTGCCGCATCTATCATTGTCTGCTCTAAATTAAAATTCTGAGTGAAACTGACATTCATTTACCTTCTCAAAATAGGTGAGTTTTCGTAATTTTTGCCGAGCTCATTTTTAATTGGTGAAGTATTTTTGTTTTCAGAAAACTGGAAAGGTATATCTATTAGACCAAGCTGAAACAAGGGAACTTGACTATTGATGGTGCTCACTGTATTTTTAAAAATTTTGTTTTAATCTTACCCTCTATATAATAAAGACAAGGACGGGCAGTCACCATCTTGTTTCCTTTACGGTAGAATCATTCCGAAAAACATTTCCTACCTATTCAAAAGTTGTGCACGCCTTTTCTACGATATATTCTCGCAGGATCCTCAGTTTATTATACACCTATCAATTTTTTTTTTACTCAAGAAAGAGCCAGAATTTTACCATCATTTCCTAGAAGTAGGAAAACGATACTCGATACTCTCGTTTTCCAAACCGGTATTACCATCCTCTCAAGCGAGACTGGAACTACTTTTTCCTTGATATTCCCCGGTTACAACTCAGTCATGAACAAATAGCCGTATCCTCACTTGACATCCAGAAGGAAATGAGTAACATTCTCTGTAACAATATGTATCATCAAATTCCAACAAGTTGTCCAATTCCGTTGTAAATATCTGTCAAAATCATACTGTCATTCCTGTGCCAAGTCCCCATCAAAGATTATACAAACGCTTTTAGCCAGGCATCGGAGAGAGTGAAACTTTCAGAGTCATTCAGCTGTTAAAATCTTCCGTGATGCAAATTTTGAGAACTGCACAATAGCTGTACATCAAATATATGGGTCTGCTGCCCCTGTGCGTCTAAGAATTCGTGTTACTAACATTGATCGGAGTGAAAATCCGTTTCCTTCATGAACTGCGATATTCATGCGCATATCAGCTAATCAATATGTAATTCGGTTCATGCTTGAGGATAAAGTTCGTATTGAAGAGGTTGAAATGTTTAGCAATTTCTTGTGTTTCAGTTAAACATAGTGATTTTATTAAATTATCTGAAAATTGATAGGTATATAACAAAAATATCATTATCAGAGTAATTCGATCTAGATTGCTAGATCACATCTCGTTGTCAGCATCAGAAAATTCGGATCACGACTCGACGCTTTACGTCTCGTAATGATCCGGATGTTCTGATGCGGACAACTCGACGTGATCTAGCAATCAAGATCGTATTACTATAATAATAATTATATATATATATATATATATATATATATATATATATATATATATATATATATATATATATATATATATATATATATTCCATGCATCAGGCGATTTTTTTTCTTCTGTTTTGAATCAACACGACACAGTGAAAGTGAGAAGGCATCCCGTGCCGGCATCAATACTAGGCTCGTCAGAGGGAAGTTTACAAAGTACCTAGACCCGGGTCAGCGCTGAATGCAATCACCCGGCTCTCATTGATCTAAACCATAGCGAGTTACTATTTTGTGTAAATGATTTCGACCAATGAGAACCGGGAGACTGGTGCTGGAAATTAGGTATATTCAAAGCTTCAAAACATATTTTTCTTCAGTGTGTTGAAATATAAATCTATCGTATATCTATAACCACTGTTTTCACATATATGTCTCTGTGCGTATCTGCGTGATCCTGTTAACTTTAGTAGTTCTTCTTTCATGTAAAATAATAAAATTGTTTGCATATTTGAACTGATTATCCAGTAAAATGAGTCACATGATAGGCTTGAAGAACTTGAATCGTAAGTAACTGTCCTATTTTAGTTGACATTAATTCTATTTGCTGTGAATGGGATGGAGAACTTTCAGTTCACAAGAAAAGTTTCAAACAAAGTTTTTGTTTTTTAAACAAAACATGTGACTCCCTCAAGAATATTTTCCGCGCAGTTGAAAATACATATTTTTCCCTCCTAGATACCTATATATACTGTACCGTCTAGGCCTGAACTCCTCTGACTTCATTGCCTTTGTATCGTACTCAACTTCCTTCCTCTAACTTGACCCTCATATTTGCTTCTTTTCTTCTCTTCGTCTTTTTTATTTGCACTATTAATACAAAATGTGACTATTTTTTATTAGTCATATTATCACACGCTTTGAAGTCGGGCATGTTGTACCGACCGAGGTGACTCTCCTTTTAATTATTATGGATTAGGAACCCTCCACAAACTATGAAATATTATGATCCATTGCCTTTGCTGTTATGATTAAAAATTAAGTTTTAAAGAATATTGAGTTGAATCTCATATTTAATATTCGTCATCAAATTTATCCTTTGAATCACTGTAATAGTTTTGTGAGCAGCTTTTTCCAACGGATATAAGAAACTGCTCTGAGAGAGAGACAGACAAACAGAGAAAGAGACAGAGAACCGCGCTCATTTTTATCTTTGCACACGTAATGTTGCGTGGTTTGTTTTGCACGTAGGCCAATGCCACCTGTCTCGAGACATTTTTTTGGGGGGGTGGGGGGGGGGTAAACGTTTTTCCAGTTGCCAGAATTTTCATTAGACAAAAGTACATATGTTTCATATGACTCTCGAGAAAGAATCCTCGATTTAAAAAAGAAAGAAAGAAGGGGCAAGAGGTAAGCTTATATAAACATAAACATACATAAAAAAGGTATGAAACTAAATATTGTTAGATAAGGCTGAAAGCAGAGCAATATAATAAACCCACCCAAATAATTGTATCTGTTGAATATATATTCTGATAATTAGAATGTACGAATTTTAATTAAAATATACGATCAGTTATTTAGGTAATAATAAACTGTTACGGGGAAAACGCGGCAATTAATTAATAGAGAGAGTGCTATCTAGTTCGCTGTATCTACTTTTCACCTTAGAATTCACATGCAAATTTTCTTGCATAAGAATTTCATACACAAAATTACAATTACTTTTGCACATCGATAAAACTTTCATATTTTCTACGTGTTGTGTATTATCTATTAAAATATTTGTCATCTTTCAAATATATTGCAAGCTTTGACATAATACCTATCAAAATTCGTCTTCTTCATGCACCCTTTAAGAAAAAGTTTTCATTTCTCTTCAGTGAAAAAGTCTGAGAAATACATCAAAAAGATCCTTAACAAATAACGATTTTCCATTTTCCAAAATATTTATATTGTTCCAAACTAAATTAACTTGTTTGATCTGCTCTAATTTCTCTCATCTAACTTCGCCCTAGTTTGTTCGTAGCTTTTTTCGTCGTTTTTATTTTGCTAGCATAATAAATACAAAATGGGATATATATATATATATATATATATATATATATATATATATATATATATATATATATATATATATATATATATATATTATTTAGTAGTGTTTAAGAGTCGCATGTTTTGAAGAAGTCAGGCACCTCTTGTATCGCCCGATGTGAATGTTCTTTTAATTATTATAGCTGAGTAGCTGAGGGAACAATTGAAAAATGCGATCCACTGCCTTTTTTTTTTAAAGAGCATTGAGTTGCATCGCATATTTAATATTCTTCATCTATTTAACCCTTTGAGAGAGAGAGAGAGAGAGAGAGAGAGAGAGAGAGAGAGAGAGAGAGAGAGAGAGAGAGAGAAGCGCATAGAGGTGCGTGGTTAGTTTTACAGGTAGGCCAATGCTTCCTGCATTGGCGTCGTTAGTTTTACAGGTAGGCCAATGCTGCCTGCCTTGATACGTTTAGTTTTACAGGTAGACCAATGCTGCCTGCCTTGGCGTTGTTAGTTTTACAGGTAGGCCAATGCTGCCTGCCTTGATATGGTTAGTTTTACAGGTAGACCAATGCTGCCTGCCTTGATATGGTTAGTTTTACAGGTAGGCCAATGCTGCCTGCCTTGATATGGTTAGTTTTACAGGTAGGCTAATGCTGTGCCTTGATATGGTTAGTTTTACAGATAGGCCAATGCTGCCTGCCTTGATATGGTTAGTTTTACATGTAGGCCAAAGCTGCCTGCCTTGATATGGTTAGTTTTACAGATAGGCCAATGCTGCCTGCCTTGATATGGTTAGTTTTACATGTAGGCCAATGCTGCCTGCCTTGATATGGTTAGTTTTACATGTAGGCTAATGCTGCCTGCCTTGATATGGTTAGTTTTACAGGTAGGCCAATGGTGCCTGCCTTGATATGGTTAGATATAGGATATTTAACCTTTTGCCGAAACAAAATTTGAAACTTGACTGAAATAAATTGCATATCTAACAAGAAGCAAACTGCATAGACCCAGATCTGTCATCTGATAATGCGCCCGCAGATCTGGGTCCATGTAGTTTGTTAGGATTAATTAGCAAAACAAACAACACAGACAGTGATTCTTCCGGCGCATTATGCATTGCCAGATCAGGATCTATGCTGCTTGCTGTTGAACCAGATTACTCGCGCATATACAGTATTATCACATTATTTCGACTTTAAAATTTCTTCTTTTCTAGCAGGAGATAGATTGTGTGCAGTGCTAGATTACGCAATAGACAGACTAAGCACGTGCTTAGGGCACCAACAAAGCAGGGGCAAAAATAAAAGAAAAAAAAATTGAGAATTTACGGTTTAGTATTGTTTTGTTTTGAATTACATGTGTGTGTGTGTGTGGGGGGGGGGCACCATAATCTTTTCAGCGCTTAGGGCCTCTACAGGTCTTAATCCGGCCCTGATTGTGTGTGTAATTTAATATGCACATTTTATACAAACTTTCAGAATACTTTTATATCTTTTCAAAGATGGTATGAGCGTATTGTATTGGATTTACTTATAAATGTCCACGTTAAAGGCTTCATGGATGATGTATATGTATGCTTTCCTTTTTTTTTTACAGCATTTTATAATAAGAATTCAAGGAATTTCTTTGTCAATAGTTTACAAATAAAGCTATCACATATCAACTAAATCAATTACTAATATATGTAATGGCATACATAAATCTTCAGCAGTTCGCATATATATCATGGCGCCTAGGTTTTCGTTTTTACAGTGTTTGTTCGTGCATAATTGCAAATAGTTTTGACTCAGACATGCGTTCGCACAATTCGTCAGCATACCAGGGTAAAGGTTGTTCCCTTGCAATCACAAGTAGAACCAAATTATATAGGCCTTGCTCTTTCAACCTATTATGCAATGCTAGATCTGCGTTTACGTTGTTACGCGATAGATGGAAATATACATATCGACGACAGTTGATGATTAATTTTGGTAAGATTCCAACAAGGCCCGTATTTAGCCGATAACCCAATGCAATCAAATTTCTGGTTTGGTTTTGTGGGTTTAACGCCATTTTCCAGCACATGATAGGCTGTAAATGGCGGACACTATATTTGGTGGAGAAAGAACCCGGTCAAACCCCAGGAAGAACCAGAAACTCACGGGAAGCTACTGGCAAGCTTTCTCACATACCCACGTTGGCCGAACCGAGACTCGAACCCACGCGGACAGAGGTGAGATGTCTCTGATCAATAAAGGCGAGCGCCTTAGATCACTCGGCCACTCGGGGCTCCGTCAAATTTCTGTATAAAGGTCGCCTTTCGTAGACCGCTGCCAAGATAATTCATCCACACGAATATTTTGCAGTATAAGTTCAATAACCCATGGTATATGTGATTGTTTGGATGGTAAAAAACATGCCACAATAACCCATGGTACATGTGATTGTTTGTTTGGATGGTGAAAAACATGCCACAATAACCCATGGTATATGTGATTGTTTGGATGGTGAAAAACATGCCACAATAACCCATTGTGTATGTGATTGTTTGGATGGTGAAAAACATGCCACAATAACCCATTGTGTATGTGATTGTTTGGATGGTGAAAAACATGCCCCAATAACCCATGTCATATGTGCTTGTTTGGATAGTGAAAAACATGCCATAAATTTCAGTAATTCTTCGATCTTTCGTTTACTGTATAAATCCTTGTCGAAAAAAAATCCATAATTACAAGTAAGCAATCAAAAGATGTGTTATAAGTATTGATATTATATTAGTGGCCAAAGTAAACTTGGTAATCTTTCTTTTAGGTCCCAAAGAAACTCAGAAAAAAATGAGTGTTCATGCGCTACTTTAATGAAACAGTTTGTTTTTTAAAAAAGTCCATTTTGTTGCTGCTAAACTGAGAATTTGAAATAGCCGTATAGAAGACAGGTATGCGCTATTTATATGCGCATTCCCAAAACAATCTCATGCGTGATTTTAATGGAAAGTCAGCTCCAACTAGTCAAGGGGAAAGGCACACGCACGCAGGCACACACATACGAGAAACAATGAATATTTTAAAATTGTTTAAATAATTTGAAAGCAATTGATAACCTAGATTTTGCAATGATTCGCTGGTACTGAAAAAAAGAAGGTCTTTTCTTTCTCCATTTTTTTAAACTTTATCTAATCATTTAGGAATTAAAACCATTAATGATTCGGGCAATTGCTTGGTATTTACAAGATTTCGCGATTGGAATGTACTTTTGGATTTATTTAATTGTGCAATTTTTTCTGCCTGTCTAAGAAAGAAAAAGCAGTAAAACAAAAGAATGTTCAAAGTGGAAGCTGAGAAAATCATATATTATTGATGTCTCTGTTTTCACCAAAGTCATCAATATATTATAGATGTCTCTGTTTTCACCAAAGTCGTCAATGTATTATAGAAGTCTCTGTTTTTCCCAAAGTCATCAATGTATTATAGATGTCTTTGTTTTTCCCAAAGTCATCAATGTATTATAGAAGTCTCTGTTTTTCCCAAAGTCATCAATGTATTATAGTAGTCTCTGTTTTTCCCAAAGTCATCAATGTATTATAGATGTCTTTGTTTTTCCCAAAGTCATCAATGTATTATAGAAGTCTCTGTTTTTCCCAAAGTCATCAATGTATTATAGATGTCTCTGTTTTTCCCAAAGTCATCAATGTATTATAGATGTCTCTGTTTTTCCCAAAGTCATCAATGTATTATAGAAGTCTCTGTTTTTCCCAAAGTCATCAATGTATTATAGATGTCTTTGTTTTTCCCAAAGTCATCAATGTATTATAGAAGTCTCTGTTTTTCCCAAAGTCATCAATGTATTATAGATGTCTTTGTTTTTCCCAAAGTCATCAATGTATTATAGATGTCTCTGTTTTTCCCAAAGTCATCAATGTATTATAGAAGTCTCTGTTTTTCCCAAAGTCATCAATGTATTATAGATGTCTTTGTTTTTCCCAAAGTCATCAATGTATTATAGAAGTCTCTGTTTTTCCCAAAGTCATCAATGTATTATAGAAGTCTCTGTTTTTCCCAAAGTCATCAATGTATTATAGATGTCTTTGTTTTTCCCAAAGTCATCAATGTATTATAGATGTCTTTGTTTTTCCCAAAGTCATCAATGTATTATAGAAGTCTCTGTTTTTCCCAAAGTCATCAATGTATTATAGATGTCTTTGTTTTTCCCAAAGTCATCAATGTATTATAGATGTCTTTGTTTTTCCCAAAGTCATCAATGTATTATAGAAGTCTCTGTTTTTCCCAAAGTCATCGGTGTATTATTGATGTCTCTGTTTTCACCATAGTCATCGATGTATTATAGATGTCTTTGTTTTTCCCAAAGTCATCAATGTATTATAGAAGTCTCTGTTTTTCCCAAAGTCATCGGTGTATTATTGATGTCTCTGTTTTCACCATAGTCATCGATGTATTATAGATGTCTCTGTTTTTCCCAAAGTCATCAATGTATTATAGAAGTCTCTGTTTTTCCCAAAGTCATCGGTGTATTATTGATGTCTCTGTTTTCACCATAGTCATCGATGTATTATAGATGTCTTTGTTTTTCCCAAAGTCATCAATGTATTATAGAAGTCTCTGTTTTTCCCAAAGTCATCGGTGTATTATTGATGTCTCTGTTTTCACCATAGTCATCGATGTATTATAGATGTCTCTGTTTTTCCCAAAGTCATCGATGTATTGTAGATGTCTTTGTTTTCACCATAGTCATCGATGTATTATAGATGTTTCGGTTTTTCCCAGAGTCATCAATGTATTTTAGAAGTCTCTGTTTTTCCCAAAGTCATCGGTGTATTATTGATGTCTCTGTTTTCACCGGAGTCATCGATGTATTATAGATGTCTTTGTTTTCACCAGAGTCATTGATGTGTATTATAGATGTCTTTGTTTTCACCAGAGTCATCGATGTATTATTGATGTCTCGGTTTTCACAAAACATTGCTTATAGGAAAATTTTAGGCAAAACCTAACCCTGAATCAAAGGTATTTTTTATGATGGCGAAGTTCAGTTCCAAGCAAGTGTTTGCTCGTAATTTTTCTATAATCAATCTTTTGGGAAAAACGATATAGTGCACCAAAGACACTGAAGTAGAAGCGTTTTACCTAGACTGGTTTTCTTGTCTGAGTGTCTCTGATTTCTTTATAAATTTTGACCAATTATTGCAATTAGCTGATACATATAGACACTGGCAACAAATATTCCACATGCTCGTGACGTAAGATGGTGAGATTGCGATGTTATTATTATGATAACAAAATTAACCCGATGATCAACAGTGCTACCCAAATATCCAAACTTCGAATAGAATGAAGCTATTGTGATTCTGCAAGAAAAAGGGGAAAGGTTTATCTGGATTTTGCTGATATAGTATTGTATATGCTATATATTTTGGTCACCTTGGCTTTGACAGCGGTTACTCTTTGCAGGAATGCATACATCATACAAATTTGCACCATCACCATTAAAATAATAGCTTTCAACATTGAGTGCATTTTCGAAAATCGTAAATGTTGCAAAAGTTTTACTAGTTTGTTTAAACAATATTTGTTTCTGTATCTTTCATTAAACAGCACATGGTATATTATATACCGTATATACATTCAGGGTTGCGAAACAAGTGTGTTGAGCTTATATAATCCTTCTGCTCTAAAATTTATGAAATACATAAATTATGCATTACATTTACAAGTTAAGTGAACACTATGTCATAATAAATAGTCACAAATAGGTCTTATTTGAATGATCGGATGAAACAACAGTGTGTGGCTTGTCGTTAATAAATATGTCAGATATCTATTGTACAAACATTTACCTACATATGCACAAAGTACAGTGAAAACCAGTATGATTTTGTTACAAAATAACAGAATCCTTCATATGTATCGGTGTATGATATAAAAACCCAACCCGACGGTCGAATGCAGTATTCTGACCCCGTTACCCCGGGGGTGAACCGATGCATTATGAAGAATCATTGTTCTCACATTCCTGAACGAAAACTGAGGGCGGAAGTCAACATGGCGTATTGTGAATACTGATGCAACTTTAAAACAGCACATTTTTTGTTAAAAAACAAAACACCCATCGAATATTTCCTCACCTAAAAATAGAGCGTAAACAAGTTAGGTTTAGACTTACAAGTCAGTGTTAACTTTAAACGACGTTTAAACACATATCAGTCTTTAAAGAACACGAATTTTCCTTACTTTTTTCTTAATTTGTTGGCATATTGTTCTTTTTAAATCTGGCTAATAGGTAAGCATGAAATCTTTACATTTGAAAACAAAACGTATCTTGACATAAAGCAGTTATTCTACATTTTCGTAGTTTGAGTGAACTGCTACCGTTATAATAGAACAGTTTGAGTGAACTGCTACCCTTATAATAGAACAGTCTGAGTGAACTGCTACCCTTATAATAGAACAGTCTGAGTGAACTGCTACCCTTATAATAGAACAGTCTGAGTGAACTGCTACCCTTATAATAGAACAGTCTGAGTGAACTGCTACCCTTATAATAGAACAGTCTGAGTGAACTGCTACCCTTATAATAGAACAGGGGTCGGCAACCATTTATACTTAAAAACAAACAAACTATGTCATAATTCGGAGGAAGAGATCAACAAAGACCCAGTATAAGAAAGCCCATTTTTAACTGACAGTATGCTAATTAACGTTATTGATATTAAACATGTTGATTAATAATATGAGAAGAAAAGAGAGCAAAAAAAAAAAGCCCGAATTGACGTGAGTAATTAAGCATTTTTTATTTTTTTAAATTAATTTTAATTTTAATTTTAAAAAAATCCGTGTATTTTAGGGATAACAAAAGAGCCATATTTTGTTCCGAACTGATCCCTGTAATATAACAACCTGATCAAAACCAAAGAGCGGGGGGGGGGGGGGGGGGGGGGGCGGGGGGAGAGACAGTGGAGAGACAATGCTCATTTTACATCAGTGTTGAGTGACCATTCAACTCATGTGATATTCCCAGTTACGGAAGAGTGACCTTAGTGCATTTGGCTTGTCTAACTGTATGATGGTAATGAAGAACGTAAGAAGTTCAGAATATCAATATAATCGAAGGACAGGAATAAAACGTTAAATAATTTTGCATTGACTTTCATTCCGAGAGTAGCTGTAGCATTTAGCATTGACTTTCATTCCGAGAGTAGCTGATATCTTGTATTGAATTACAATCAATATGATACATTTACACAACAATACAAAATCATAAACATTCCTCAACACAATTTGACATTGGCATTTAAAACATTCACATGCCGCAATTAATGTATGAAAACATTTCTTATTCCAGGTAAATTATTCATTATAAACATAATTAAATTATATGTATCAAAACATTTCTTATTCCAGGTAAATTACTCATTATAAACATAATTAAATTATATGTATCAAAACATTTCTTATTCCAGGCAAATTACTCCTTATAAACATAATTAAATTATATCAAATATGATCGTAGCTAACCTCATGAGACCATTCTCTTTAAAAAATTAGGTCAAACAGACAAAGATTTATTTCTCTTTAATGAATAATATGAACATATACTACATCACAAAGGATATTACGAAAATGTCATTTGCATAATGCAAACATAACATTGTAAAATAGAAAATGATGTAAGTAGTCTTCATATACATTAGCATTATAATTATTATCAATAGATAGATAAATAGCAATCATGGATGGGATGGATGGGTGAAAAAACAAGATCTCAGGCTTGGACTACACACGTTTCAGACGATTTGCAGGTTATATCGTGACAAGGAAATTCAAATAAATTGTATCATGGGCGGCCGACCCAAGCTGGTCTGGGCAGAATTCAAACCTGCACCCATCTTGTCGCGAGTCCGGCGCGCTAACCACTAAGCTTCCTCAAAAGAATAAGAACATCGAGGAGATGTACTTTTTCTGATATAAATATGAAACCATATTTAATGTTTTCTAAAAGAATCTATGCTTATTGTCCCTCTATCCGTCTGTTCATATGTGTGTCTCTGTATCTGTCAGTCTCTGTCTGTCTGTCTCTCTCTCTCTCTCTCTCACACACACACACCATTTCGTTCTATAGTGAAACGATTTTCACGTATATGTGAGTAACAGTGCCAACACCAATGCTTTCCACTTGAAACTTTCTCTAAATTTTAATCTGAATAATATGTATAATTGTTGAGAAATATGTTCGACTAGCAGTTGTTATATGAATTTTAACTTGGCTGACGACGTTTGCTTTAACGAGATGTTTTATGAAGATTGATTATGAATGATTATATTTACAGTTGTGCAGACAGTAGGTATTTGACTTCGACCTTTATCAAAAGCTTGGAGATAGTTATAAAGGTCTTACTTACGTGGTTTGAGGTTATTTTTTTAACACAATGGTATTGCAATTGTTGTCGCTTTCAACACGACGTGAAGATAGATAGATACAAGTGTTTTTGATAAAGTATGTTAATCTGTCAAATATAAAAGCGCTTTAAAAGTTGATGTCTTAGGCATTATAGTGATACCATAATACGATAGTATGATGACACCAGAAACCTACCAAAGTATCATAGCATATATCTCAACAGTTTTAATCCTTACCAGAAGGCACAAAGAGATAGATAGATAGATAGATAGATAGATAGATAGATAGATAGATAGATAGATAGATAGATAGATAGATAGATAGATAGATAGATAGATAGATAGATAGATAGATGGATGGATGGATGAGGGAATGGGTGGGTGTGTGGGTGGGTGTGTAGGTAGATAGATAGAGAGATAAATGAAATAAAATCAAGTAAGCTGTTATTACATAACAAATCACAGAACACGCACATGTGAGAAAATAAAGACCTTTCGAGTTAGTAGGGTTTTGGTATATCATGTTGAATACAAATTAACGCAAACGGATTGGCAGCATAGGATCCATTGTGAACTTGTCCAAGGTTTCCTAACTTAAAAATCATAGGAGTTTTCATGTTGACAGATTAAAACCATAGTGAAGGTTAGCATATTTCTCCATGTTTTCAAAATGTTTTCTTCAAAGTCATTTGTAACATCGTCAAATTACTCTGCTGATTATGAAAAATATATCTTATTCGCTGAGCACACAACCAAGTCCGGAAGTGACGCATACCTACATAACATTGGCATAGTATGGAGTTACATTTCTAAAATTGCATTAATTTGCATATGTGAAGATCAAAACACACCACAAAGGCAGAGAAACATCTACGATATATGCCTCTGACAGAGCTAAGATAACGTAAAGAGTATAATGGGAGTGATTTAATAATGTACTTGAATAATGTGACGACAGGCTCTAATTCTTGTTGAGTGGCTCTAATTCTTCTTCATTGTCCTGTATAGGCCCATAAGAATTCAAAAAGATATTCACCAGTTTATTAAGTGCGTTTAACTGCGAAAAGTATAGACCCAGATCTGTCGTCGCCTAATGCCACTGCAGATCTGGGTCTTCGCTTTTCGCATTTGGGTGCGCGTTATTCACGTACAAATAAATAAATTAATAGCTAAATAAATAATGCGAATTTTCAGAAGTAAAAAAAAAAAATCACTCAAACAGGTTCGTACACGAATGCATGATCTTACATTCGAAATCCAGCTTTTTAACTAGATAAATGTAATTTTTTGGAAAATTTACTGAACGATAAATAGAATGACATTTAGATCGGGTCTTCTGGTAACCAATGGTTTGACTTTTAAAACTTTTAATATGTCGTACAAGTTCTATGCACTGAAACACGTGGTTATTCGGGAAATGAGTCATTCCAAATCTGAACCAACTTTCCATATGGCGTTAAACGTGCGCATTCATATTACTAAATAACAGTTACCGTGTATACTCGCGTGTAAATCGATACCAACATCAAACTGCATAGACCCAGATCTGCCGGCACATAATGCGCTGGCAGATCTGGGTTTATGCAGTTTGTAAAAACTAATCAGTAGAACAAACAACATAGACCCTGCTCTGAAGGCACATTATGCGACGGTAGATCAGAGTCTATGTTGTTTGCATTTGGACCTAAATTATACGCGAGTGTATACGGTAATGGATTTTAGAGAATACGAACATGCTCAACGTTTAGGGAAAAGATTCATTAACCTTGAGTGGACTCTTGCCAACAAACGAACATGCAATAGGCCATGAAATCCAGATAAATTGTCCATAGTATCAGGTACGAAAAGAACTATATTAATGCTGCATAAATTATTCTAGGTTATTATAAAATAGCTTTGTGTTCCATACAAAGATTTATAAACAAAATTAGTTACTTGGTAGAATTTTCTTTTAAAAAAAATAGACTATGTCCCCTTATTTCTGTATTCTGAAGAAGGAAGACCAAAGACAACAAATGTAGCTTAAAGGAAACAAACATTATAACACTGAAAAAAGTTCTGACTTGGAAAAAATATATAAGGCCAACTGTAGTTTGTCTGAAATTTTCCGAAATAGTGACATTGTTCCTGATTAAAATATGAAGTACGTTAAACGATTCCTTCTTATCGGAAAAACATTTCGTGCCTTCATACTATTTTTTATAAACCAGATGTTTATAGCTTATTGTGAACTTGAGTATTCTACGAATTGGAAACCTCTAATAACTGCGCCAACATTCAATATGTTTTACTATAATCGGAACTCCTTTAGACCGTGCATTTTGTTGAATTCATACATATATAAAGGGCTTAAAAACCAGAAACATGGTTACTCCACCTATTTCGCAACTTATGAATCTTTGAAATGTGTGCAAATTTGTGCTTGCTATACAATTTTGTACAAAATTTTCCCCACCTTCGAGGGAGTCATTCCACTTATAAATAAAAACAGAAATGTTCCAACGATCCTGTAAATCTTGTAACTGACCTACCTTTGGTTATTGTACACAAGATCTCTCCCATAGGGAGCATAGTCCCAGTCTATCTCGACTGCCGCCAGGAAAATCTGTCGAACTTTTCCAGAAACGGAGTCAAAATTAAGGCAAGAGAATACCAACAGGAGAATGAACAGTGGTGTATCCATTTTCCTCACTAGAGGCTTGAAACTTGGAAAAGAATTCACAGACGTTCCAGCAGACACGTAATTCAGAAAGGAGTTGTCTCCAACTGTGTGAATGACTTGCGAAGACAGCAGACAACTACAGATTATGAAAGCGAAGATATATGACAGACAAATGATCGTCATTTGTCACGCTTGAATAGGGATAGTCTGTGTTTTCTGTTTAGATTTTACCGTCTCGAATCTCTCGCTTTCAACTCGACTCTTTTCAAGGCTAATAATCATAGTTCAACATATGATGAATGTTCCATACCAAACCCAATATGTTATACGGGCTCTCTGGGACGCGTGGAACAAGCAACAACAAAAAACAGTCCTATATAATGGTTGATTTGAAAGATAACCACTTTAAGGTACGTGAAGAACTTTGAAACTTAGGGATCAAAATGTTTTGTTTTTTAATTTGCGGAGTGACAACTCGGGGAATGAGTTATTTTAGTTGTTTGTTGTTGTTGTTGGAATCTTAATTTTTGGAGGCCAAAGACACTAGGACGTTATACCCAATAGACGTTAAAACATATAGGAACATCTCACTCAGTTACTGGTCCTGTAAACTCACTTCCAGAGAGGTCAAATGGCTTCAGAAATCGAGGCCAGTCAAACTCCTTTAGGTATGAAATACAAACAAATCAATCTGTACTTTAATCATTTGCATGAATGGTTTATTTACTATTATCCTTTTTCTTTGTCTGTCTGTCTGTCTGTCTGACCGTAAGCATTTTTATTCAGGAGTGTAACTCTCAAACCGTTCAAGGTATTTCATCCAGACTTGGTACACATGTAAAACAAGTTGCGTAGGGGTGACTTTTTTATACCTAGAATTTTCCGCATTCAATATTTGTCATGTTACTATGGAAACAAAGTGTAGTATAACTATTATATAAATTTACTGTGCTAGACCATAGGATACTAGCATAAGTAGTACAGAAATTTAGAGCAGTGGACCAGAGTGTGCTTTCTGTAGGAGTCTTTACATAAGCGGCGAACTGGGGTGTATGTGTGTGTGTGCGTGTGTGTGTGTGTGTGTATGGGGGTGGTGGTGGTGGATATGTCATCTGAATCTCTAGATAACTGTTGTTATATTATATATTTCTATATTCTATAGCTTTCACAATTTGATAGTATGTGTCTAAAGAAATGCACTTGATTGTAGCATGATACATTTCCACTGGAAGAACCGAGACGATGGCAACAATCCATACATTATGGTGTGCATGAAAGCATTTGTGAAAATTATTCATAAGGCAGGGATCATTCTAAATAGGGCTGGCGCAAGGGTATTTTTCGCCCTAGGCGAACCTTCAGCCTTGCGCCCCCTCCCCTCCCCCACAATTAACTTTCGAAAATGAATATTGTACATTTATTCTTTCCTTCTGTTTTTCTCTTTCTATTTTTAGACGCTTATTATCATCTATTTTACGCTATTTCTTTATTTTTTTATTCATTCATTTTTTTACCCCCCCCCCCCCCCCCAAAAAAAAAAAAAAAAAAAAAAATTGCCGCCTTAGGCGACCGTCTAGTTTGTCTAGCGGTTAAATCCGCCTGATTCTAAATAATAACATATTGATCCATTCAATCATTAAAGATAGTGGGGTTTTCGACAGTTCGATAAATCATGCCGATCAAATGGGAGCTACGTGTCATTCCTAAGGACATACCGAAGCAGCTGACCCGAGATGGCTTGTGGATTATGAATTGGACGCTCTACCAACTCAGCTAACGCGGCTCGGCTTGGGACGGTGAGATCAAAACATTATTCAGGGATATGTTATAACAACATTAGCCCCACGTTTTTTCTATAAAAAATTTTTTCATAAAGAGTCTGGGCTATTGTGATACACTGCGTTTATCTGTCCGTCCGTCGGTCCGTAAATGCTTCTCATCCTAAACCGCTGATATAGGCTGCCCATGTGGTGACCATCTGCGTGGGGGAATGATAATGCTTTTTGTCCCCCTTCCCTGGGGTCCACGGAAAGAGCTCAAAATTCAAAATGCAATTACAGGTGAATTTTAAATATTTGTGACTAAACTTTCTGCATGCATTCCTAGGTGGAGGACAAATAATATATACAACAGGTTATAGGTTACGATCCCTGAGTCACGGCACAGAGCGAACGGGGAAAGGGATCTGGGGTGGGTGTGGCCTTGAAATTCGCCATGTTCAGCCACAGAAGTAGCTTCAGTGTTGCCCTTGTGATGACGATCTGTAAGAAATGGGGGAGGGGCGGCATTATTGGTCTTCTCCACATGGGGACGGGTAGGGGGAGAGGGCAAAGGTCAATATACATTTTCAAATATTTTCTGACCAAACTTCATATATGTAGCCATAGCAAGAAAACGGAAGAAGGCGTATTGTATACTTAATGGATTTTGAATTGTGGCCCCTGGGTCACTGGCCGGGAGGGGGAGAAGAGTGTGTGGGGTAGGGGATTATATGCAGTGGAGAGCGTGGGGATTTACAATAGGGAGCCATTGCGGTTTTTCAAACTTTCTTATGATTTATTATTACAATGGCCGGAGTGCTTAGCGGAGGACATTAACGCTATAACCATGAATGTAATAAAAGAGTTGACGGTAATTGTTTTTATTGATATGCCTACACATAAATTAAATCAACCAAGGGGTAGAGGAATGGAAGTCGGTGGATGAAAACACAGGAAAAGGAAACTGGACACTTCAGATGCTCTCTCTTCCTTGGAAGTAACTTTATATCAATATAGCTTCGAGTAGATCATTATATATCATTTGCTTCAGACAGTTTGTATGTCTAACATATTATTGAGAAAATATCAAATTCTTTACAGGGATTCTTTACCGGGGATCGAATTTTTGTACTGGGCACCTTAATCAAGATCGAGAAGTTCCAGCACAAAATTTCAACTTCGACTAAAAATTAAAATTTGTTATTAATGATACCTTCACTTAGAAAGCAGCACTTCGCAAAATGTCTGCCTTAAGAATGGTAAAAGTAATTTCGTCAATGCATATAATACAGAATCTCTACAGTATGCGAGACGGGTTCTTTTTTTTTCTCAGTAAACTTGACTGATAAATTATAGAGTTATGTGTATTAAGAATTAATTTTCAAGTCAAATTTGAAGATGAGTGAAAATATATAGAACCCAGACTTCTCATCATCATCATACAAAATAATGTAATTTAGGCTTTAATTCTCATTACATTGTACTTTTATCCAAAATCACGATGACTGTTGCATTTAACATAACAGAGAAATAAGTTGTTGAATAAATATAAAGTTTATTACCTTCTTTTTTTTTAAAGATACTTAATATGTCAAAAAGTACATACTTGTCAGTTAACTAAATAGAAATGTGCTTCAAATGTTGACTCCAGACTTTGACCTTTCACCTCGTGACTGAGTACCCACTAGGAATTACATTTTATATGTGTAAAAAATGTGCCATACCTGCTGACAAGCTTTTAGTGTAATATATATATATATATATATATATATATATATATATATATATATATATATATATATATATATATATACATATATATATATATATATATATATATATATATATATATATATATATATATATATATATATATGAGGTCTTTCATATGAGGTTTCATAAAACCTGTTTAACATTTTTCACATAGACATTTTACATCACGTCAAAACGTGATACAAAGTATAAACGTAGCTTCCGAGCTCATCCGAATGTAAATTATAATTCAGATTACACTACAACACCTGTTACGTAAATTCAATCGACAAATCTTCGGAATATGATGTCGTAAAGCAAGGTTCACCAAAGAAAGAAATTGTTCATCTTCTATCATAAATTACATAAAAAAGAGCAATCGTGTTGTAAGGTCTGCTATCATGTACCTTTAATTTCGTTTTTATGAAATATGACGCCAGATGAATGATGAACGGCATGATGACATCGGATGTAATTTACGTCCTGTGGTATTTTGGACATTTTTCGCAGGTCAGACCCCAAATTATGATGAAAAATCATCTCACGGATTCCCTTGAATAGTAGTTAATATTTTCATTGGATTTTAATTGTCTTAGAGTATACTTGATATCAAGATAAGGTTAAAGTTCACCAAAGGAAAAAGGGACAACTACCTGTCTACATATACCCCTCAGCAGAAATTTTCATATACGTGTATTTTCACTTGTTAGTAAAATATGTCTACTTTTATGTGGCATGGGTGAGTAATGTTATGCTATTTATTTTATTTTGAATAAACCTTTAAATGTATAGCATAGTAACTCATTTGCAATACAGAAAACACTTTCATCTCAGGATGCATTGGTGGCAACACTGCCGGGCTCGAAATTAACGCTAATCCGCTAACCCGCGGTTAGTGACTTTGCCGACGGATCACTAAAATTCCAGCTGTCAGTGAAAATTACCTCTGGTCACTATCATAACAGTTAGTCTTGTGTCATTTATATCAAATAAAACGTGCGTTGGCATTCCCTTTAATGGTTAATTGGTCTGTTTATTGTGTTAATTGAGTACCTACCTACATCATGCACTTGACAAGGTATAATAAAGTCTGACGGAGCAAATGGACAAGTGTTAAACCACTCGTCCACTCATCAATTAAATTATAGTATGATTATTGTTAAAACAGTCTTCGCGAACATGGAACTATCCTGGTGTACTGACCCCAAGCACTGATTTCATTAGTAACGATAAAAGAAAGGTATAGGGGTGCCAGGCTAGTATTGACCAAACAGAAAAGGTCGCGTTTGCCAACTCAAGGAATAAAACAGAATTATACAAAACGTGTTTTAATATTTATATCATTGTTGATAAATATTAAATGTATTTTCTGGTGACCATTGTAAACATGTGGAAGTATTTGCAAGGTGGGCAGTCACCATAGAAATTAGATGATGACGAGAGAGAGAGAGAGATTGATTGATTGATTGATTGATATCTTTATTTCCTCCGTATATTACGAAGAGTACAATCAATAGTATAAAGAATACAGCAAACATGGAAAGTAACAGTAATCAAAGGTTAGAAATAACATACATTTACAAATGATCATGCGTAAGTAAATGCATATATGGTGAACATTCATCATAAGAACCAATGAAAATTAACTTGATATATCGTCGGGTCATTTGTTTTCAGCATTTATTTTTCTACACATTATAACAGTGGTATTACCATTTAAATGAGCACAACTGGCACAGTTGCAAAGTAGCTTTGAAGATTTCCGGCTGCAGCGAAATGAAAATAAATTTCAGAAAATTAATTACATTTTTAGCATTATTAAATCTTAAACAGTATGCAACACACACGGAAGTAACAGCAAATCTCATTAACATTAGAGATAAACACAATGTACTTATTACACAATTCTCTATCAAATGCTGTCATTGCTTCCTTCATATAAAAGTATTGGGATCGTTTTCTATTGCGATGATGTAAATACTACCAATGATGAACTGCATATAATACATGGTGTTAATACACTAAATTATAAAGTTACTGACAAAGCTCTAACTAAAAATACGCTCATTATCAGCATCGATAAGTCAAAAGTTTCTTGTATATTTTCTCCACATGGAAGCAACAGTTAAAATACATATGAGATGGAAATACATCAGTCGTTCATTGCTTAAAAGAACTAACAAATCACGGGTCATCATTCCTTAGAGAATATTCACCAAATCAATACTGGACATTGAATCTAAGTGCATGTAAACATGCACCCCAAATTTATCAATAATATGACACCAAACCATATCACGGTCTTGTGTAAGAAAACTACATAAGGATAGAAAATGATCAACAACTGAAGTGCAGACTGTTAGACAACGAGTACACGCAGTTTCTTCCTGAGATGAAAAAAGTTTAGTCACGATATTGGCAACGAGCCGTCATGACTCAAGAGATCCTGGAAATCTTTTTCCTACTTCCCATATTACAGAGGGAATCAAACTGCCATTAAGCAATAACTTCTGAAATCGACTAAGAGAAATATCTTCATAAAGTTTACATTTCAAAGCATTTTCATATAACAGACGGACTTGGAATTTAACAATACTTTTCCATTCAGATTTATTAACCGGGAATCGACCTTGAAGAATGTACGATTCTATAACGTCTTTTAGATTAAATTCATCCAGCAGTTTATACGTTTCTGGAATAAAGTCGGTTTGTTTAACTTGCAATCTTGGGATCTGATAGCTAAAGAGACGGAGTAAAAATACTTGTTTTGCAAAATAAACTGCAGAGAGGATGCAAAGTTGCTCAAGGAATTTTTTTTTTTTTTTATGTCAATGTAAGCTTCAATTGGTATAATACCTAATAGGCTTAATGCAACGTCAGTTCGTCTATATCGAGAGATACCTTGTATATGCTTAGCGCAAAATCGATGGCCTCTCTCTAGTACAAGTATATTCTGAGTGCTTGGGTTAAACCAAGTTTCACAACCATACAACGCTGGAATATTGCAATAATTTCATATAAAATCTTAGCTATGAGCGGAATAAATCCATTCTTATTTACTCTAATATCAATAAAACTGAATAACGAACTTACAAGTTTATCGTTAGCCTATTTAAGTTTGGTATCTATTCTCCTATACTTTGACACGTTGACACCTAAATGTCTGCATGACTCTGTTTCTTGAACACTCTCAAAACGCAAGAACCATTGCCTATAGTTTCTTTTGTAGTCAGATGAGCTTTCGTTGAAAACTATAATGTTAGTTTTCTTGGAATTATATCCCAAACTCCACTTTTTGGAGTAGTCGTTACATTTAATCAGTAACTGATCCAAGCCTGACTTCGAAAGACTTAAAAGAAGCATATCATCTGCTACAGAAGGACACGGTCAGGGGTTATAAAAAATACAAAACCATGCTTACACGTTGATGAAACATCAAGAAGTTCATTTATAAACACAATGTAAAGCCACGCGGATAATATGCCACCTTGGCGTGTTCTTTTTAAAACAGGAAATCTTCGAGAAATTATTTTGAAAAGAATAACTCTGCTATACATATTTGAGTATAAGCTGACAATCACTTTCCATATTCTGGGATTGATACCAATATGATATAATTTGTAAAATAATCCATCATGCCATACGTTGTCAAAAGCTTTCTCTGTGTCAAGAAAAGCTGCATACAACTTGCTTTGATTTTCATTAGCGTAACAAACTAGTTAATGGACTAACAGGGAGGTCATGTTACAACCCAGACACTTCTGAAAGCCCCCATGTAGGGGATTAATTGAAAACACAGAAAACTTAAGATCATTCTATATCCTATTTAATAAAATCTTTTCAAAACCTTAAAAATAACTGGTAGAAGCGTTATAGCCCGATAATTATTCGGATCACCTTTTGTTTTATTCTCTCCCTTGAAAAGCGTTACTATCAGACCTTCGTTTAGTTGATCAGGAACATGCACAAATATCAACATAGAGTTGAAAAGAGTAATCAAGGCTGACCTAAGTGTAGTTCCACCGTACTTAAGATGTTCATAATTTATATTATCTATTCCACCTGCCTTACCCAATTCAACATCGGAAAGTACAGATGAAAGCTCATCATGTGTTATGTAATCTGACTCTCCACTACAGGAGGACTCCTTCCATGTTCCGACGATTTCACTAGCTTCCTTGTGGAAATCCTTATACTTATTGTCTAACTTCGGGGGCGAATACAAAGTTTAAAAGTAGAGTTCCCACTGATCTACAATATCTGCAAGATCGCTATAAACTATATCGCTAAATTGCATTTCAAAGGGTCTTTTAGATTTCTGTTTTCGTAAATTGATGGCTCTCCAAAACTGGTTTTGATCTACCTCTGCAAACTTATCAATGTCATAATTTTCTTGCTTAAAATAATCTGACACATTTTCTGTGAAGTTTTCGAAAGATTGTTTTCGCATTTTTGTAACGAGCGAAAAATATATCTTTTCGATCACTAGCTTTTCCATTTTGAACTCACTCTTGCCTGCGTTTAATCATGGTTTTATGCAATCCTTTCAAATCATTATTCCAGTAGGGCTTTAAGAAGGGTTTGAATTTTGAAATTTAGGAGCGTATATCTACTCGCAAGAGCTATAGCATGAACTATTTTGGTATGCAATAAATGAATTTGCTTCTTATTTATTGGAAGAAACGTCTTGTAGCACTCTAACAAACGGCCTAATTCTTGCGCATATTCATATCTTTTGCTAGGGTCAGCTTTTTTCCAATTGCACTTCAAACGATAGAAGTTTGAATCACACATCTTGTAAGACTGAAATTCAAAAGATCCAAATATAGGTCTGTGATTTGAAAAATTTAAAGCATCATCATCAATTATCATTGCCTCTTTGACCATATCTATCTTTGAAGTATCAAAAATGATGTGATCAATTAGAGACTTACTTGTACCAGAATATGGAACATATGAGTAGCTGGAACCTTTGCAAAAGTCAACAGCGCTCAAAGAAAATAAATTGTTGCGTGTCTTTTGTGTACGAACATTGATCGGAGTTAAAATCACCCATAAGGATAACAATACCATGCTCTGAATACAGATTGTAAAGACCGTGCAGTTTTTCTATATAGAGTAGATTACAGTAGGATATCAATAACACGGTAAGTAGACCTGAATGAAAAATACAAAAGTATTGTAAGCTAATCTTCATCTGATGCCAACGATGCGGTCATCATCTATCTCTAAAAGATTAATATCATTATTTTATTTAGTATGCCACAAGAGTGCCACACCACCCTTTCCACGGATTCGGCGTAAAGGCCAAATCGTATCCTGGTCAACAGTGGCAGTAGACAAATAGTTAGGATCGACAGAGTCTAAGAACCTAAGTTGTTCCTGAAATAACCAATGTTCGGAAATGCCAAATATATCAATATGTTGTTCTGATAGTACCTGACTAAGATACAAACCACTTGACATAATGCCTGTGGCATTTCATGAAAGTATATTTAGATTAAACCCAACCATACTTATGTTGGATAAAGACAAACAAACGAGTAGATAACAGGGAATTGTCATGAGTGCTTTTTCAACAGATTCTTCCTGGTAATAACCATCATTGTTCCATTGCTTATTGGTTAACCATCGTCTGGAATAAACTGCTTTAGGCCAAAATGATTTTTCTGAAAACTTCCCTAGGTCTGAAGAGTATTTTACATTTATTCTAGCATAAATGGAGCCTGATCGTTTGCTTTTCATAATTCTTACATAAGTAGGTTAAAAACCACGTTTTACAAGAAATTTGTAAATTGCATCCTTGTCTACTGAGGGATCAATGTTACCTACTAAGAATTTTTTGATTTTAATTCTTAATGCTCCAATGAAACCATTATTATCATTATCAGCTAATTCAAGATCATTACAATCCTTACCACCATCTTCGTTCTGCATATCCTGGTGCTTTTCGACCTTGTGACTTGAAGAAATTGTGATTCTGACAGGAATACTTGAGCAACTATGAACAGTATTGCTACTTAAACTATGGGTGGCAAAATTGGGCACATTTATAACCGAATCGTTGACAGCATTGTTAGAAACTATACTTGGGGATATATCTCCCTCAGGATCTATTTCTATAACATGTTGATTTGTCTTATTGTTGCACTGGTCAGTGAGTGCTTGACTGTAAGTCTTTGTGGATATGTCCTTGCAATACTTTGTATTGTTCATATTTCAATCGTGCTTAGATGCAATAGTAACTGAACTTTGCGACCCTTTTGACGTACTTGATCTGGTAGTCGAAGTTGAAGTTGCGCTACCATTTGCTATACCAGCAACTGTAGAATTTTTACACAGCGAAGGCTGTGATGTGTACTTTCTGCACGGAGTATTTGGAGAAATTCGAAAGTGCGCGAGGTACTTCATTCGTTGATGGGGGTAAAAACTTTCATAGATCGTCCCTGGAATCACACAATGCAAGCTCCCTACACATAATGGCATAGGGATACATGAAATCAAAACAGAAATAGGTTCCTAAGAAGCAGTGCAGATTGTGGCATCATCGAACAAGAACGTCTTAAAGAAGCTTGAACATAAACTTCAACTTTTTGTGAGTCTTGCTGGTGAAATACAGTTGTTATTGTTTTGAGTTGATGCTAATGAATAATAAATGAAACTGAACCTGTTTCTGTTTCATTTTAGCAGGATCAGTGCAATTTAAGTAGGATCAGTACAAATTGTATTATGGTGATCCTGAGGGTGAGTGAAAAAAATCCTAATTTCGAGCCCTGGGCAACAGGAGACAGCGTATCGTAATTAGATCCTGGATTAAATTTTTAACAATGTTGAATGAATGAATCCAGGAAAGATGACCATAAAAACCAGGTTCTGATGCATGACACATCTGTATTCCAAGAAGCACCTACAGTGCAAGTTTGGTGTCATCAGATTTAATGATATAAAATTTACAACCCAGACAGTTAAGACGCACGTAAGGACAAAACGAATCCTAAAACATCGCCTGTTTCTCGAAGCGTGGGTAAGACAAAATTATAATCCATTGCGAGTAAGCACATTTTCTATAAAGAAAAGAAACGACATTTCGCCTGTTTAAATAAAAAATAATGCATATATTAGAATCTTGGTACCACATATGAAGTATCAGAATTTTGGTTAGAAAAATATTATATACGTGGTTCGCCTGAAAAGCCATCTTCCCTTCAAGACATCTATCGTTCTAATCCAGCTTGAATATTTCTCCAAATTGCTTTTAGTCAGCTATCCAAGTTGGAAAGGCTGATTTTAAATAAATTCCCATTTACTTTTCTTAAACATTAACTGCATATGCATATTACATTTTCAAAAGAAAATACAATTTGTAGACGGTAGCTGTGATGGTTTATTTCCTGAAGCTAGCAATTAACAAATGCATTTGCAACTATATATATATATATATATATATATATATATATATATATATATATATATATATATATATATATATATATATATATACACTCATTAGATAAGCTAACTCTATCTGAGATAACCTTACATTAATTACATTTTTTTATAATTTTGCGAGCAGTAATTAGCATCTGCATCAGGTATTTAAATCTTTGAGAAACATACCGATATGAATCATCTGCCGAAATGTATTTATCTGGAAATGATACTAATTATGTCCAGGTAATATAAGAATATATGCCATCTAATGTAACCTGAATCTTTGTGAATTTCGCTTGCGTTTTGATTACCATCACCGACTATCTTGTTTGTGACAATGATAAATGTACAAGAAAATCATATGAACAAGAAACCAAAGTGTACCTGAGATCGCTCACCTAGTTGACAGCTGTCTCATAGCCAAATGCAAGAGAAGTCGGCAAAGTAATCTGGGTCACTGAGTAGGATGCTTTCTGCGAAAAGTTATTCCAATACTGTTGTATCTTCATCTGTATTTGATGGCATATCATCATGATTTGTCCAATATTGAAAGGTCTCAATGACAGGATGCTTTCTGTCAAAGTTGGTCAAATTCTGTTACATTTCTTGTTTTTTCTTTTCTTTTTGTTTTGTTTTTTTAAAGCTGTTGATGTGTTTTTGTTATTTTTTTTTTGTACAATAATTTTCTGTTATATAGCCCACATACGCCATTTTTAATGCTTTAAAAGAAAAAGAACGTATTGTCCGTAACGGTAGTGCACATTTGGCTTGGAGAACTTCGCAAGTAGGCTTAAGACTTCACGACCCCCATTGACAGATCTACTTTAAACAAGCCAATTTGTGTTAAGTGCAGAAATGAAAACACCTGTATATATTTTAAAAATATTTTTTGCAGTGCAAAGAATTAATCGCAATTTATAATTAAAGTTAAATGAATGACAATATGTATGTGCATTTTGTTGACTGACCCAGATTCGATAATACGGCAGGTTGCCGCCATTTGTAATTTGCTGCAACCAATCAAATTTCGATAAAGGACAAACTGTAGTGAGGGCGAGCTTCACAAATAGAATGAAAATGTATTATTAGTTGTTAGTCGCGGGATGTTTCGCTAAAGTTCAGAGATAAGTACTCGCAATGTCAGAGAATGCACGTGAGCCATGCAGGTATTTCAATCAAGTAGCATGTCAGAAGATGTGTCTGGACGTAAAATGAAGTGCAACATCAGAGTACTGGCGACTTGTTTAAATCATTGTTTTTGATATTTAAAAAAATGTAACTGAATTTGCATTACCACTATTTTATAAAAATGTATCAATTATAATAGATTTTTTAAAATTTTGCCGGTAAACGGAATTTTCACGACTCTGAAAAATACCGTTAGTTTTCCTGATGTACATGCCGCAACTCTGGATGCAGAAAAAAATACTTATCGGTCTCATCAGGGGCATACACCGTGCCGCTTCGTCTGTAGGAAAAATATATGGGAGTATCTGGCGAAAATTACGGTAATGTGGTCATACTTGATGGAGGATCGGCATCATTTGTATAAATTTAAAAAACCTTGAAGCTAGAATACTTTCTGTCAAATTTGGTCAAATGCCGTTGAGTGGCTTTTGTGAAATTATTACAAGTTTTTCTAATTTTAGTAACAGCAGCCATATTTGATGATGGATCGGCATCATTTGTACAACCTTAAAAGCCTTTCATGCTATGATGATTTCTGTCAAACTTGGTCAAATTCTCTTGAGTGTTTTTATTTTTTAGAAGTCGTCTAAAGGATTTTCTGTTTTTACTAATGGCCGGTGGCCATATTTGATGCTGGGCTCTCAAGGACTCGGGGTTCGGCTTCAAGTAAGCTTGAAATTTGTAGAGGACGCTCAGTTCTTATCTTTGTTTACCCATGGCACGCCTAACTTTTCCTTGATCATCTGTATTTACCATTAACTGTGTACTAGCACAGAGTAACATGCAGTCAGTGACCTAAAATTACCAAAATGAACTGACTGATGTCTTGCTTGAATGGTCAGTTGACCTCCTAAGGGCAAGATGGTGTGATTATAACGTAAAGGGGCTTGTGAGAAAAACATACAAGATGGGGTGTAATTTGCATAATGTCATGTATACTGAGTGTACATGTTAACAGCACTAGAGAATTTACTTAGCCTTGTTATACCATTTTCATTGATGGCATTAATTAACAGGGCCGGACGCAGACATCCATTATATAGTAGGGGTGGGGGTGGGGTGGTAGCGAGGGGGTAGGGGCGTGAAGAGGCTTACCCTCGTCCGCATTTGGAAAATTTGTACATTTAGTCCTTACTTAGGTAACATCTGGAGTATATCTAGACCTTTTATTTAACTTAATTTTTAAGCAAATGTTAATGCTATACATTCAAATGATGGAGACCTTTCAAAATTTACCACTGTAGCTTTCCACTTGTTATAAATGCCAAAAATATAAAGCTTGTGACTCGGTTCGTTTACAAAAAACGGACAATAAATATAACTACATAAAGTTATCCTCACCAACAACCAGTGCTGGATTACCCAATAGGCAGACTTATTGTTTTTATTTTGAATTACATAGGGGGGGGGGGGTACCATCATCTTTTCAGGTCTTAGGGCCTCTAAAGGTCTTAATCCGGCCTGCTAACACCGTCAATTAGTAAAAATAATCCGGTAACAATACTTTAAACGTTTACATACAAAATGTCCACCATATCAGTCCTATAGCCAGTACCTGTTTTTGTCTGAAACGGTCTGTGAGTTTGAATCTTCAACTTTATCCAATTTCTGCCTTTTGAAGAAACCAAAAATTGTCCAGTGTTAACTGTGGATACTTCATTTTGGCAAGTGCTTCCTCAAAGATTTAAGAATTTTTTTTTACAGGTTCATTTTGACGCCTATTTGTGCGACATATGGGTTTTATTATTTACCTAGTCTCTTATTGGTCGACCGAAATGACGTACTGCGCCAGTTTATAACCTCATATTTTGGTCGACCAATGAGAGTATAGTATTCCATTTAGCGCGTTTCACTTGCATATTAAGTGGGCGCGATTATGGACATGGCCAGCGCTATTATTTATGGATACATTTTAAGCAACGATACTAGCCCCTGTACACGCAAAAATGATAACCTCAAAAAGGGGACAGACCAACTGAAAACCGGACGAATGGGCCACCCTATTGGACCGGGGCAAAAGTTATTGGGTGCTATCAAAGCAGTGTCCATGTAACAAGATAACCGGATTGGATTTCGGATTTACAACTGAACACTTTTGATGGTGATACAAAATGCAATGTTTATTGATGAATGACTTGAATGGGAAAAGGGTTATGATTAATACGTGCGTGTATAAGGTCCAAATATTGGACAAATTAACATAATTCGCACGAACCTAATAATGTAACCCAAATGTGAATACAAATAAATAAAGACACAGTACAAAGACAAATGTTAATGATTCACAGTAATTTCAGACGACGAATAGAATGATGTGTTTTACTCAAATAGTAAAATGATGTACTTTACTCATATAGTAAAAAATGTATACTGGTATTTTATTCAAATAATAAAATGATGAAAACAATGGGATAGATATCACACAAAATATCTTTACAATCCCAAACCACTGGGTATCACAAACCCCAAAATTAGCCCACGGCTAAAAAAATCACATGTATTAACACAAAACACTCCATCACTGGCACGCTTGGCTATCAGTCACACTGGTCAATCAAGCAGTCAATATTACAGGTAGTCCCCGACCACCATTCAATTCCTTGGTCAATCAAGCGATCAGCGCCCACCAATCGGTCAGCAATGCCCGATCACCTGCTACTCAAGCAACACACTGTTAATTCAGCTCTACGGCTGCTATGGTTAGCTTTACAGCTGCTATGGTCAACTTCTATTGTCAGCTCTATAGCTGGGACCTCGTCGACTCTGATCAGCTGAAAATAAATCTTACACCGTGTATTATGATTGACACAGGCATATACGATAACACGTAATGACGTTATATACGGTAAGTTATACAAATTACGTTATCGGCACAACATTACAAAGCAATAAACAAGTTCAGAAGTGAACCTACCCGTGTCCGATAAGAATCCTATGGTACTAAACGTTTCCTAAAAATGCCACTTTATATTGCTAATATAAAGCTCTTATTAAGTCACAAACAAGAACAGAAAATATTTGCATTGTACTACGCAAGTCGAAGCTACATAGAAAATATACATCAGAAATTGATAAATAATTTACATACCTCTACAGCTGAAGATGCGCAAATCCTTAAGTAGACTGCTCACTGACAAGACGTTCCATAATGTAAAGATTTAGTCTTACGGTGAGGCATTTATACACAGACGATGCAGCCCTACATCGTCCATGCGCTTGATGTATTCGGTTTTTCCCATCGAAAGCACTTCGCATGTGCGGCATAGGGTGAACCGAACTCACAGTTTCGAAATGTCGTACAATATACATAACTCACTCTCGGGTATCGTTGTTACAATGAAAAATGAAACCCGAGTACATGTATTTAATAAATAAAAGGGATTTATACAATTCCGTGACAGTCCATAATCCACTGCCAAACTATGGGATCAATGATCTGCAGATCGAATAAACAGCAAAAGGGTGTCATAAAGGGGAATGTTAAGGAAATTAAACATAATTTTTGGGGACATAAAAAACCCAGTAAAGTCCTCCCCCCCCCTCCTTTTGTCTGTGGCTGATTAAAGTCACGATTTAAGCCGGTTACCCAGACCCGACCATTTTTTGTTTGAGATTGACAAGTTCAAGTCTTTGCAGTTTTTATTTAGCTGAATTAAACATTCTTTCAAAGACTGCATGTCGTATTAACCTCAATGAAAATGTTCATAATAACAAAATGTTAGGAATTAGAGCGAATAAGCGCACTGCCGTTCATAAATCAGACCTTGTGCGACAGGAGTTCCTCACTTTGAGTCGCCAGTAACCAATAATTATTCCCAATGTATCGAAAATGGATCAAGTCCGAAACCTTAAAAGAATCCTATTGTTTCGTTATTTCATTCAACCTATTTGCCAGTGACACAAATGTATATCTCATTTGTCAATGGTTTCTTCATGTTGCATCCAATCCCCGAAAATGCGAAACTGTGGCTACAGCAGATGCCTCTTATACTGTGGGGAAATAACTCAGTAAATTTGCCAACCATAAATACCGTATATACCCGCGTATAATCTGGAACCAACTGCAAACTGCATAGACCCAGATCTGCCGTAGCTGGGTCTATGCAGTTTGTAAGGACTAATCAGTAGACAAACAACATAGACCCTGATCTGCCGGCGCATTCTGCGACGGCAGATCAGGGTCTATATTGTTTGCATTTGGACCCAGATTATACACGAGTATATACAGTACATGTCTGGCTATTTCGGCAATGCTGTTGATTTTTTAACAGATATTCTGTTCCCAAAAAAAATCAATAAGAAGCTTTTTTGTTTCAATTTTCCAAATTGTTCGATTCTTGCATATTGTTGGTTGGGGTTGACTTGGCTGGTTGGATATCCATGTGAGTGACAATATCAGAAGCATTTTCCTTATTGACAGATTTTGATAAATATTCATGTTAAGGCATTTTTGAATAGACATAACAAATAATGTTCACAATTTAATCAAAAATACAACATAAAATATGAATGGGGGGGAGGGGGTTTGGGTTCTCAAGGTATTACAGACAGTGACCTTTAACCTGATGACCACACACTCAATAGGCCTCTTCCATACCTTGAGTGCAAACCCTCTGCCAACTTTGGTCAAGGTACATTGTCAGGAACAAAGTTATTATGCAAAAAAAAATTATTTCAGTCACTGTGACCTTAACCTTTGACCTTTTTAACCCCAAATCAATCAACTTCTTTATTATCCAACGAGCAAGTCATCCACAAACTTTTGGAGAAGGCATATGGTAGAGAACCGAAAATTTTGTACAGGATTAATTTTTCTTCTTTCAGTCACAGTGACCTTGACTTTTGATATTTTGACCTCAGAATTAATGGGCTTCTTCCATTCTCTGAGTGCAAGTCATTCACAAAGTTTGGTCGAGGTCTGTGATGCAGAACTAATGTTATTGTGTAGAAACTATTTTTCTTCTTTTAGTCACAATGACCTTGACCTTTTAACCCAAGATTGATAGCCTTCTTCCTTACCACAAGTGCAGGCCATCGACAAAGTTTGGTAACTGTAGATATTGGAAAACTAAAGTTATTGTGCAGAAACCATATTTCTCCTTTCAGTCACAGTAAACTCGACTTTAGACTGTTTGACTCCAAAATCGATTGGGTTCTTCCTTAGTTTGAGTGCAAGCTATCCATGAAGTTTGGTAACTGCAGATGGTGGACAACTTGAGTTATTGTGCAGAAATGAAATTAATAACAGACTGGCAGATGGACAAACATCATAACATAATACTCTCCACCTATGGTGGGTGTATAAAAACTAAAGGTGTACATTGCATAATGGGGAGCCACTGTAGCTTGGTTGGTAGAGTGTCGACTTGAAATCCAGGTTCGATACTCGCCTAGGCCAGATAGGGTCAGCTGCCTCGTTGTGTCTGTGGGAAAGGCATTTAGCTACCATTTCCTCAGTATAATATAGCCAATAATGTGTTGAAAGTGCTGCTAAAACCAACAACAAAACATTGCCTAAAATTTAAGTGTTTATCTACGTTAGTTTTTTTCATGTATACATGCAAAATTAATGCAGATATTGTTATTTTCTGCATATTGCTGATCAGCAAAGCGTCTGTTGAGAGTTCACTAAAAAAAGTTGTACTGTACATCTGTCTTAGTAATGGAAATAACTCTTGTAAAGAAAATTCTTATGAAAATGGAGACAACTTGAATTAATAATATGTCAAGAAATCTATTTACAAGTTCTTGCATTCACTGTTAAAAAATAAATCTTTTTAATATGCATATAAACATTAAAAATTGTCTTTAGGACTCTTACAATATCAAGAGTGTGAATGTGTGTGTGTGTGAGAGAGAGAGAGAGAGAGAGAGAGAGAGAGAGAGAGAGAGAGAGAGAGAGAGAGAGAGAGAGAGAGAGAGAGAGAGAGAGATTCACCCTTCTAGGAGATCTATGTCCCAGACATTTTAGAGAAGAAGTTAAAATAGGTTTTCCATCTGGTTGCTAAGAAAGCAACACTGTTGTTAGGGGACTTGCCCTGAACACAATTTTGATAAAACACATCCTAAGAAACATTCCTACCAAGTCTGATCAAAAATTGCTCAGCCATTCTGGATAAAAAGTCAAAAATATGTATGCCATATGGTTGCTTTAGAAGCTACACTATTGCAAGGGAATCCAAACCAGATATAATTTTGACAGAGCATGTCCCAACAAATATTCCTACCAAGTCTGATGGAAATTGGCTCAACCTTTCTAGAGAAAAAAGATGAAAATAGGTTACCGCACAGTTGCTAAGAAAGCCACACCATTGCTAGGGGAGACACACGATAGAAAATTTTGCTAGAGCTTGTTGGAAAAAAAACATGTTTTCCATATGATTGCTATGGAAGCCACTCCATTGCTAAGGGAGGCACCATCAAAGATCATGTTCTAAAACAACATTCTAACCAAATTTAGTAAAAACTGGCTTAGCTGTTCTAGAGAAGTCAAAAATAGCTTTTCCATATGGTTGCTACAGAAGCCACACCATTGCTAAGGGATCCCCCAAGATATAATTTTGCTAAAGCATGCTCACAGAAACACTCCTACCAAGTTTGATTGAATTGGACAAGCCTGTCTAGAGAAGAAGTCAAAAATAGTTTTTCATTTGGTTGCTAAGGAATCCAAACTATTGTTAAGAGAGCTACCCAGATAAAATTTTGATAGAGCATTACTGGTATGATCAATTTGGCTAAATTATTCTGGATAAAAGTTGAAAATAGGTCATCCATATTGTTCTTATGGAAGCCACACTATTGCTAGGGCAGCCATCCTTGACAGAATTTTGATAAAGCATGTCTAAGAAACATTCCTACCAAGTTTGATCAAGATTGGTGCAGTCATTCTAGAGTTCAAGTTGAAAATCGGTTTTTTGACCAGTTGCTATAGAAGTCACTTATTTCCTGATTTTTTTGGTATAAAATGTCTTGAGGAACATTCCTACCTTGTTTGATTGAAATTGGCCCAACTGTCTTTGAGAAGTTGAAAATAGCAATGTGGCTGGCTGACATGCAATGGACAGAGGGCCAGACCATCAACACACATGGCCTTACAGCCGGTGACTTAAAAATGAGTGAATTAATGAATGGCAATCTGAATTAGGTATTTTTGTGAACTGCAAGTAAAGTCATAGTGGCTGGCTTTAGGGTTGAGTGAGGAGGGGGGTTGGAGGGCAGAAACCTCTATATTGCCATATATACTCGTGTATAAGCCAGGTCCAAATGCAAACAACATAGACCTTGATCAGACGGTGCATTATACACCAGCAGATCAGAATCTATGTTGTTTGTTCTACTGATTAGTCCTTACAAACTCCATAGACCCAGATATGCCAGCACATTATGCGATGGCTGATCTGGGTCTATGCAGTTTACATTTGGACCTGGATTATATGGGAGTACATACCGTATTTACATTTAGCAGGAACACCAACATACAAGGAAAGTCATCCATCACTTTGTGCTTATGCATAATGCATTTTTTATTTTCTTTATATTGTTTTAAATAGATGTACTCAAACAATATTCTGAAAAAGCCATCTGTCACATCTTGATAACTTTCAATTTACAATATGAAAAAATATATGATCAAATATATGACTTTAAAATCTATAAACAAATTGTCTTCTCCTGACAAACTACCAAGATTTAACATTATTCATTTTTAAAAAAAAAGTTATGTAGAAGGCATCAATGAATTATAATCTATCAAGCATTAGTTTCATCTTCATTCATCTTCATTCATCTTAGATTATAAACAAGTTCAAACAACCATGAAATCCAACTGCTGTACATGTACTCAAATAAAAGGGGAAAGAAATATGGATGAGTTTATTATTAGTTCATATGTATATTATGGAAGAGGTCTTGTCTGTGTGATTTTATACAAAAAAGTAATATTTTTCAAGTGAGGTTTTTCTCAAGGTAAAGATATCCATATACATATGACAGGAAGATGAATGCCATTAGAACACACTCAAAGGAAAGTTTTACAAATGAATTATTATATAACCCATAGAGCTTGAAATAAAATGAGTCCCTTGAAGGGACTAATGTATCTACTGGGCAAAAAGATTTTCCAGGAAAGATAAGACTATTTCTTCCTTTTAACTGCTGAGTGTTGAAACCATCTGTGATATTCTTCAGCGATAATTTTTTTTCAAATTAGCTGCTGTGGTGGACATATTGGGTGTCAGATTGGCACCATTTTCATTTAGGACCAAGTAGACATCATTAGAAGTCTTTGGTGAAAACCTCATGTCAATATGACCATCCATTCAGGGGGAGTGGCAACAGCAAGATTTTCAATCAGTCAGCCATTGTGGCAACCATATTGGATGTATGATTCACACCATTTTCATTTAGGATCAACAAGGCAACATAAGAAGTCTATTGGTGAAAACCCCATGTTGATACAATGATCCAATTGTGAGGAGTAAAGATAACAATATTTTCAAGATAGCCACCATGGTGGTCGTATTGAGGCGCATTTAGCATCATTTTCATTTAGGACCAACTAGACATCATAAGAACTCTTCTCTGATGAAAACCCCATGTCAAAATGACTTTCCATTTAAGACCAGTAGTGATAACAAGATTTTCAAGATGGCCACCATGGTGGCTATATTGAACATCATGTCAGCATCATTTGAATTTAGGACAACAAGACATTACAAGAAGTCTTCTGGTGAAAACCTCATGTTGATATGACTATCTGTTTTGGTGGAGTAACAACAATGATTTTCAAGATGGTTGCCATGGTGACCATATTGGATATCAGATGTCTGCCATTTCCATTTATGACCAACTAGACATCATAAGAAGGCTTCTGGTGAAAGCACAATATTGATATTGCCATTGTGGTGGCCATATTGGAGGTCAGATTGGCACAATTTTCGTTTATGACCAATTAGACATCATAAGAAGTCTTTTTGTGAAAACCCCATGCTGATATGATCATTTATTCCGGAGAAGTAGTGATAACAATATTTTAAAGATGGACACTCTGGTGGCCATATTGGATGTCTGATCAGCTTCATTTTCATTTATGACCAACTAGACATCATAAGAAGTCTTTTTGTAAAAACCCCATGCTGATATATCCGTCCATTCCTCCGGAGTAGCAATAACAAGATTCTCAAGATGGCAGCAATGACAGCCATATTGGATGAGCGAGTAGCACCATTTTCATTTAGGACCAACTAGACATCATAAGAAGTCTTTTAGTGAAAATCCCATGATGATATGACTATCCGTTCAGGAGGTGTAGCGATAAGATTTTTAAGATGGCTGCTGTGGTGGCCATATTGGATGTCTGACCAGCACCATTTTCATTTAGGACCAACTAAGCCATGGGATGAATGTATGTGTAAAGTTTCATGGCAATCCTCCAAGTAGTTTAGGAGGATTAGTGATAACAAACTTGTGCTATGTACGATGAATGAAAAACCATGCCATAAGCTCTTCTGGTATATGACCATTAGAACTAAAAAACAAGAAGTAACGAAAGCTTTCATTTCATCCCTACAAGAGATCCTGAAATTCTAATGGCTCTAGCGAAACATAAACGCCTGAAAATGAATGTGGTGGTCATATATTTGTGAAATTTAATATAAAACATTCAAAAGAGATGTAACAAGTTGTGACAAAAAAGAAAACATTGATATACCTAATTATTAAATTTACTGGAAAATGTGTAATTTTCTGTTCTGGATTTGCTGCTGCTTTAATGTTAGTATTATTCTTCCATGATTAAATGGTTTCCTCTCAAACTAATTATTTACAAAAATAATTTTTTCTTTCAGAAAACTCATCTATAGAATTTCACCCAAGAACAGTACTTTATTCCACTCAACTGTGCTTAAAAATTAATTATTGATTTACAACAAGCCGACTTACTCCCTCAAAAATATATAACACCCAATTTATTGGCATTTCCAGTCAAGTCATATGGTGAAGTTTTATTTGATCAGGTCCCCAAATAAGTCTTGGAGGACAATACTAATAGTTAGTTGTTATTGCTAGTATCTTTTTGTTCTTAATTTGAGCCTAGGCTTCACATATTTTGTTCTGAAGGTATAAAGATATGTGCTGACACATCACAACACAAACCATGTGGTGTGAGAAACTAATGTAATGTCTATAGTAGGTAATCATTCAATTATTGGGCTTTTGATAAGTCCAGGAGATGTGCTTTCACATATCTTTTGTATTGTGTTTTATGACTATAGAGAGTTTAAACAATTGGAAAAACATAATGACCAAACACGCTCAGTTGGCAACATCTTTATTGATTTACCGACAAAGAAACTATATAAACAAGACCTAGTTACCTATGAATTAAGCTTAGTCAGAAACATCTTTATAGATTTTCTGACAAACAAACAATCTGTAAACTAGACCTAGTCACCTTTGAATTTTACTTTGTTAAGGTGTTTTTTTTGTCAGTTTAATGGATAAACAAATCCAAGACAAGTTGATATAATGGTATTTGAGAGCTCCTATGACCAATGTTTGGTTGCTCAGAGTCCATGCTGGTCAAAACATTTGATCTACCAGACATGTCCGGTAAATACAAAATACCGGGATTTCAGGAACTCTGATCCCTAACATGATAGCTGTTCATGTAACAATGTAACAATGTAACATCTATGCGCAAATTTGGAGGTACAAGAACTGCACATTAACATTTTTTATTGGCTGAAATCCCTGGGAATGGAGATATTATAGTAATGATATCCTATACCTAAATTCCTGGCAAGTGTGAGCTTAATCAAGTGAAATATGGAGGGAAAATTGTTTTAAAAAATGTATTGATTATGATGACAAAGAGATTAAAGTCTCTTTCTTTTTTAGAATGCATTTTGGCCTCTTAATTATAAAACATTCTCTTACCAAAACTCAAACCCAACTCAAAATTCTGACATCTGGATGGTCAGTGATTTGATGCCTGCCAGTAAGATATCAGAATTCTGAATCAAGTTAGAGTTTGTGCATGAGATTTTTTTTAGAACACTTGATGCCAAGATTTGCCAATATATTTATAAAATATAATTATACTCAATATCTGAATATGATCGTAGAAATGATAAAAAGCAAATAAAACTTCTCCAGAAATATTATATTTTAGCTCAGGCACACAAATAAATTCACTGATAAATTACATGATATGAACACAAGATTTATATATATATATTATATACTTACATACATACAGACAGACATACATACAATCCTCTAAAAGCCTCATATAAATAGTGTTGTATGCACTATGAATTGCAATAAACTTAAATAGCATGAAAATTAGAAGACTAATTTAAGATTTTGACAGCTCGAGTTTAATTCGAAGCAAAAACTCTGGCATCAACATTTTGCAATTTTAAAATTATTTCAACATATTTACTCCTTTATTTGCTCTTAATTGTTGGATTTTTAAAAAAATGAATTCACGGCTAACTGCAGCATGTCAGAGACAGCCCAGAGAATTTGTAAAAGGCTTAGACATGTTTAATGTTTGACCAACAGAACAAATGATTTAGAAAGCAGAAAGATGGATCTGTGGCATGTGCTACTTTCTGGGGCAAATGTTTTATAAATAATATCTATTTTATTTACTTAAAATTTATTAAAATTTTAAATAAAGAAACCGTTGTTATTTTCATATTTAAATTTATACCCCAAATCTCTTTTTGTCATCATGTATAAACTTAAATAACTATTGTACACGTATGCTCTTTTTTGCGTGGCCAAGATTAGATTTTTTTTAAAATTCATTTTTTTTAAACATCTCTCAACATAGACCCTGATTTGCCATCACATATTGCAGATCAGGGTCTATGTTGTTTGTTCTACCAATTATTCCTAACAAACTGCAGAGACCCAGATCTGCTGGTGCATTATGCAACAGCAGATCTGGGTCTATGCAGTTTGATGTTGGATTGGGCTTACACACGAGTATATACGGTAGCCTACAAGCACCTTATGCGCCATTCACATGCAGAAAAAATAAATTATTCATTCACATAAATCTACTTCTCAAAATTTTGTATTGCTTCTGTGAAATTTTTTAAAATATTATCTCCGATAAGACTTTATGGGTAGAAATCTCTTATAAAAGAAACAAATTAAAGCAAGTGTATAACAACCTATATGGTCTTTATGTTATGAATATAACATTTTTTAATGCATATGCTATTATAATTTTGATAATGTCCTGTAGGCTTGGAGATGTAAAATAGGTCTGATGCACTCTCCTGCATGTTGCATGAGGTGACTAATGTAGACAGGAGCCACAGTGGCTCAGTGGTGAAGATGCCGTTCTCAGGACCAAAACGGTTTGGGTTGGAATCCTACCATTGGATCAGCCTTGGTATGCTACTGTGGTGTGTCCCTGGTCAAGGCACTTTACTCTGATTGGCTCGGAAGTAAATAACCTACTTGTGTTGCTGTTCCATAAAACACCAAACCAAGCCAGATATTTTAATATTTAAGTGAAATGTCATATTATGACATAAAAGTTAAAGTACATCATATTGTGAAATCACAACAGATAAGTGTAAAATCAGAAGTGTTTAATGGAATTACATGTATGACTTTACTAATGCAATTTTAAAAACATATAAATATGTTCATTGAAACTTTGTGTCTGAATGTGTGTGCTTGTATATGTTTCATCATGTGTTATATGAATTTTACATTTGTATTAAATTTGTCTGGAACTACAGATGAACCTGTTTTGAGAGACCACCCCTACCGCCAACAAAACATTATCTCTCAAGACAGGTGGTCTCTAATTGGATGTAATTTCTCTACATACCAAACAAGATTGTGCACTGAGTACTTGGTTTCTCAAGACAGTTGGTCTTTCAAGACAGTTGGTCTTTCATAGCAGTGGGCTCTCAAGACAGTTGTTCTTTCAAGACAGTTGTTCTTTCATAGCAGTGGGCTCTCAAGACAGTTGGTCTTGCATAACAGTGGGCTCTCAAGACAGTTGGTCTTTCAAGACCGGTTTTACTGTACAATGAAAACCTATCTATAAATGACACTTAGGAACCCACATAATTTTGTCTCTTATGGACAGGTGTCCTGTACATGTAGATGAAATATGTACACTAACTACAAAAAAGGGGGTTAAGAAATGCTGTCCCTTATAAGCAGGAAAACTGGCAGCAAAATACGTCTGCTGTGGAAAACCAAACTGATCTCAACATTACCCTTTCTTTGTGTATTTTATACAAGTCTACAATCTTCAACCTGTACAAATTTGATAAATTTTTAAATACTCACTCAGATATTATTTTATGGACAATTGGTGACAGGGTACTTTTCCCCTACCTATTTATGTAATAATGCTTACATGTGGATAAATATTCAAGAGCAACTCAAGAAAATGCACACTAATTTATATATTATTTAGTGATTCTGGATTGCTTGGACCCTTACATATGTAGATATATCACACTAATTTATATATTATTTAGTGATTCTGGATTGCTTGGACCCTTACATATGTAGATATATCACACTAATTTATATATTATTTAGTGATTCTGGATTGCTTGGACCCTTACATATGTACAAATATCACACTAATTTATATATTATTTAGTGATTCTGGATTGCTTGGACCCTTACATATGTACAAATATCACACTAATTTATATATTATTTAGTGATTCTGGATTGCTTGGACCCTTACATATGTACAAATATCACACTAATTTATATATTATTTAGTGATTCTGGATTGCTTGGACCCTTACATATGTAGATATATCACACTAATTTATATATTATTTAGTGATTCTGGATTGCTTGGACCCTTACATATGTAGAAATATCACACCAATCTATACATTATTTAGTGATACTGGATTGCTTGGATCCTTACATATGTAGAAATATAAACCTTTTTTAAAAGTTAAATACTTCAGCATTTAACAAGTCATCTTCTCTAACATGTTTTTTTTTATCATGTGCCACTCGAGTTATAAACTTGGCTCATTTGGATGTTACTGTGTCTGAATTAAAAATATATACTCTGAAATTGAGACACAAATTTGGGAAAGACACAAGTCATTATTAATGGAAATATACTATTTTTTGAGGTATAAATTCATAGATTTCATGTTACTACAAACCATATATTTAATTACCAATTTATTCTTCTGTGGAAACAACAGGATCCCTCCCAAAATTGGAGGTTTTAAGTACAGCCAAAAATGTAACTTTCTGCAAAACCACACAAATTTATTCCAATGAAATGATTTATCATATTAGGTGGAATATATACACAAAACTAAATAAGTGTTTTTTTCTGTTTGTTGGTAAGAGTGAGTTTGCCATGGCATAGGGATATGTTAAGGATGTCAGGCCAAAATATATTCATATGTCACATATCATACGCGATTTTCCCCTTGATTCGGAACAAAACATGAATGCATTTTTGTGTATTTATTACATACTCCATTTGAATATGCTTTCCAAATATATTTACCTATATAGTGTGAATGGAATACAAAGGACATTAGAATTTATAAAAGTTAAATTCAGAACACCATTGAATACAGATAAGTGGCCTTCAGTGAAAGCACCTAAACAAAATCCAATCTAGGTGTTTGATACAGAAAAAATGAACACCATATCAACCATATAAAATTAAATTGGTATCATGTATACTCACTTATAAGTTGAGTACAACTACAAACAACACAGACCCAGATCTGCCGTAGTTGGGTATGTGCATTTTGTTAGGAGTAATCAGCAGAACAAACAATACAGATCCTGATATGCTGGCACATTACATGATGGCAGATCAGGGTCAATGTTTTTTGCAGTTGGACTCGACTTATAAGTGAGTATATACAGTATGTAATAAAGTACAAAAGTACAGTGAAACATAATAATTTTCTGACATTCTTATGACAGATAAAAAAATGGCTTCAAATTATAGCTTGTTATAGGCTGAATCAAAAGTCTGAAAGTGGAAATCCATCTAAAACAGTAGAAATGGCTTTGAATTATAGCTTGGTATAGGCTGGATCAAGTCTGAAAGTAGAAATCCATGTAAAACAGTAGAAATGGCTTTTAATTATAGCTTGTTATAGGCTGGATCAAGTCTGAAAGTAGAAATCCATTCAAAACAGTATGCATGTCTTCAAATTATAGCTTCTTACAGGCTAAATCAAAAGTCTGAAAGTTGAAATCCATTTAAAACAGCAGACATGGCTTCAAAGTATAGCTCATTGTAAACAAAATATCAAAAGTCTGAAAGTTGAAATCCATTTAAAACAGCAGACATTCAAGATATCACAAGCACAATGTTGTTCAAGTTTATATTACAGCACCAACAAGAATAAAAGTACTCCACACTGCACTGTGCTGCCAAATAACCATGCAAACTGTGTTATAAAAGCGAATGAGAGAAAACCTGGCATCTTAGTCAAGAATTCCAGTGTAAAAAAAACCCGTCTCTTGGCTTCTGCTTCCAGCATTGTATGTAGAAATTGTTTCCAATTAAAATGTTTAACAGGTAATATATTCCATGAAGCAACAATTTATAAACTAATTTACTCCTGGTATAGAGTTGTGCCACATTCAACACTGAAACTGACCACAGTCTATGTCTTCTTCAACTCCTGGAATCAGGTTCCACCACATTCAACACTGAAATTAACCACAGTCTATATCTTCTTCAACTCTTTGTATTTTCCATGCAGTTTGTAAGGCATTGTTAATTTCAGTTTTACTGTTGGAAGAAAAATGTCATAGTACTGATTTAATAAAGCCTCCACAGTTTTTTCACTTGGTCCTTCTTTATTTAGGAAATATCTGCCATTCTGGAAAATAAATAAAGATCAAATCAGTAAATCCATCATAATGTAAAGCAAATTTTGCCACTTAGAAATCCAAATACACAATACACAAGTAAGCATTATATATATATATATATATATATATATATATATATATATATATATATATATATATATATATATATATATATAGGTTTGTGATAAATTCTGCTTGACCATTGAGTGAGTTCTCATGCATCTTGAGTTCTTACCTTAGAGCTTGTTCCATCCTTTTTGGGGATGAGCACACGGCCATGTGGGTGAAGGCACTGGTGCATGAGAACTAGGTGATAGGTACCATTACCCACAGCACAGGTTTGAATCTGGTTTGAATTATTTATAACTCTCAATTTCATTACATTTTTGTCATTCTACATAAATTTCCTTTATATAATCATGTATTAAAAAATATAATGTTCGACCCAGGAATAGGCACTTTCCTCTCCATTTAGTATAAAGTTGTCATATATATATAATGCACTGGCAGGTCAGGGTCTATGCAGTTTGCAGTTGGTATCGGCTTATATGTGATTATATACGGTAGTTTGCAACACCTTCATTGATTGTAAATAAAAAAACAATCTGAAAAGTAGACCAAGTGACCTTTGAATTTTACTTAGTTGAGGTGAATTTTACTTCTGTGACTTATTTGTTTGACAGTTTAATGGAAAAATAAAAAGACAATTTAATATAATGATATTTGAGATATACTATGACTGATGTCTGGTTGCTATAAACTAGACCTAGTGACATTTGAAAATTACTTCTTTAAGGTGGATTTTACTTCACTGAAGTGTTTATTTGACAGTTTAATGGAAAAATAAATTGAAGACAATTTGTTAAAATGATATTTGAGATATCCTATGATTGATGTCCAGTTGCTGAAAGTATGTGCCAGTCAAAACCTTTGATCTGCCAGACATGTCCAGCAAATGCAGTGATTTCAGGATGTATGTATGTATGTATGTATGTATGTATGTATGTATGTATGTATGTATGTATGTATGTATGTATGTATGTATGTATGTATGTATGTATGTATGTATGTATAGGGTGTTTAATGGTACATCAGCACAACACTGTTTATATGGCGCTGATTAAAAGGTAAGTTTTAAAAAGGTAAAAAGATAATTAATTGCAAAAAGAAATCTAAAAGATGACAAACCCTTCCAAATAAACATAAAGATGTTACAATTCTGCAAAAGATATATGAAATAAAAAATATAGGTAAAAAATACAAAATCTGTATAAAAAAAAGTCAAAATTTTTAATATAAACTGCATTTCTTCAAAAGGTTGAAGATTTTCTCGTGATAATCATCATGTGGTTTCTTAACTGAGTTCACATAAAAGAACCACCACTAAACCAATTAAAGTTTTACCTGTTTATAATGAACCAAGAGAAACAGAATATGCTTGGAACAAAATTTTAAAGAAAATGGCATAAAGCACAATAGTCATTTTGATGTGCATCTGTACCAAGTTGCTTATGGTATATACTTGCGCATAAGCCGGGTCAAAATACAAACTGCATTATGTGACGGCAGATCTGGGTCTATGCAGTTTGCAGTTGGTATTGGATTATATGTGAGTATATATGGTATATTACTGGAACCCGTGTCATTCAGTCCAAACAGTTACACCATAGATGCACAGGTGGTGGAAGTCTGAAGTCATCGTAGAAATTTGTAAATATTATAAGCCACCTGATTAAACATAAATCTGAGATTATTATAAATAGGTTTCAAAATTGTACTTTCAATGCAACTATATTTTATATGGTCATATATAAAGCTAGGTGCTTAAGTTCACTGGTAAGAAGCAAATTTGTGTCATACAGCCGGGTCTATTCTAGGACTGAAAATTTTGGGGAGGGGGGATGGAGAAAAATTCAACCCTCCATTGAAAACAGTGGGAACTTATCTAAATATAGGAGGGATTTAATGAATAAATATAGGTAGGGCTTGAGTAAATACAGGTAGGGCTTGAATAAATAAAGGTAGGGCTTGAATAAATATAGGTAGGGCTTGAATAAATATAGGTAGGGCTTGAATAAATAAAGGTAGAGCTTGAATAAATATAGGTATGGCTAGAAAATATTATGTGCAAATTTCATGAATTCAGTTAATTTTGTTCAGCATGATTTTAAAAAAAGTCAGTTTAAATCTTGCAATCATGCATACAAGCATAGATTCTGATATAGTACAATAAAAAAATATTTGTGCAGTGAAATTTGCTATAGTAGAAACCTTCTCCCAAAAGACAAGATCTATGAAGTTCAACCCCTTTTTCTGTATAAAGGACACCTGCCAATCAAAGACAAAATGCTGTAGTCCCTTCATGGTCCTTTATATACAGGCTTTACTGTACATTATACATTTTATTGACACAAATATAACAAGAGATAACATGAAAATCATGACATACATACCTCTACTGTAATAAATGTAAGTAAGTAGATATTTGTTAACATACAGATCTATTATTAACCATATATGTTTTGTACTGTATTCAGGTTTTATTAAATTTTGACAGCTACAGCTTGTGTGTCAAAAAAATTTAAAATTATTTATTATAAGTGGCATACCAGTCTACACTTAATTTTTTATTGTGTGTTTTAAGATTTAAATTTATTTATTATAAGTGGCCCACCAGTCTACACTTAAGTTTTTATTGTGTGTTAACAAAATTTAAAATTACTTATTATAAGTGGCCCACCAGCCTACACTTAATCTTTTATTGTGTGTTTTAAGTATAAATATTCTGAGTCTGTAGTAAATTCCTATCCTACAACAAAGTTTGTCTCAAATGAATAATCATTAATATTATGTTACCTCCTTTTTAATCCTGAACTTCTTTGTCCTTGTTTCTGTCAAAGAGTACACAACCAGAACCTGAGAAAATGAAATGCATACTGTTTTAGTCCAAATCCTTATAGTGATACATATAATGCCTTTATATGAATGACTTGTTTTTAATAATCATCGGATTCTATAAGTATAGCACTCCCCCATTACAAGGCCCTTCATTATAACATGCTTCCTGTTACAAGGTGGGTATGGTCCTGGATCCCATTTCAATAAGTGGTATTAAAATGACATGTATTACCGTATATACTCGCATATAAGCTGATACCAACTGCCGGCAGATCAGTGTCTATGTTGTTTGTTCTACTGATTAGACCTTACAATCCGCATAGACCCAGATCTGCCGGCGCATTATGCAACAGCAGATCTGGGTCTATGCAGTTTGCAGTTGGAATCGGTTTATATGTGATTATATATGGTAAATTGATAAAATTACAACCAAGCTTTCAGGAAATGCTGAGTTAAATTTTGCAATAAAATTTGTATAATAATCTGTACGACAAAAAAAAAAAAAAAACAGAAGGAAAAAAATTATGCAGAATGCTATGTCTCACCTGATTTAATGTAGATTAATCCAAAAACATTGCACAGTCATTAGAGAAAACAAAAGGAGATCACTGTGACCTTAACAGTAGGTCACTGAGATGATTAATGTTTCTAATATAAATACACCCCTCAATTTAAGACTACATGTATCAGTGGCCAAGGAACTGAGCTAACTGTATTAACTTAATGTAACTGCTACAGTGTGAAAAGTAGGTCACTAAGACCTACTTTTACTCATGGAAAGTAGCTCACTTCAAGATGAATACATAAATCAAGTTTCATGACTGTACATACAAAAGTGTCAGAGAAACTGAATTAAATGCAAAAGCTTAACATAAAGTACCGTATATACTTGTGTATAAGTGGATACCAACTGCAAACTGCATAGACCCTGATCTGCCGTCGCATAATGAGCCTGCAGATCAGGATCCATGTTGTTTGTTTTACTGATTAGTTCTTACAAACTGCATAGACCCAGATCTGCTGGCGCATTATATGATGGCAGATCTGGGTCTATGCAGTTTGCAGTTGGTATTAGCTTATACACGAGTATATATGGTAGGTCGCCATCACAAACTTTTGCCAGTGGTGAGTAGTACCTTCCAGGATGGCTAAACCCATCAAGTTTCATGACTGTACATACAACAGTGACAGTTAAACTAAACTAAATGCCATACTTAACATTTTCACTGAAGAATGAAAAGTAGGTCACAATGCTCTACTTTTTCCATTGGTGAGTAGTACCGCCATGATGAAACACCCATCAAGTTTTATGACTGTACATACAACTGTGCCAGATAAACTGAGCTAAATGCAAAAACTTAACATTGATGCCTACAACAACAACAACAACAATGTTGTCAGAAAAGTGATACCCATGTCTCACCTATGCTTTGTAGGGGAGACAAAAAATAAAATTTACCTTCCCCTCCCCTTGTGTCTCGGGTCTAACAAGGTATACGCCATCCTCAGCTATGGATGCAATTATTCTGTAATGAAAGGAACATTAATTAAGTATCCTGGTTCCACCCCACTCTATTCCAGACACTGAAGAATCTGGATTGTTTACATTACACATCTGCAGTTAATATGATACTGGGCATTTATGTGAAAATTTTCCTGCATGAGAATGAAACGAGATTATCCACATGTACTTACTCTGATGCCTCTTCCGCAGTTCCATCATTAAAGTAAATGGCGCCCCAGTAGTCAGTAGATGAAAGATTTTCTTCCTGAAGACAGAAAAGATGCTATCATTTATCTATCAGTATTTCCTTTTTGTTCCTCAGTTGTATATAGAAGTCCTATTTGTCTGTTGTTATACAGTCTGACTTCATTGCTCTGATCTTCATTTATCTAGTTATTGCTTTATTACAGTGATGGGGTAAGTTCCATTTTGTGACTTATGCATCTGACTGAGACAGTAACAGCTAGAACAAGAGTACCACGAACAGCACATAATGCACCCATCTCATGACCTTTTCCAACCTGATGACACTGACCCTGAACTAGGGACTTGACTATTTTATAAGGTGTGGACCTGGGTAAAGTTTTATCAAAATACCCGGGTTAAAAAAAAAACAGCCTGGATAAGGAAACAGGTCACTGATAAACATAATCCCTTATTGTGACTTTGACCTTGAAGCAGGGGGTACAACAGTGAATACCTGATAATTGTCAAGTAAAGATATACAACAGGCTAAAGTTTCACTGTAACAATATCTTCATTGGTTCAAAAGTTATACCCATAAACGGATATAGGTCACTGATGGGAGCTGTTACCCGCAGACCCAGGTTTGAATCTCTGTAGAGTATGAATTAAAAATTCTCTAACCTGTATGAAATTATTTATTCGTATTAAGGCTAGATTGTGCCGAGTTAGTTTGTTTTAGAACTTATACATGTGATAGGTCAGGACAGATCAGGAGATTCCAAAATTTGGTCAGGAGTACCGACCTCAAAAGAGGGAGCATTTTTATCAACCCAATTTTTAGCATGCAAATGGACAAAAATTACAACTATTGAACAAATTTACATTTTTTAAATATTAAAATAAGCACATCATTTCTTCAAATCAGTTCTTTCACAGTAACTTGTTGCCATTCATACTCTTCTTATATGTACCACAAGCATTTTTATCATTTAATAGATCATTGCTGGATTATATTGGTGGCAGTCCTCATCATTGCTGGATTATATTGGTGGCAGTCCTCATCATTGCTGGATTATATTGGTGGCAGTCCTCATCATTGCTGGATTATATTGGTGGCAGTCCTCATCATTGCTGGATTATATTGGTGGCAGTCCTCATCATTGTTGATCTTAACACTTCGGAGATGATGTACTGTTACTGGATCCAGGTTTCCTTTAGAGTCAGCCTGAATTTTCCTCAGAATGGAAAATGTCCTTTTTAGTGTCTACATTGGAACGTGGCAATGTCAGTACAACTCTACTGATTCCACCAAGAAGTTTAAATCGTTTCCAGCCTGTGGGTTGATTCAGATTGCTGACTGCCTGCCAGAACTGCTCAAGATTGGTACTGTATGGGTCTTTATACCATCACACCCTTTGTGACTTTAAGCCTAATATGCAGACACCTTTGTTGTTATCATTATCATCACTATCACCACTCTTTAATAATGACAATCAAATCCGGAAAACGATTATCACTTACTAGTATTATAAACAGAAACAAAGACCCCATTCATCCCAGGCATTACAGATTACAATGGCAGTTAGTGGCATGTACTTTAGTCTGGTTTACATTCATGTTAACAAAAGATCAAATCAAGGTCAGTGGTGTTTATATCAGATTTTGTGATACGGTCATTCATAGTACTGTCAAACACGTATTTTGGCTAAATATCATGATTGCTGGTTGCATTCTACAGATGGTCACTCATGACAGTGAGTTTATGTAATAAATTATTATTATTATTATTATTATTATTATTATTATTATTATTATTATGCAATTAGGATTATGATTTCTTTTCAAAAATAAAATAGTCACTATGTGAGTAGTTTTTGTTCATTTGCATTAGAACTTTTGTGTGATTTAAGAGTCAGGGAACATTATTTTGACTAGATCTGAAAAATGATCTGCTGCCAGAAATGGGAGATTATGCTCAGCTATACAGTTGGCAATTAGTGTCTTGGCACATCTAACTTTATCCACATTTGATGCAGATTCCACGAACATGGATTTCAGTGAGGGCATATTTGTTGTCATGGTTAATATGCTTTTATGAGATCAGGATTCTGCAAAATGCGTGATGTCATTCTTGCTACCATAACGGATTTTAAAATCAGCGTTACAGGAAGAGCAGAATGCATATTCATGTCCATTTGAATTTGATTGTAACCACCGAATTTTCCATTACCAACCATCATTGGATTTTTTGATATTTCAGTTGCTTGGATTTTGGTGTTTTGACATTGGCATGCTTAGATATCTTGACAAACTTTAAACACCGAAGTCAAACCAACCCAGTTTTATGCCACTTGAGCTCTTGAGTAATCCAACTATAATCAATTAACATCTTTAATCCTGTCCTAATTACTTTTGATCATATATAGCATAGACTCTAATCCATCTTGACAACTTTAAGCACCAAAGCAGAACATACCTTGCAAAGAGATTCAAAGTAATGTTTAATGTTTTATGCTGATTGGGCTCTCAAGTAACCCAAGCATAATCACTTATCATCTTTAATCTTTTCCGAATTATTTCTGCTCACACACAGTATAATCCACCTTGATAAACTTCAAACAATGAAGCTAGCCGACTATGCCGATAGGATCAAAGGGTGAAATTAGGAACTACATTATCTTGCCCAGCTTAAGCTAGTTCAGTCACGTGATCACAGGCAGTATTACCGCAAATATACTTCACTGGAACCAGAATGTGAAAAAAATGGAAAAAATACAATATTTCACTAATAATTTTGCATACACGGGAGATTTCAGTGAGTGATGGGAGGGACGGGAGACACCCCTTAACTCGGGAGAAAACCCTCCCATGTGGAAGGTTTACAAGTATGGTATTATAATAAATTCTTGAACATTTTTAGGAATACATCTATTTTATAAAATTTACTTTAAATTTGTCAACTTTTGATTTTATTTTTATTTATAACTAATTGAGTTTTGATGCTATAGTATAAGATGAATATATGATGATGAGAGGACAGTAAACAAGACATTTCATTCGATATGGCTTTATTTTCATCAAGTGTCCCCACCTGAATTATGCATTCAAATCAAAATTTTGTTCCTGCAAATAACTTTTGTAAAGTGAGATATACAAATTAATTTTTCATGTTCCCACTTACTATGGCCAGTCTGTTATAAAAGATCAGTTGCATACACTGTTTCTATTGAACTTTCCAAATGACAAAGTCAGAAAAAACAGTGGTATATATAATATACGAAGATTTGAGAGATGTTTTATGGAAGTGGAATAGTATTTATACAGATTATAAAAAGAGTTGGTCAGTTACATGAATGAATGAACGAATAAATAAAGGTTACGATTATTCAGGTCTGAAAAACAACAAGAATATTCACCTAAAGCTCCATGCATATTTTAATAATACATGGAAACTTTGCAAAGGGAAATCAGATGAAAGAATTTCATCCCAAAATGTTTATGTGTTGGCATATGGACTGATGCAAAATGTGTTGGAATATGGACTGATGCAAATGTGTTGGCATATGAACTGATGCAAAATGTGTTGGCATATGGACTAATGCAAAATGTGTTGGCATATGGACTGATGCAAAATGCTTTGGCATATGGACTAATGCAAAATGTGTTGGCATATGGACTGATGCAAAATGTGCTGGAATATGGACTGATGCAAAATGTGTTGGCATACGGGCTAATGCCAAATGTGCTGGCATATGGACTGATGTAACATGTGTTGGTATATGGACTGATGTGCCAAATGTGTTGACATATGGACTGATGCAAAATGTGTTGGTATATGAACTGATGCAAAATGTGTTGGCATATGGACTGATACAAAATTGTTGGTAGATGGACTGATGCAAAATGTGTTGGCATATGGACTAATGCAACATAAGTTGGAATATGGACTGATGTAAAATGTGTTGGCATATGGACTGATGGAAAATGTGTTAGCATATGGACTGATCCAAAATATGTTGGCATATGGACTGATGCAAAATGCATTGGCATATGGACTGATGCAAAATGTGTTGGCATATGGACTGATGCAAAATGTGCTGGAATATGGACTGATGAAAAATATGTTGGTATATGGAGTGATGCAAAATGTATTGACATATGGACTGATGCAAAATGTGTTGGTATACTGACTGATACAAAATTGTTGGTATATGGACTGATGCAAAATGTGTTGGCATATGGACTGATGCAAAATGTGCTGGAATATGGACTGATGAAAAATATGTTGGTATATGGACTGATGCAAAATGTGTTGACATATGGACTGATGCAAAATGTGTTGGTATATTGACTGATACAAAATTGTTGGTATATGGACTGATGCAAAATGTGTTGGCATATGGACTGATGCAACATAAGTTGGAATATGGACTGATAAAAACTGTGTTGGCATATGGACTGATACAAAATGTGTTAGCATATGGACTGATGCAAAATGTGTTGGCATATGGACTGATGCAAAATGCATTGGCATATGGACTAATGCAAAATGTGTTGGCATATAGACTGATGCAAAATGTGCTGGAATATGGAATGATGCCAATGTGTCGGCATATGGACAAATGCAAAATGTGTTGGCATATGGACTTATGTAACATGTGTTGGTATATGGACTGATGTCTTGGCATATGGACTGATGTGCCAAATGTGTTGACATATGGACTGATGCAAAATGTGTTGGCATATGGACTGATGCAAAATGTGTTGGTATATGGACTGATACAAAATTATTGGTATATGGACTGATGCAACATGTGTTGGAATATGGACTGATGCAAAATGTGTTGGCATATGGACTGATGGAAAATGTGTTGGCATATGGACTGATGCAAAATGTGTTAGTATATGGGCTGATACAAAATTATTGGTATATGGACTGATGTAAAATGTGTTGGCATATGGACTGATGCAACATGTGTTGAAATATGGACTGATGGAAAATGTGTTGGCATATCGACTGATGCAAAATCTGTTGGCATATAGACTAATGCAAAATGTTTTATGTAAAAGCAGCAAGTGAGAAACCTGTTTATGAGAACTTGGATTTAAGAATCAATGAAATGTTGGAATATTTAACTTTTTAAAAAATTTAAATTTTTACTTAGCTAAGGATCCAAATTCACTTTAAAATTTAAAGGTTTGCTGTGAATTTTCTTGTGCTGCTCATAGTTGAATATTTGTCCCCAAGTAAGGGTCATTACATAGAAATGTATGGGAAAAAGTACCATGTCACCAATTGTTCATAAAATGAAAGGTAAATTAATATTTATCCCCAAGTACGGGTCATTACATAGAAATGTATGGGAAAAAGTACCATGTCCCCAAGTAAGGGTCATTACATAGAAATGTATGGGAAAAAGTACCATTTCACCAATTGTTCATAAAATGAAAGGTAAATTAATATTTATCCCCAAGTATGGGTCATTACATAGAAAAGTATGGGAAAAAGTAAACAGTCGCCAACTGTTCATAAAATGAAAGGTAAATGAATATTTAAAATTTCGTAAAATATAAACAGGTTGAAGATCATAGACCTGGCTTATAAACCATGCAAATAAAAAGGTATGTTGGTGCTTGAATATGTTTAGTATGATGCAATTTATTGAGACTACATTGATTTTTACAACAAAAAATCCTGCACTACTACTTTACAGAAGGATGTAAATTGCTAAAGATTTCCAAAGGTTTTGTGTACTGACTTTGTCATTTTCTTTCATAGGACTACTGCAATTATTAAAATTGTATATGAATTTGTCATTTTCTTTCACAGGACTGTTACTGCAATTATTAAAATTGTATATGAATTTGTCATTTTCTTTCACAGGACTGTTACTGCAATTATTAAAATTGTATATGAATTTGTCATTTTCTTTCACAGGACTGTTACAGCAATTATTAAAATTGTATATGAATTTCTCATTTTCATTATTTAATAAGGTACACTAGTCACAACCATGTCATTTTACAATTCAATCTCTTACAGAGTTTATAGCATTATTATACACCTAGGTAACAAGTGACATCATATTAATGACATCACAATTTAATGATCATGTAATTTCGAGCTGCACAGTAACCATTGATTTTACTAATGTGGACTACCTTAAGTTCACTTGTAGCTAAAATCTATTTCTTTCCCCCCGTTTTTTTTTTTGGGGGGGGTCAAATGAAACTGTTTGTTAAAATCATTGCTAAGTGGTCCCTGAATGCATTTATGGACAGATTCGACATATACATGTAAGGACAGATTTGACATGTACGTGTAAGGACAGATTCAACATGTACATGTAAGGATATATGCCTTTGATTACAATATGTTGAACACATTGCTTCTGAACTATGCTCAGCTAGTTATGACTTGATAACAGACAGCCTTTATGTTCTGAACCTAAATGACAAATCATTTACCTTTTCTTCATTTGCAGTTGTTATTTCTGTAGTTTCTGTGGGTTGAAAAATTCCATTTGTCTCAATTTCCTTGTTCTTGCCTATAAAAGATAAATAACTTAAGTAAGATGACATATCCAGAGCATTTTAATCAATTAAAATTAGAAGTTAATTCTTTTATTATTAGTATCTGAACTACATCTGTTATTTTTTTTTTGTGCACTCCTCTTTTATTAGCTATTCTTATATGATTGGGCTGGTTCCAGCTGGTCTGATATCCTGCACTTTTCTGACTTCAGCTGTGCTCAAACATTGGAATTTCACATGCTGTTTGAGTACAGGATTTTGTGTGTGCAAAGTCTACTTTATTGTGGATAAATGCACCATGTAATTAATCACATAAGACAAACAATAATACACCATATGCTGTGCTCAAACAAAAATTTGGAGTTTCATGACTGCTTGAGTACAGTTTTTTGGGTTTAGACTCTTCATTTCTATCAGTATATGCACATGTAATTGATCATGAAAGAATAACAATAATACATCATATGCTCTGTGCAAACATTTGCCGGAGCACTAAAAAAAAAAACTTTGAACCCTTGGGCTTTGTTCTTGGATTCTTGTGCCCCAGTAAAAATCTGCACATGATAATCCATTTATTATCCCAGTATAAACCGTTTCTTACTGAAAGCACACATATTTCTACATGAACATCTGTTCTCACTGAAAGCACATGTATCTCTATTTAAACATCTGTTCTCACTGAAAACACATGTATCTCAACATGAACATCTGTTCTCACTGAAAGCACATGTATCTCTACATGAACATATGTTCTCACTGAAAGCACATGTATCTCTACATGAACATCTGTTCCAGCTAACTCTAATCTCGTGATCATGGATGGTGACACATGCCTATTCATTTGTGAAAATGGCTTTAATGAGTTTGCTTTGGATATGATCTCTGAAAATATTTATTTAAAGTGCATTTCAAGCAAAATTCAGGGTCTAAGTTTAGAAATCCAAACAGATCCTATGCATATAAACAAAATAGTTTTTTAAAACAAACAAATTGAGGTGCAACTGAAACAGACATACAATATAAATTTCAAACACACCTCTCATCATAAAAAAAAAATTATATTCTTTACTGGATTTATTCTGAAAAACTATTTTTTATTAATTTTTTTTCTTACTTTTGTAAGATTGTTCTGTGACTTTAACACATCTCAAGCAGTTCAGGTGTGGACCATTTTAACCTGAAGAAATTAAGCTCTATCTTATATGCTCAACAGAGGATGAATTAAAATTCTCCGAGCTATATGATTACAGTCCTATCCGTTTATGTCGACATCCTCGGGCCTGAGGAAATATTGTCGACATAAGTGGATGTCGAGATAAGTGTTGGGGGAGGCTGAAAAAAGCACATTTCTCTTGGACCTGCATACCAGTTAAATTCATCTGTATGGGGGTGACATGTCGTCGGTGAGCAGGATTTACACTTTGAGAAAACAAACAATGGAAATTTTGAGTACATGAAGACAATACCAGTGTCAAATACATTTCTATATTGACAAGTTACATTTTGGTTACCTTTGTGTAATAAAATCCACCATGCGTTAAGTGCATGTATATGAAAAATCCATGAATTCATGTTAGAAAATGTATGCATCGGTCACATCCTGATAGGAAACACATGTATAAAGATTGGTTGTCCTCATTTGATCTAACACGTCTACACAATTCACTATGATATTCATTCCAGTAGCACATGGTTGCATAGTTGTTATTTACATGCTACAAAGTACATGTACATGTACTTAAATTGACCTAGATTTTGGTCAGCCTGAAACAATACATGTTCCCATCTTACTGAGGCTACCAAGGGGATGGGGCTATTCACAGGGAAATGAAAACATATATTTATTTATGGAAGTCATCGTGAAAAGTACATAAAATTGAACACGAGATATGCGGCTGATATGATTAATTTACCTTTCTTTATAGACTCTGCAGCTTTCATCCATCTAGACCAACAAGTTGTTCTCCTTTTTTTTTTTTTACTGGTCCGCCACCAGTTAAAAAAAAAAAAAAAAAGGTGGAGAACAACTTGTTGGTTTATCATCTATCCTGACAGGGTGTTATGTTTAAGTGAAAAGTTTTAACAGGCATCTTTGCAAAATGCCCCACCTTCAACTTCCTTAACAGCCAGATATTTAGTTTCCAGAGACTGTAAATTTAATCTGCGTTTTACGCTGCCGTTGGTAGCCATCGTAAACATAAATATAAAAAAAGGAAACTTTCACAGCACAATAAACTTGTTTTAATCACAGATCACTTTGGAAAATGCAACAATAGATCAGATTTCAATGCTTTTATTCAAGTTTGGAGATAATTTTTTTTAATGAAGGGTGGATTGTTTTTATTGAACATTGTAACCGGCTTGCTTTGATGAAGGGTACATGTGTTATTTAAGGCGCCGCGAGAGGCCAACTTTATAGGACCAAACAAAAGCCTGTTTTTTAATCCACTGAGACATTTAAGCCTGGCGGCAAGATCAACTAATTGTTGAACAAAGTACAGGTTGGAACTGGCCACTTGTCGACATAAAAGATCTGGCGGGGGCAAATTTAAAGCTTGGCGCCAAGATCAACTAATTGTTGAACAAAGTATGGGTCGGAACTGGCAGCTTGTCAACATAAATGATTAGAAAACAAAGGATTGTTCAAGCTGGGACCAAGGGCTTCTGTCGACATGTACGTTTATTTTTTATCTCGACGTCGACATAAGCATGACAAATTTGGTAGTAATAGTAGACCAAGGGACCGGGACTTTGTTTGTTTGTCGACATAGGCGGCTTGTCGACATAAGTGATGTCGATATAAGTGGGTAGGACTGTATAACCTTTCTTCATATAATTTCACTTCACATTATCCTGCATTATCCTGCAGGACTGCACATTCTGCTCTGTTTGGTGTATATTTGTAAGCTAAAATAATAATTTCTATAATGCCTTGATTTCTGTCGGAGGAATCCAAAGTGAATGTATATTTAATGGAGAGTTAATTACCGTGCTGCTATGCAAGTGTGTCTGATATGCATGAACACCTATATTCACAACTAAACTGCATCCTCTTTGGGGGGGATGTGCGCTTAGTCGAGAGGGAATGGGAGTGTTGGTGTACGCAAGCAAGGCAATGGGTGCCAGAACTCATGGACCTGGGTTCAAGTCTCAATAGGGGACAAATTGAAGTTCTTCAACCTGTATTATAATATTCCTTCTCCATATTATGCAACACTTGTCTTTGCAGCGGTATGTGCCTGAATCTGTGGTCTTGTTTAAAGTTATCTTGGCACATTCTAGATGATCCTTGAGATTTTTAGGTCTACGGTACACAACCATAGGAACATCTTTAAATATACCCTTCAGATGTTCGGATGATTCAGTATGGTGCCAATGCTTCCGAATGATCTGTTGTAGGTTCGGGGCATCGAGGTGGAGAGTTACCACAAAGGGGACACACTTGTTGGTTTTCTTGGTGTTATATTTCAGGAGGGCTCCTCTATCGAGGAGTCTAGTTTTGTTAATAGCCTTCTCGATGTAGCTATTTCTGTATCCTCTCCTTCTGAGGTAACTCTCCAAGTCTCTTTTCAAAGGTAGCAGGATGAGAGCATATGCATTTGGTATAAACGCACATACCATAAGGGAGATTTTTTATTATGTGCTAAGGGTGGCAGCTGGTCAGGAGTAGATACTGGTGAGAGCCAGTAGGTTTAGAATACAGGTCAGTTTCTATGTTCCCCTCAAGAAGGGTAGATTGAGTATCTAAAAAGATACTAGACCCATTTAATGACTCCAGCATAAATCTAATCGTAGGATGGAAGTTATTGGTGAATTAAACAAATCATGAAGTCTAGTTTTTTTAATAGCCTCCTCAAAGTAGCTCCTTTTGTATCCTCTCCTTCTAAGGTAACCCTAGAGCTCTCTGAGTCTCTTTTCAAAGGTAGCAGGATGAGAGCATATGCGTTTGGTATGAATGCACATACCGTAAGGGAGATTTTTTATTACATGCTAAGGGTGGCAGCTGGTCAGGAGTAGATACTGGTGAGAGCCAGTAGGTTTAGAAAACAGGTCAGTTTCAATGTTCCCCTCAAGAAGGGTAGATGGAGTATCCAAAAAGATACTGGACCTGTTTGATGACTCTGGCATAAATGTAATCATAGGATGGAAGTTCTTGGTGAATTAAAAAAATATTTTGAAACTGTCAGCTGTTTTGATCCCTTTTGATTCTATGAATCTACACCAGCTTATAGATCTATAGGGTGCCTCATTGAGAAGCTTTTACTTGAGTCTTCCCATGTAAATATTGGCAAACAAAAGTGCCATTTTAGTGCCCATTGCAGTCCCAATAATTTGTAGGAAGTGTTGGTTGTTGAATATAAAATTGTTAAACTTGAGAACATGTGTTCAAAGTTTGACCAAATAGAACGTTGGAGGGAAAGGATCAGGTCGACTATCCCATGCTTCCTTGCAAGCTGTGATACTTTCCTCATGTGGGATGTTGTGGTGTATAATATATATATATAAAAAATATATATACAGGAAACCCCACTATAGCATGCTTCATTATAGCACAAATTCAGATATAACATGATCATGGCATGGCTCACAAAATTACATATATTTTTTCGTACATGAACAAATTAATATTTTTTTCAAAGTACAAAAAATAATGTGTAAAAAATTAATTATCATTTTGAGGTAGAGATCGTGCATGAATTTGGATATAACACAATCGTGGCATGACTCCCAAAACTGTAAAATAATTTGACAAATTTCTTGAAGTACTGCAAAGTTTTTGTGCCAAAATAAACAATAGTTTGATTTAATAATTTGGCAAGATGTATTGTATTCTTGAAGAAAAAAGTGTCTTATGATGCATCTTTCTTTACATGAATAAAGATGTTAAACGTTTCTATTTGTGAATATTCATTTCAAATTTGTCAGAAGTGAACACTGAATTTTGATCTTAGCTTATTTTTGAAAGAAGTCAGCAAATTAAAAAGTTGATAAGTGTTAATCTTATTATTACTGAATCATGAACAATAAAGCCAGTAAGTCTTCTTTGTGTATTTATTCAATGCATTCTGTGTACAATTGTTGTTCAAAAGAAAGAAGATTCTCATCCGAATTTGTAAATCAATTAATTTAAGTAATTGCTAATCATCAAAGTCAATCTCACTGCTAAAGGTTGTTCAAATCATGGGGCAATGATTTATAAAAACATTTTTTTAAAAACCCCAAAAACATGCACATGTGGCTTTGTGATGTTATCAGACAATCATCACACAATCAACTGACCAGCGAATAATATCATGCATTCCCGATAGAAATGACCCCATTGTTCCTTAATAATTATTCTTGTTGTAGTTGTTCAAACAAACAGGTGTCAGAGTGTTAATTAGTGGGTATTTACAATGGATAATGGGATACAGAAACGTAAAGCTATTACTGTTAAAGAGAAACTTGAAGACCTGGGCAGGATTAAGTCCGGAGTTAAACAAATGCAATTAGCTTTGAGATTTCAGTGTTCACAAGTAAGCAAACAATGTGGTAAAGTGAAAAAGTTTCTTACCCAAATTTATAAATCAATTTACCTACCTTTTTAAGGGAAGACAATAGACTATCAATGCCTGCTCAATCAACCATCATACACACCCACTGAAACAAGTTTATGGCCTGAATTGTCAGGAGCAGTTTTGGTCATTGTCACACACATGTACCCCCCCCCCCCCCTTTCATCTTAACTCTTTTTATTTTCTAGCTTCAGGTCATTTACATATACACAGAAAACTGTCCTTCCAGTGATTGGAACAGAACCATTTAAGTTGTAAGGGTGGCGCGATTGGCTAATATAATACTCCTCGCTTTCGCTCTGCAGTGAAGCAAAGTTATAGTTACAAACAGAAGTTTAAATGAATGTTGGGTTTATTTTTTCCTCTGTACATTAGAGAATGACTCAAATGTTTTTATGGAACTCACTGTGTACCCATACAATCGAATGGTTTACTTCTCAAGCTGCGTTCAGGCAGTTTTACATGTATACACACACCTGCAGAATTCTCATCACAGATACATTATGAGGTCAATACAGTACATTTGACCTCCTGTATAAATTTTCAGCTCAAGTAAAATGTACTTTTCAAGCCTAAATACAGGTTTCTTTTTAGAAACTCCCTTATGTCTGAATCATGCAGTTTATTGTCGGTCAGAAATCAGACCCTTTGGACATGTCCAGCAAATATGAATGTTGCATGGCGAAAAAAAACTTTGTCATATGTTTGTGTGAATGTATTAGCAAGAAATTTAATATTATGATTTGACTGGATCTATCAAACATTTTTTAAAATATAAATTATGCTTCTTTGTGCAAATTTTTGATGGAATTACTATTATGGATACAACCAGATTCAACTGTTAAGTACATGTACTCTTAACTATTTACGCTAAGTTGCCGATTTCGTATTCATAAAAATAAATATTAAATATGTAATGACTGTTTTAAGGTTTTCTTGTTTAATATGGAACAAGTTCAATGAAGTCCATAGTATTGCCCCCCTCCCCCCGATTTAAGATGGTAACTGTGCCAATTAAGCATGTAGTTTTGCACCCCCTATTATACCCCACCTCCCTTTTTTTTTTGATGCGTGCATCATTTTCTTCAGCTAAATGATTTGGTTGGTTATAGCACGGTTCGGTACATAGCATGATGTCATTTTGTGGACCCCGACCATCGTGTTTTAGCGGGGTTTCACTGTATATATATATCTGTATATATATATATACACACACACATACAGAGACAGCTGTTTTATCTGAAATATATCATGTTACTAACACAAAACTGGATGCTTTTGTGGATGCATTATTGAAAACCTATGAAACTGATGGTTCATTTAAGACTGTCCCTGTGGTAATTAAAATTATTCACATTACAATTCAAAAGGGAAGGCAAAAATACACGAGACTGACAAATATAAATTCTTCTAAAATCAGGTACCATATATATTCAAGTACAAGTTAGATCCAACTGCTAACAGCATAGACCCAGATCTGCCTTTGAATCAGCAGCACTGGATTTATGCAATTTGTTAAGACTAATCAGTAGAACAAATAATATTGACCCTGATCTGCCAGTGCATTATGTGATGGCAGATCAAGGTCTATGCTGTTTGTAGTTGGAGCTAGCTTATACAGTAGTATATATGGTAATTTACATAAAATATATAAATGCCAAGATAAAATATATATATTATGTGTTATCAAGTACTCTAGTCTTTCCTTACCTCTTCTCCCAGTCAATGGAGGCTTGTTTTCAGGTACCTCCCCTGTTGCTACCTTATGGATGGATTTGTACTGAAGTGAGGGTGGTGGCTCCATATCAGGGGGTCTAGGTAAAGGTAAAGGGGCCCTGGTATCTATGTTTGTGTAATTAACGGTGTCAGGTAGAGGCATAGGTTTTCGATCTGCAATATTCCTACCATTATGCTGCACTGTCGAATCGTTGTCCAAGTTATCATCATCTGATTCTGAAAGAAATTATGGCTTCAACTGATTAATGTATAACTTTACAGGAAGAAGCAAAGCTGCCATCAAGGACTGCACCCAGGACATCATACACCAAAGTTAGGCACTGTGTCATACAACTAGACTAAAAGTCCATACTAACTGGACTGGTGTGGAAGTGACCTTATTAAACCTTGTCACTACACTCCTCACTCCTCTCTCTTCATCTCTACAAATATTTTACCCTCAAATGCAGAGCTGCTGAAGTGTATCCACCATAGTGCCATCATCTACTAAAGTTTGGAATCAGGGTCTATTTTAGAACTGAGAATCGAGCAGGAAATTTCTCTCCTCCATTAAAAAAAAAAATGGGTGAATCACCTGAATACATCTCTCACTTGATAACTCATATGGGGTCCAAAAACAAAGATCACAGCATAAGCATGGGCATTGATTACCATGGGACCTCTGGAAAATTATGAAAGGAATGTGCATTGACCATGAGGAGGGGGGAGGCAGATTAAATGGTTTAATAATCATTTTATAATCATGTTGGATTCAATTGTCAATAAATAGCTTTTTCTAATGAAGTTGTTCAATTTTCTGTATAAATTACCTTTATTTTCAAGATAAACTACGTCTGAAAGATTGTTAAAATCATTACTCGAAGATGTTTCAACAAACATCACACACATGTACCAGTGAAAACAATGTGCATTACATTACTGCTTTTTGCATGTGAATGTGGATATATTCTAGAGTTATTGTTGATTGTTGTTATTGTTGATTCAGAAAAAAAACATGGATATATAAAACCCCTATTGTAACCAGAAGGGTAAGGAAACATAACTCTTTAACTACCAGTGATGCTGTAGTGGCTCACTGCTCTGCCTAGCTGTTGGGATCACAACTGCAGCTGATTTGGGGGCTGACTACCAAAGCCTGAGGCTGCTGTAGCCAAATGATAACTTTTCTGATGATTTGGGGATATAGACCAATTTGCTTTAGTTATTTTCCTTATAATTGACTAATTGATATACTAAAACTATGCATGACTGATTGATATACTAAAACCATGCATATATAAAATTAGTTAGGGAACTTGGCTTCAAAGTCAAAATTAGACACACCACTCCATCTGTGAAGATCATACACAGCAACCATCACAGCAACCTGAAAACCTGAAGTCTTATGCAGATTCCACCAAGATTGGTTCTGATGATGAAATGATGATAATTCCTCCATGTTATTCTAATCTTAAGTTCTCAGTGTTATTTTAGTGTTTGTTTTTGACAGTTTACATGCATTCTTATGACAGTTTACATGCATACTTATGACAGTTTACATGCATACTTATGAGTTTACATGCATATTTGTGACAGTTTATATGCATACTTAGGCAGTTTACATGCATAATTATAACACTCTGCATACATACTTATGAGTTTACATGCATACTTGTGACAGTTTACATGCATACTTAGACTTGCATACATGTGACAGTTTACATGCATACATGTGACAGTTTACATGCATACTTATGACAGTTTACATGCATTTTGTGTGACAGTTTACATGCATACATGTGACAGTTCACATGCATACTTATGGCGCTTTACATGTACACTTGTGACAGTTTATGTGCATACTTATGACAGTTTATATGCATACTTAGGCAGTTTACATGCATAATTATAACACTTTGCATACATACTTATGAGTTTACATGCATACTTGTGACAGTTTACATGCATACTTTGACTTGCATACATGTGACAGTTTACATGCATACATGTGACAGTTTACATGCATACTTATGACAGTTTACATGCATTTTGTGTGACAGTTTACATGCATACATGTGACAGTTCACATGCATACTTATGGCACTTTACATGTACACTTGTGACAGTTTATGTGCATACATATGACAGTTTACATGCATACTTGTGACAGTTTACATTCATATTTATGACATTTTACATGCAAACTTATGATACTTTACATGCATACCTATGAGAGTTTACATGCACACTTATGAAAGTTTACACGCAAGCTTGTGACAGTTTACATGCATACTTATGACAGTTTACATGCATACTTATGACAGCTTACATGCATACTTGTGACAGTTTATATGCATACATGTGAGTTTACATGCATACATGTGACTGTTTATATGCATACATGTGAGTTTACATGCATACATGTGACTGTTTATATGCATACTTATGACAGTTTAATGCACAGTTATGATACTTTACATGTATACTTATCAGAAATCAGTAACTAGCAGAGTCTCTCTTTTTCTCTTTCTTTCTCTCTCTCTCTCTCTCTCTCTCTCTTTTTCTCTCTACTTGGTCAATCCAGGCTGTTACAATCAGGTCGAAAATAGACCAAACTTGAACTCAAGTTGTTTAGTCACCAAAATGTTCTATGCACTATAAAGAGAGGTCACATTCATGTACCCTTCTGTAAAATTGCTTCTGCTTTTCATATCTTTTGTGAAGCTACATGTGGCACATGCAACCACAGCATACAGGTATCAACAGGTTAAATGGCAATTACTAATGATCAATACAGACTGAACTGTTCCATGGGGTATTACATGCTCATGTACTGGACTGCTTTGATTTGTACTAGCACTGCTGATATATTTTTACACTGGAGAAAAACATAGATATCCTCTATGTATTATTCACAATATAGTCAAATATTATTCACAATATAGTAACTGATGTTACACAGCTGATCAGTTATTCACAGAAACTTTATAATGTTGCCAAAATATTATAATTTGCATCAAACATTTATCCTGCTTTATCATATATATAAAGTTATTAAAGGTGTGAATTTAAAAATGTATATATTAATATTATTAACACATTTTTATGTTGCATAGTTACCTTCATCATCTTTCTTAACACTACAGTTTTTACTGTAGTTTTTGGGCAGCTTACACTTTGCTATGTCTTCATAGATGTCCACCTCTATATCTTCATAGAACCTGTCATTATTTAACTGCAGCTCTGATTTTTCTGGCTTAGTCACATCTCGTCTAAATAAATAAATACAGACATAAACTACAGCTGTAACTATGGGTGTATCAAAAACAACAGCTGTAACTATGAGTGTACCATAAACTACAGCTGTAACCATGGGTGTGTCACAAACCACAGCTGCAACTATGAGTGCATCACAACCTACAGCTGTAACTATGGGTGTACCACAAACTACAGCTGTAACCATGGGTGTATCACAAACTACAGCTTTAACTATGAGTGCATCACAAGCTACAGCTGTAACTATGGGTGTGTCACAAAAGACTCCATTTACTTTGTAGTGTCTTAAACAGAAGGGAAACAACAGGTGCACTGGCAGATCAGGGTCTTGGTTGTTTGTACTACTGAGCACTCCTAACAAACTGCCTAGACCCAGCTCTGCTGGTGCATTATGTGATGGCAGATCTGGGTCTCTGCAGTTTGCAGTTGAACTCAACCTATAAGCGAAATGGTATTCAACAATAATGAACCACAACTCTAGAAACTAATAAATTAAAATGCTGGCATTCAAACACTTGCATGAATTGAACAACTTTAAGGTGCACATGAAATTTCATTTGAAATATACAATGATTCCTGGTATTTTTAGGGTGCAAAAATGAAGATTGAAAAAGATGGTCATTGTTGGTTGGTTTCCAATGGCACTGTCATACCAAGGAAATGTGAGATGAGTGCCTTTCTCAATGACACATTAAGGCAGCAAAGCATGACTGGCATAGATGGGTATCAAACCTGCTACCATTTGGATTATGAGCCTAATGCTCAGCCAGCTGAGCTACTATGGCTCCCTGGGAAATGATGGACCATCACTCCACTAGTTAATAACGTTATAGCCTTACAATTAATCAAGTTAATAATGTTATAGCCATACAATTAATCTCATGGGAAGTAGACATATGAAAATTAAACTAATCTTAAATCTCATCAGTAAAAAGCTGCACAACAAATCTGGTTAAAATCCACAATGCTAGGAAAATTTATTTTGTGGAAACCAAAAGATTATGCAAAATAAATATCAGGGGCCATAACTCTTCTTCATCATGATGTAGAAAGCTGGAAAGAAAACTTGTCTGAGGTTTTATCTATAAAAAGCTGCATACCAATTTGGTTCAAGATCAACAATCCTTGTCAAACTCATGCTGCAAAAACCAAAAGTTTTGCAGAAAAGTAATTAGGGTCCATAACTTCTCAAATGATTCCATGGAATGATGGAAATCTAAATCATTCAAAAGCTCAACAAAAATAGAACTGCATGGCAATCTGGGTTGAAATCAAATAAACCTTGTTAACTTTTTCATTGGGAAATCAATGTCAGGAGGATGGGAAATCAGGGGCCATAACTCCTCTAGATAATGACCTGGAACACTGGAAATCAAACTCATTTAAGGTCTGTTCAATACAAATGTGCATACTAAACCTGGTTGAAATACAACAATCCTTAGTAAAGTTATGCCGCAGAAACAAAAATTAGGAGATGGGTAATCAGGGGGCCATAGCTCCTCTAAATGACAGTGTGGAAAATTGTAAATCAAATTCAGTCAAGGTCTCAACAACATAAAGCTGCATGTCAAATTTGGCTAAAATCCAAAAATCCTTGGTAAAGTTATGCTGTGAAAAACAAAGTCAGGAAGACAGGCAATCAAGGGCCATAATTATTGTAAATCAACGTAAGGGTGCATGGTAAATTTGGTTAAAATCCAACAATCCTCAGTGAAGTTATGCTGCAGAAACCAGTTAAAAGGATGGGAAATCAGGGGGGCCATAACCTTGTAAATGTGAAGGAATGCTGCAAATTTAATGCAATCAAGGCCTCATCAAGATTAAATTCCATCCAAAATTTGGATCAAATCCAACAATCATTAGTAAAATTATGCTGAGGAAAACAAAATCAGGAGAATGGGTAATCAGGGGCAATAACTCTTGTAGATGATGTCATGGAATGCTAAAAATAGAAGTAATTCAAGGTCTTATCAACATTAAGCTGCAAGTCAAATTTGACTGAAATCCATTCAACCTTGGTAAAATTATACTGCCCCAACCAAACTTAACAGGTTTTGGCAGTCAGGAAGCCACAACTCCAGTAAATGATATTGTAGAACTCTGGAAATTGAGCTCATTTACAGTCTTGTTAATATAAGCAATAGGCTACATATGGTTGGAATCAACAATCCTTGTTAAAGTTAAGCTGCCAAATTAAAAGTTAGGAGAATGGGAAATCAGGGGCAAAAACTCTCCAAAATGAAGACATAGATGACTCATCATTATGAGCTATCTTTTTGAATAACATGCACTAGTTCCACACATGATATAAGCTCAGAAATGAAATGCTGGAGATCAGGTTTAATATGTGGACAAAAGTGCTGGAGAATGTTTCCACAAACAAAAAGACAATCATCTCCTGAAGCTGACATTATTACAAGTTTTAATAGATTAACAAATAGGAACGTATCTACTTCCAATCACAAGTATGGGTCTTTCTAGGGTCAAGTCCATCTTTTTTATATTCCAAAAGTCAACAAAATTTCATGCGACATATACAATCTTTTCTATACCATTTTTGCTACAATGAATAAAATACTGGAGATATTGTCTCCTGTGTAGGAGTGCTGGGGATTAGCCAGAAACAGGTTAAAAAAACTAGGAGACCCCAGTAAATGCTGTTGATATAACATGCATGTAGTTAGGAAGAAAAATTAGAAATTATACTTTTAAGTTACAAATTATGCTAGTATCTTCGAATTGAATACTCATATTATGATTAAATTAGTGAAATCTGTACTTGCAACCTGTGTATGAATGAACTGATACAGATTGGGTCACCATCAGTATCTCAGTATGTTCAATTGTTACTGTGACAAGCAGTTCAACATAGTACCATTCATTCCCATGGAAACTGCTAATGAAAACTGTATGGGAGATCTTTTTGAAGGATATTCTCATAACTTTTTTACAACATCGGTGAATGTTATATAGCCTGTCTAAGCCTGGGCCCGCTTTCATAAAACATCTAAATTTCAGTATGCATTTATCTACTCAACTCGACTCATCTACACAAAATGTTATGACCATCAAATTCATGGACAGTTGTTTTGGAAACTAAAATAATAGTATTTTTGTTGTAATTTCCAAGCGACAGCTGATTAAAAAATGAATCAAGTACATATTCAAGGATGAGAAGTTTCATAAAAGCTGGTCATGATTTGGTGAGCTTTTCTGATAATGCAATGCTCTTACAATTCAGAAAGTGTATTTAACAAGCACTGCCTGCATTGTCCATGGTTGCTGTTGGGTTGCCGGCTTCACATTTACTACAGCTAGTGTACATGTCCATAGTATGGCTGCTAAGTGACACTACATATTGCTGGGGCTGTTTTAAAGTACGAGTAACTCATGAGGTGTATTAAATGAGGACAAGTTCATATATAAATGATACAATGAATATTCAAATACCAATTTTCTATTTGAATATTTGCCCCAAAATATTCTTATTCAAATATTCATTTCAGCATTAGAAAGTATTCATTACTGGAATATGATCTAATGAATGACACACTTTGGCAAATGAAATTATAGTAGTCATTTATTTACTTATGTCATATAAACATGACCAGCTGTGTTGTTCAAGTTTGGGTCACAACTGTGCTGTTTTGATTGGGCAGGAAGTGGTTAATTTGAAGTTTTTTAATTCAGACATGCAAGTATTTCTCTTTATCTACAAAATTTACTTTCCATGATGTTGCCAATAGGTTAAATGAGAATTCATTACCTATCTTTATTATATCCTACAACAAAATTCAGAAAATTACCATCATCAAAGTTTGGGCTTACATGGTGGACAGCAACAACATCAAGGGGAAGAACTCTGCAATGACAAGTTATGTCTCTTAGACCAAAATAACAGTCATACATATTTGAAGGGAGATAATTTAGGATCATTTAATTATGCATCATAATCAATCAGATTTTTCGTCATTTTGTTGCGTATTTATCTTGTTGGCAGTAGTAAAGTGCTGATTGTGTATACATACCCATACATGTAATAGCTTGATAAATTTTTACTATTTGCCTTTAGCATCTCTGCTTTGACTGACTGCATCCATTTCTGAAAATTGGCAATAAAACAAAATTGGATCAGTTTACATCCAATGTTTTGGTTGTTGAGTTGTGAGCAACTCAATGGGTAATTTATAGTCCAGACTTGAAACCGTCCACAAAAAGCAGATTAAGTGCTGCTGTATGTTTTTAAGAGTTTACACATATATATATATATATATATATATATATATATATACACACACACACAACACACATACATATACATATATAAAATTTTTAAAAAATAAACAGTGCAAAACTAGTTTTTAACTAGCCTAAGTACTTTTGACTCTCGATGAGTCTCTGACTCTCAACAACTCTCTTTGACTCTCAATGAGTCTTTGTCAGAGGCAATTACAAAACAGAGACAGTCAAGATGAACAATAAATACAAAAGAATACTCTGAATTTACAAACCTTTACATGACTGTATGTCTCATTAAAGAAGAACGAGACTTGATAACAGTGAAAAGTGCTAATTAAAAACTAGTTTGCATTGTTTGTTTTCAGTTTTTTACATTTTTCTTAATAGTTCCTGATCAATCCCTGACACACATAATCCCTTTCTGGATCCATATATATATATATATATATATATATATATATATATATATATATATATATATATATATAGAGAGAGAGAGAGAGAGAGAGAGAGAGAGAAAGAGAGACAGAGACAGAGAGAAAGAGAGACAGAGACAGAGAGAGAGAGAGAGAGGAGAGAGAGAGCCTGAACTTTTAATGGCTCTTGCCTGATTTTTTTCCTGGAAAATTATGTGGTGGGCATATATTTGTGAAATTTAATATAAAAACATTCAAAGGAAATATCAAAAGTTGTGACAAAAGAGAAAACATTGATATACCTAATTATTAAATGTACCGGAATATGTGTTATTTTAGGGTTCCTGATTTGCTGCTGTTTTGTGTTAGAGTTATCATTCCATGACTAACTGATTTCCACTCAAACTAATATTTTATAAAACTCATTTTTCTTTGATAAAACTATACTACAGAATTTCACCCAACAACAGTATTTTATTTCATTTTACTGTTTTCAAAAATTAATTAATAATTGACAACAAGCTGACTTGCTACCTCGAAAATACATAACACCTAATTAACATGCATTTCTGGTAAAGTTGGATGGTAAAAAAAATTTTGATCAGGTTCCCAGATAAGTTTTGTAGGATGGCAATAAAAGTTAGTTGTTGTAGCTAGTATCATTTTTTCTTAATTCAGGATTAGGCATTTCATATTTTGATCTAAAGATGTCATGTGCTGACACATCACTTGGCATAAGGGACTGATCTAATATCTATTGGTACTGACCCTGGGGCAATCGTTCAGTTAAAGGGTTTTTGATAAGTCCAGGAGATAAGCTTTGACACTTCTTTTGTCTTGTGTTTTGTGGTTATAGAGTGTTTAAATAATTGGGAAAACATACTGACCAAACAAACTTAGTCGACGACAACTATTTGATTGTCCAACAAAGAAACTATAAATCAGACCCTGCCACCTTTTTTAATTAGGCTTAGTCGGCAACATATTTATTGATTGTTCGACAATGAAACAATCTGTAAACAAGACCCAGTGAACTTTGAATTTTACTTCATTAAGGTGTTTATTTGGCAGTTAAATGGATAAACAAATCAAAGACAAATTGATATAATGATATTTGAGAACTCCTGTTACTGATGTCTGGTTGCTCATCTTATTTACCAGTCAAACCCTTTGATCAACCAGACATGTCTGGCAAAAACAGGGGTTTAGGATCTCTGAAATTTTCCTGAGTGCAACTGGATATTTTGATGTACTTGATAGAAACACATGATGAATCTACTGTTTATTATATATTTCATTAAAGAAAACTGTTTCAACCCTCCATAGGTCTCATCATTTGGTAGCAGAAAACATTAAGTTTATCCCTATGATTTGCTGCAGATTGCCCTAAAATGTTTTTGTTTGTTTAACAGAATGTATTTACACAGTGTTCCTATCACCAATCGTGATATAGCCACATTTGCACTGTGGTAAATCTACTGACTTAAAGTTCATCATCAGTTTGGCAAAAGCATTCTCTTTGTTTTGTTGATACAGATGTCCATTTCCTGACTGCTGGCATCAGATGAAAGTCTTTTATATCAACACCAACAAGATTCTCATAAGTTTGTCAAGAGTGGCACTACTCAGCCTGCACAGCTGTTTTCTTCTGATCAAATTCTGGTGCAAAAATCCTTGCTCATATTTCATGATTGACACTGGAAGTACAATTTCCATCAAATGAATCACATTCGGGTACTGTCCTTTCACTGAAACTTGTTTTCTCATTAATTTAACTGCCGACAGTCCCCAATAATTGTTGCACACAATGTACTTGAAAATCCCTCTTTACTTTGTTGGCACTGATTACTGTTTCACTGTTCTCTCTAGTTTGACCATAATGAGCGATCAATGTGTCTATGTGATCATTACCAAACTGTAGCATGTCACTAACATTTTCAGGAAAGTATGAGATGCAAACAGAGTGAATGCATAAAAAATCTCATGGTATCGGAATCTGTCACATAAGTTTCCATGAATAATCTATAGACACTGTACTGCTTTGTTCAAGTCTCATCTCGGCTAATGTGGGTATGTGAGAAAGCTTGCCAGTAACTTCCTGTTGGTCGGTGGTTCTTCCCGGGGTTTTCCTGGTTTCTTCCTCCACCAAATATACTGGCCACCATGTATATCATATTATGATGATCTAAAATGGCGTTAAACCCACAAAATAAAACAATATGCATGTAGTCGCAGTCAAGGCCTTAATTAGAACCAAAGTAAAAGAAACAAGCAGCAAAACTAACCTTCATTATCACCCACTAAATACTATTTTGAGAGCATGTTCACCATCAGACTAAACCAAATATGTCTGCTAAGTAAGTGTTACGTATGTTTGAGAACTAATGTTTGCAAAATTAATTTTTTTTAAATAGTAAGAAAAGAAGAAACTAATGTTGTAGGGTAAGATTCTATATTAAATTGTTATGAAAGTAAATATATATTTTTTCAAAGAAAATATGGTTGAAAAGGGAAAAAGTGATCAATAAATAAATATTAAAACTGAAGCAACAGCAAATCCAGAATGGAAAACTACACATTTTCCAGTACATCAATTTTCATGAAATATATCAATGTTTTCATACTATTTAATGTTAAAAAACATCTTTTAATGTTTTTATATTAAATTTCATCAGTATCCAGCAGCAACAATAATCTTTCAGGAGAAAATGTCTAGCAAGGGTTAAAACATTTTTTATAACCTTAATATATAAATATATATATATATATATATATATATATATATATATATATATATATATATATATATATATATATATATATATATATATATATATATATATATATATATATATATATCCTGGAGTCAACAGTTATAAATGAGCCACAGTGCAAGAAAATGTCTCTGTGACATCATAAAAAAGAATTTTTAACACTATAACATTGTTGCATGGTGCATTAAAACCATGATATCTCTCCTAATATGTGTGATATCTGCATGAAATATAAAGTGCATTATATTCAGGAATGATTGCTCTTTTTGAAATATGCAAAATCAAAAATGTCAATTTTATGCCCAACGATCACCTTTATACTGCAGTCACCTGATCACAATGGCCATTCGAATTCCCTACCCCCCAAAAAATTTCCTGTGTAAATGTCATGTATATAACAATCACCTGCTTTCTGCAGTCAGTGACCAGGTATTTCAGAATCAAATAATGGTTTCTCCCTGCTTTAAGCAGTCTATGGAGCATATTAACAATGACTGTTTTATTAAACTTTAATGTGAAGTGGAAGGCATTGTTTACATAAAGGAATAGCATATGAATCGATGTGTAAACATTTCTTATCTCACTTGTTCTCTCCAAACTCCAGTCACACATACTGTCAATGTAAGTCAAAAGTGTCAATATGTCAAATTCAAAAGCTAGGTACTTTTTATCATTAGAGAGAGAGAGAGGGTCAAAGCAATTTGTTAGCTGGATGGTGGGAAAAGTAGTTGTGTAGTCACAGCAGAAACGAGTTGCCTTTTGTGACAGGCATTGTTTGAAATCTTAATTTTTTATATCTCATGAAAAAGTTAATCTATAAGGAGAGATACGAATTCATCCCATTTCATTTGGTTCAGGGGTCATTAAAAATTTACAAATTTGTCTGTTTAGGCAAGGAAAATTTCAGTTTATGTGTTGAAAACAATAGCCACATTAGGGACTGACCATTTAATTGGCACGGGGGGGGGGGGGGCTGTTATTTTTATTTTAAAAAATGTCCAGCACTAAAATAGCTTGAAAAAAATAGCCTTTCCCTGATTTAGAAGAAAAGAATCTAGTACACCTCTCCCTCAATAACTCTCACACAATGGGGTCCAAAAACATAGACTGCACTATAAGCGGGGGCCCGAAGTTACTGAGGGACCTCAAAAAATTTAAGAAAGGAGTTGCCACCCCTGCTGGACATCGAGAAAACTGGGGGGCAGGGGTAACAGGTCTGTTTAATGGCTGAATAGTCATTTTATAATCGCACTGGGAATAATTGTCAATAAAGAGCTTTTTCTAATGAAGTTGTGCGCTTTTTTTGTATAAATTACCTCTTTATTTTCAAGATACCCAACCTCTGAAAGATCATTAACAACATTACTCCAAGAGGTTTCAACAACCATCACATATACACAAAAACATTGTGTATTATGTCACTGCTTTTTGCTGTTGTTGATTCACAACAAAACAAGATTCCTTTATTTCAAAAACTAGGGACATGAAAAAACTGTCAACGTCAAAACTCTATTTTTTGTGTGTTCTATTAGTAAAATATTTATGCCGTGATTTCATTGCAAGTACTATTGAAACTTCTTCTCATCCTTGAGGAAATCTCTGAGTGCCAATTCAGTAATTTTAAGTTCACTGCAAACTCTGGAACTTGCTTCTCCATAATGAACCATATCTGTGAAGCAAAGCTTTTTATTCACTTGGTTTCCTTGCTATCTTTGATCACATTTATGAATGAGTAGGCTAATTTAATGTAGTTTAATTATATTACTTACATAATAATATTTATAACCATGTTCGTCGATTGATCAATTGAAATGAGTTGACCTGACACATGACCATGACTGCTAGCTCTTACACAGGTACGATTTGCATGCCTTTTAACTTTTATTTTATTCCACCCCCTTTATTTGATTTGATACCAATTACATAATTAACGTGATGATACAAAGCAGGTCTGCTTTTAATTGAGTGTAACAATACAACAAATATTTCCACAAGTCGGAGATCAAAACACAGTCGGCACTTAATTAGGTTCTCACAGAAATGCTAGCAGACATAGTTGTGACTGTAGATTGACATTTTTCATGTTTGAATACAAGAGGGCATATTGCATTTATGATGATTATACTGAAACCGAATTAAAAGATAGAACTAAAACACGAATTTCACTTGACAAAACTTATTTAAAAGGTATTTATTTATTAAAGTGTTGCCACCAGCAGGCATTAGTGACATTTTCATTTATCAAAATTTTGTAAAATATTGTTATTTACTGTGTACTGAGAATGTTGTTTGGAAAGAAAATTTAACAAAGTATATGACTTCTGATTAAAAGCTGAGAATTCCATGATGTTGATTCAAATTTCTGGGTACTAACCACCATTTTTGACAATAAAACAAGCGCTTTATCAAGTTTTCTTTTACCAATTTTAATTGCCATTTTCTTCACGTTCAACAAATAGGGGCCAATTTTCTTTTTGTGTTTTCTAGTTTAAAAAATGGGATTCACACCTGACCCTAGGTCATAATTGGGTTCGCGAGTTATCCAGGTGCAAGTTATCGAGGGAGTGGAGTATATCCATTATATTAGTTAAAAATTTTGTTTATCCCGAGTTAAAAAAAATAAAATCTGCAGCTAGAAAAAATCTCAGCCACCCTCCCCAATAAAGTGGTTGCTTCCTTAAACTTCTTTTTTCATTCCCTATTCATCAGAGGCCTCTCACATAAGCAGATTCATTTGATCTCAGTGAACTGAGCAACTGTTCCTAATCCATATTATGCAAGCTGACCTTACATATAGTCTGTCCTTTGTTTCATAATCATATGTAAACTGTCAATTAGTAGTGAAATTATTGTTGTGTTATATTGCACAATATATAGATCAGTGATTTTTTTATTTTAAGCATCAGTGATTATTTAATTAAAGGATGGATTAAGGTCAGCAGGATACAGTAATCTTGCGTGTAATATAACTTTGGGAGAGAACAACATATACATGTATTTTATGAGTTTGTTGAATAGTGCACTAAATTAAATCTGTTGATAATAATAATAATAATAATAATAATAATAATAATAATAATAATAATGACAATAACAGTACTACTGATACTGGTATTCAGTGCATGGTATTTGTTCAAACAGCAAGTCTGAAAGTGAACCTGCATACAGAGGTGACCTGTGTACAAAGGCCAGTTTTGCCTTTTCAAATGGGTGGCCTCCATTGGTTTTTGAACAAATATCATGCACCAAATATCATTATTGTTATTATTATTATTATTACATTATCAATATTGTTTTATGTGCACTAATTAAAAAAAATAAATACACGAATATGTTGTATCCTCACAAATTTATGTTCCACACAAGATTACTGCATCCTGCTGACTTTAATCCATCCTATAAATTAAATCATCACTGATTTAAAATAATCACTGATCTTAGTTTGTTTTGTGCACCATGACATAAAACTAATTTTACTATTGATTGACAGCTTACATATGACTGTAAAACAGAGGACTGGCTCTCTGGCTGGCCAACTTGTATAAATTAGGCTTGGAAACATCTGTTCACACTTCAAAAACAAAATCTGGATTTGCCAGTTGCTCAATTCTCCAAGATCTCCAAGTTGGTTTATGTGGGAGGCCTTTGATGAATAGGGAATCAAAAGAAGCCATATATGGTTATTCTTTGTGACTTATGAACTGAAATACTGAATGACCCCTGATCCTAATAAAAAGGGATGTAACTCATATCTCGTCTCAAAGATGAACTTTTATCATCAGAGATAGCTTTAATTCACAAGTAAATAGCTGAAGATATCGAACTATACCTGTCACACTGGCACAAAAGGCAACTTCTATTTCTGCTCTGATAACATGACAACTTTTCCCACCATTAAGCAAACAAATTGCTTTGAGCCTCTACCCTAATGATAAAAACTGATAAAAAACTGACTCACTTTCAATTTGAAATCTTGACACCTTTGAATATGATGAGTACAAGCAAGATAAAAAATATTTGCACATCAATTCACATGATATTTCTTTATCTAAACAACACCTTCCTCATAAAGCAAAAGTCTAGTTTGCTTTAGACTGAGCAGTCACTGTAGATACGTGCCAATGACTGCTTAAGGCATGGAGAAACCACTGTTTGGTTAGGAAACACCTGGCCACTGACCGCAGAAAGCAGCTGACCATTACACATGATATTTATAAAGGAAATTTGCCGGGGGGAAATTAGAATGGCTGTTGTGACTAGGTGACTGCTATGTAAAAGTTAATGTTATAACAGGTTTGACTAGATATATATCACCAATTTTTATAAAAGTCAGCTTGCCACTGGAAAATTGAACTTGCCCTTGGGAAATTTGAGCTTGCCCCAGACATAATATTCCAACATGAGTTAAAGAATAAGATCAAATGTGGGATTTTTAAGGAAATCATGTTATATTTATTTTAACTTTTGTTTTCTTCTATTCTTTGTTGGCACCATAAAACCATATGTTGATAATTAAAGTTATCAAAAATATATATGTTAATAATACATGTAGATAGATATATTGATGAGAAAAGGGTTTGAATGCAGATATAGTTAGAAGAGCAAAAACGGGTATTTACATGTATATAGACAGGTAGAAAAGGTTTTGGAAATAGCTATATTTTTATGTAAGAGAGAGAGAGAGAAAGAGAGAAGACCTTGAACTAAAAAATTAAACAACAATAACAATATTATAGCCAGTGATACTCATCAATCCACGATGACTGAAACTTTTCTGCACGTTTCACAGCATCATACTAGTTATTTTTCTTTAAACAGGTGCATTATAGCTAGAAATTTCATCAAGTTTCCATTTTTGCCTAGATAAGATAGCAGACTCATATAATCAACTACATCAACAATAATGAAAGCTAGACTGTTTGTAATGATTTATATTATATTCACAACTGAAGGATTTGTGAACACTTATTTTATCCACTTACTTAACAATTATCATCTAGTCACCTTGAAATCAGCAACATGATTCAAAATAATTTTTGAGATTGAGAACACCTTTTTGGATCCATTTAATTATTTGCCAAGCAGTAAGTATGTATCTGTCTCCTGTAATTACCATATAAACTAAAGATCATAAACACTGCTTGTGGGTGCTACATTTTTGGTTATCGATCACGCTTTGAACGAAATCCTCCTGGTGGTTAATTGTTAGAGATGAGTGCCTTTATTTCCAAATGCACCTGGCAAAGAAATCTCATGAGTTACATTATTAACAATTAACACCTACTCGCCTTAAAATCGGAGATATGCATCAAAACAATCTCTGACAAGCCAATTGTTTAGAGTCAGCAAGCTCACAAACTGCCAGAGGCTAGGTTAGGACCTGAAAGTCTGCAAATCCCGAATAGGTACAAATATTACCATTAAAATGTAACTGATCAGTTAAAATAACAATATTTATTCCTTATTTGTCAAAACTTGCTTTGAATAGTAAATATTCACATTATCACATCTGCACGAGAAAATGCAAGACTGATCTTGACAATGACTACAAGATGGAAATGACATGAGATAGATGAAAGAAACTGTGACCAGTTTTGTAATAGAAGAATGTGGTACATATACACTCAATAAAGGTGCTGATATAAGTACTGCAGCAAGATTGCAGGGTATAAAACTGCAGAACATAAAGCATTATGAATGGAACACAACCCCTTTCTCCCTCAATTTTTGGGGCTTGCCTGCAGGCAAGTACCTTGGAAACTTGAGCTTGCTCAAGCCGAATTTGAGCTTGTCATGGGAGGAGTCTGGCACACACACTCACACACACACACACATTTGAACAGTGTCTTGATTTTGCAATTAAGAAGATAAAAAAAATTAAAAAATGCCATGCTTATCATAAATGGTACCAAGATACTTTTTGTTTTACTAATTCTGAATAGGACTCCAATTTCAAATCTTTCAAAAATTGTCCACAAGTGTTGATTCCCCTTACATGTATTTCTATCTTTCAATATTAAATTGCTATACAGTTGTCAGCAAAAGATTTACATTAATCCATTCCTTATCAATCAAGTAGGATTAATGTCCAAAAATCATTGTTATGGAAAAAATGATCAGGACATTTTAATAATACAAATTCTCCTTATAAGCATATAAACATAATGTTTACCTTCATCTCTTTTTCACATGATGCAGAAAAATAGTAAGATTTAAACTCCTTGTGGGTGTGCATCAATTTAAATGCCCAAGGTGCATCTTTGTGTGCAATTTCACTGGCACGCACCACACTGAAATCAGAAGTATCATGTAGTAATCAGACACAGAACTTAGCATCATTCATTGATTCAGAAGCACTTTTTGTTTTCAAAATGACACATTTTTTGCTTGTCTGGATTAAATCGGATAAAAACAGGATATTTAGACAGTTTTACCACTTTTGGTTGCTAAATTCACAATTTGTGAAAAATATATCATTTTGGCAAAATTTACATGAATTTGGCAAAACCTTTTGGCAAAAAATTATTAAAGAGAAAATAATTACAATCTGCCTTTTAAAATAATTTCTACTGTAGTTGTGTCACCAGGAGTCCCAATGTATGCCTTATCATAGTTTAAGTTATGTCACCAGGAGTCCCAATGTATGCCTTATCATTGTTAGTTGTGTCACTAGGAGTCCCAATGTATGCCTTATCACTGTTAGTTGTGTCACCAGAAGTCCATATGCATGTCTCATCACAGTTAGTTGTGTCACTAGGAGTCCCAAAGTATGCCTTATCACATGTGTCACCAGGAGTGCCAATGAATGCATATCATATGTGTCACCAGGAGTCCCAATGTATGCCTTATTTCATGTGTCATCAGGAGTTCCAATGTATGCTTTATCACATGTGTCACCACGAGTCCCAATGTATGCCTTATCACAGCTCACTGCATCATCTTGAATGGACAAATCAAACTCAAGTCTATAGAAAATGGTCAAGAAATGTCTGAGTTAATAATTCAAGTTAACAAAGTCAAAGCATTCTCCCATTATGGTGCCAGAGCCTGAAAAAAATCACTATGGTTCCATCAAATTGGAGGAACTGAACAACTCAAAAGGTGTCATATTCCGACTGTAGCAGTACTCAAAGGGTGAAGAAAACAAAACACATTAGAGTAGACTATATGAGCAAGTTTTGTTTGCATCCAAATAAAATTTCAAATTAATTAAAACTATGCAACTGTGACAAATGAATGTGTATTGTAGGTGCATTTGTAAGAAAGATATGTCTCACTCTGATGTCCCCACCTTAAAAAAGAAAAATGCTATATTTTTCAGCACTGTTCCTCAAATATGAACCAGACAACTACTTTATTAAACTTATTTCTTTTGCATGTATACAACAATTTTCTGTTAATGCATCTGGGATGCTTCATTATCCAAAAAGTGTGTTCACCATGGGTTTTCCACTTTATGCTATTCAAGGCATCACTATTCTAATTAAGTCTTTTATATATTTCTTTCCTTTTTCTACATTTTTGATGAAATCCAGCGCATTAGTTATAAGTTCTGATACACCAAGACTATCTTACTTATGATAGGAACTACCTTGGACACAACATATACATATATCAGCATAGGTTATGCTGCATTTTCTAAAAACAGTTGCATTAGAATGTAGTAACTGAAATCTTTAGTGCAAGTGACCAATCATATGAAAAAGCCCTGAGGATGAACTCAATTAAAATTGTATTTTCTGTTTAAAGTTTAATGCTGTTTTCCTCTGAATGCAAGTAACATTCATTACTGGTTAGCAAATCTCCATGAAAAATCTGAGAAAATTTTTAATGATTTTCTTAGGAACTGCAATAGAATGCAATAAGAGTCAATTGGCCCAACTGGTATAGTGATACCCTGTAGAATGCAATAACAGTCAATTGGCCCAACTGGTATAGTGATACCCTGTAGAATGCAATAACAGTCAATTGGCCCAACAGGTATAGTGATACCCTGTAGAATGCAATAACAGTCAATTGGCCCAACTGGTATAGTGATACCCTGTAGAATGCAATAACAGTCAATTGGCCCAACAGGTATAGTATCTTAGAAACTGCAATAGAATGCAATAACAGTCAATTGGCCCAACAGGTATAGTGATACCCTGTAGAATGCAATAACAGTCAATTGGCCCAACTGGTATAGTGATACCCTGTAGAATGCAATAACAGTCAATTGGCCCAACAGGTATAGTATCTTAGAAACTGCAATAGAATGCAATAACAGTCAATTGGCCCAACAGGTATAGTGATACCCTGTAGAATGCAATAACAGTCAATTGGCCCAACTGGTATAGTGATACCCTGTAGAATGCAATAAGAGTCAATTGGCCCAACTGGTATAGTGATACCCTGTAGAATGCAATAACAGTCAATTGGCCCAACAGGTATAGTGATACCCTGTAGAATGCAATAACAGTCAATTGGCCCAACTGGTATAGTGATACCCTGTAGAATGCAATAACAGTCAATTGGCCCAACAGGTATAGTATCTTAGAAACTGCAATAGAATGCAATAACAGTTAACTGGCCCAACTGGTATAGTGATACTCTGAAGAGATGACAAAAATAGCACCTATATAATAAATGTACCTTTCTGTATCTGCTGCAACTCTGAAGTATAACTGCGAAGTTTGGATGTAGTTCTTCCAGTGTGATTTTCTCCAGAGTACAATTTATCTTACACGACTGCAGTGTGATTTTCTCCAGAATACAATTTATCTTACACGACTGCAGTGTGATTTTCTCCAGAGTACAATTTATCTTACATGACTGCAGTGTGATTTTCTCCAGAGTACAATATATCTTACATGACTGCAGTGTGATTTTCTCCAGAGTACAATATATCTTACATGACTGCAGTGTGTTTTCTCCAGAGTACAATTTATCTTACATGACTGCAGTGTGATTTTCTCCAGAGTACAATATATCTTACATGACTGCAGTGTGATTTTCTCCAGAGTACAATTTATCTTACATGACTGCAGTGTGATTGTCTCCAGAGTACAATTTATCTTACATGACTGCAGTGTGATTTTCTCCAGAGTACAATTTATCTTACATGACTGCAGTGTGATTTTCTCCAGAGTACAATTTATCTTACATGACTGCAGTGTGATTTTCTCCAGAGTACAATTTATCTTACATGACTGAAGTGTGATTTTCTCCAGAGTACAATTTATCTTACATGACTGCAGTGTGATTTTCTCCAGAGTACAATTTATCTTACATGACTGCAGTGTGATTTTCTCCAGAGTACAATTTATCTTACATGACTGCAGTGTGATTTTCTCCAGAATACAATTTATCTTACACGACTGCAGTGTGATTTTCTCCAGAGTACAATTTATCTTACATGACTGCAGTGTGATTTTCTCCAGAGTACAATATATCTTACATGACTGCAGTGTGATTTTCTCCAGAGTACAATATATCTTACATGACTGCAGTGTGATTTTCTCCAGAGTACAATTTATCTTACATGACTGCAGTGTGATTTTCTCCAGAGTACAATATATCTTACATGACTGCAGTGTGATTTTCTCCAGAGTACAATTTATCTTACATGACTGCAGTGTGATTTTCTCCAGAGTACAATTTATCTTACATGACTGCAGTGTGATTTTCTCCAGAGTACAATTTATCTTACATGACTGCAGTGTGATTTTCTCCAGAGTACAATTTATCTTACATGACTGCAGTGTGATTTTCTCCAGAGTACAATTTATCTTACATGACTGCAGTGTGATTTTCTCCAGAGTACAATTTATCTTACACGACTGCAGTGTGATTTTCTCCAGAGTACAATATATCTTACATGACTGCAGTGTGATTTTCTCCAGAGTACAATTTATCTTACACGACTGCAGTGTGATTTTCTCCAGAGTACAATATATCTTACATGACTGCAGTGTGATTTTCTCCAGAGTACAATATATCTTACATGACTGCAGTGTGATTTTCTCCAGAGTACAATATATCTTACATGACTGCAGTTAAATACAATGTGGAGTGATGCCATGGGTGAGACATTTTAGGTTTAAACACAAGGAAATGTCAGAAGAAAACTATTAATTATTTTCTTAGCAAACTGCATTAGAATGCAATCACAGCTGATTGCCTCAATCAGTGTAGTGATATTTTTATCCCTCTTCATATCAAACTAAATGTATATGCACTAATTTCACATGAAATATCAATGTCAGTAATTGATAATCAGATTTCTACAATAACCTCAGTTTCTTATGTCTTAAAATTTCTTCTTAAAACTTTGCAAAAGATATATAAATAATACAAATCAATATTTAAGACAGAGGAAACTTGTTCTTTTCTGCAAGGAGCACAGAATTCTCAACTGTGACTTACCATCTTTACTCGCGTATAAGCCGAGTCCAAATGCAAACAACATAGACCCTGATCTGCCGTCACATAATGTGCTGGCAGATCAGGGTCTATGTTCTTTTTTCTACGGATTAGTCCTTACAAACTGCCTAAATCCAGATCTGCCGGTGCATTATGTGACAGCAGATCTGGGTCTATGCAGTTTGCAGTTGGTATAGTATTATACACGAGTATATATGGCAGTACCATCTACATACTGATTAAGAATGGTGACATTAAATGGACAGGTACACCGACTTACCTAAGTAATGGATTTAATTTATTATGGGTAATATAAGCTTTGATTTTGGATTGAATGCTTGAATTACGAGATGACAACATGTCTACCTTGTCCAGGTTGTCTGTTGTTTATAGGTCAGATTTAATATAAATTTTCATGTTTTGGGTCTTTTTTTTGTCTGCATTTCTTAATTTGTAGGTGTCTTCATTTCTCGAGGAACTGTATAATGGGAATGCATAGGAAAAGAGTTGGGACTGTAAATAAATGTCCTATGTTTGTGAGTGTCCACTCTTTTCAAGTGTCCTCTTGGAGATGTTTAACTGTATATATATATATATATATATATATATATATATATATATATATATATATATATATATAAAACAGGTTAGAAAGAGAAAAAAAAATACCTAAATGAAGTACTGGATGTTTATTTACATACCTATTATAGCCATATAGTGAGAATTTGCCTGATGCTGATTTCGCCTTCTCATTTCTGAAGTAATACAAGCAGCTATCAGATAAGACAACATACGCCTGAGGCCCTGAAAGATTATGCAAAAATATAACAGTCCAGGCTAATCTTGCAAAACTGATGTGAATGAATTCTATTACAAATATACGCTGAAATCAAATGAATTGCATTAAAAATATACACTGAAATCAAATGAACTGCATTAAAAATATACACTGAAATCAAATGAATTGCATTAAAAATATACACTGAAATCAACCCTGGCCACATGGATAAATTTGATTTTAGTTGACTTTTATTAGCAAGTACAGCAGTCCTCACTATAAAGCACTTACAGACAGTGGCGTAGTGAGGCAAACTACCAAAATTATGCCCCCACTCCATTCGTATTATTTATGATATATACGGTACTCTTACCAAATTGCTGCCCCCTAGAAAGTGCCACCTGGGGCCACCGCCCACTTTGCCCCCCTCACTATGCCACTGCTTACAGAGGTCCCTCAGTATAAGGCACTTACATTGGTTCCTCACTATAAGGCAGTTACATCGGTCCCTCACTATAAAGCACTTACAGTGGTCCCTCACTATAAGGCAGTTACATTGGTCCCGTACCATTAAGCACTAACAGTGATCCCTCATTATAAGACAGTTACAGTGGCCCTCACTATTAAGGCAGTTACATTGGTCCCTCACTATAAGGCACATACATTGGACCCTCACTATAGACAGTTCTGTTGATCCCTCACTATAAAGCTCTGACAGTTGTCCCTCACTATAAGGCAGTTACAGTGGCCCTCACTATTAAGGCAGTTACAATGGTCCCCCACTATAAGGCACATACATTGGTCCCTCACTATAAGACAGTTATGTTGATCCTCACTATAAAAATCTGACAGTTGTCCCTCACCATAAGGCACTTACAGTGGTCCCTCACTATAAGGTACTTAGAATGGTCACTTGTTATAAGGGACTTTGCTATAAGGTACTTACAGTAGTCTCTCACTATAAGGCAGTTACATTGGTCCCTCACTATTGAGCACTAACAGAGATCCCTCACTATAAGGCAGTTACAGTGGGCCTCACTATAAGGCAGTTACATTGGTCCCTCACTATAATGCACATACATTGGTCCCTCACTGTAAGGTACTTACAGTAGTCCCTTACTATAAGGCAAGTACATTGGTCCCTTACTATAATAGGTAATTACAGTGGTCCCTCACTATAAAGTATTTACATTGGTCCCTCACTATAAGGCAGTTACAGTGGTCATTCACTATAAAGTATTTACATTGGTCCCTCACTATAAGGCAGTTACAGTGGTCCCTCACTATACAGAACTTACAGTGGTTCCTCACTATAAGGTACTTAGAATGGTCCCTTGCTATAAGGCACTTCAGTATATGATGCAAGATCTATTCTAGAACTGAACTTTTAAGGGTGGAAATCCCCCCTCTACCTCCATTTGAGAAAATGGGAACATTTTCTGAATATAACAGGGATTTAATGATGAAATAAAGTTAGGGCTTGAAAATAAAATAAGCAATTTTTGTGCAATTGGTTGATTTTTCAGGGTGATATTGAGAAATAATTTTGTGAATTGTGCAATTATATGTTATAGAATAGATCCTAAAGATAGTCCCTTTGATAAGATCGGTATGGTCATGGATAAGTAATAGTAATACTATGTACAATGTACCCCAATAGTATACCCTTGTATAAGGTGACCTCAAATACAACACAGTGCACTTTTATATGAGGGGTCACTGTGTACACCAGAGTACAGTATGCCTTGAAGTGCAAACAGCATAGATCCACATAATGTGCCTGCAAATCTGGATCTAAGCTGTTTGCTTGAAATCCTAAGTAGAATGAATGGAGTAGACCCTAATCGGCTGGTGTATTAACATACCTGGTCTGGAGATCATACAACTCTGGGTTTGAGTTTAAGACTGAATTTCCACTATCAGCCAGTCAGAAATGATCTTTCAAAAGTAACATCATTTGTGATTGGTCAAAACAAACTCTCAAGGTCACACTCAAGTTCAAGATTTGTATGGTCTGTATCTGTGCTGTTTGTAGCTGAGAGCAATTGTTTTACACAGGTTTATACATTAAACTGTTCCTGCAAATGTTTTAATAAATTAAAACCAGTATAAGTATACTGCATTTGAGCAACCATTTTGGTGAAGGCATTGTTTAGTATGTCATGTCTGTGGACCTACAGCTGAAGATTAGGATTGGTGGCTCAATCTATTCACTATGTCATATTTAGACAAGATTTATTGGGTCACAGCACTGTTCAGTATGCAGCATAAATTTTGTTACAGAGTTTTGGTTAACATCGCTACTAAGTAATCAGGGTCCAAAAAATTTTAAAATAAAAAAGCAGCCCTATGGGCTACCATGAAAATAATTTGTTAGCCTGGTTTAAATTTCACTGCCCAAAGAAGCAAATGAATATGAAATGAATAGCTTAAATTCTATCCTTTTGCTAACTTGTGTGTCACACACATACTCTGTAAACTAATTTTATTGGTATGTTTTGAAACATTATATAACAATTGGTGACAACATAAAGTAGCCCACAGTAGCCCAGATCCTGTGTCCTGGTAGCCCCTGTCAGTCTCTGGGTACAATATCTATCAGATCTTGGACTAATAATGTCATGTCTTTGGAGTTACATTCAAAGAGTTTTTTTTAGTGTTAATGCACTGTTCTTGATATCATATTTATGAACTTACAGTTTAAGAAATTGAGAGTGACAAGCTTACAGCAGTGTTCAATATAAATATTTCTTTGGACCTACATGTACAATTGAAAAGCTTTTGAGTGATGGCTAGTCACCGTTCATCAAAACATGTGTTGGGACTTAACAGCTGAAGAGTTTTTGTGTGTTCACTATTCTGGACACTATGTCCTGGACCTGAAGAGTTTTAGGGTGACAATACTTTGGACTTACAATGAATGAATTTTGGGATGACAGCACTTTGGACTTACATTTAAAGGGTTTCTGGATGACTGCATTTTGGACTTCCAGTTAAGGAGTTTCTGGGTGACAGCACTTTGGACTTACATTTAAAGGGTTTCTGGATGACTGCATTTTGGACCTCCAGTTAAGGAGTTTCTGGGTGACAGCACTTTGGACTCACAGTTAACGGGTTATGGGTGACAGCACTTTGGACTTACATTTAAAGGGTTTCTGGATTACTGCATTTTGGACTTCCAGTTAAGGAGTTTCTGGGTGACAGCACTTTGGACTCACAGTTAACGGGTTTTGGGTGACAGCACTTTGGACTTACATTTAAAGGGTTTTTGGATGACTGTACTTTGGACTTCCAGTTAAGGAGTTTTTGGGTCAAAACACTTTGGACTTACAGTTAATGGTTTTTGGGTGACAACACTTTGGACTTGCATTTAAAGGGTTTTTGGATGACTGCACTTTGGACTTCCAGTTAAGGAGTTTTTTGGTGACAGCACTTGGGACTTACATTTAAAGGGTTTTTGGATGACTGCACTTTGGACTTCCAGTTAAGGAGTTTTTGGGTGACAGCACTTTGGATGGTACAATTAAAGAATTTTTGGGTGACAGTTAGAGAGTTTCTGAGTGACAGCACTTTGGACTAAGAGTTAAAGAGGCTTTGGGTCACAGCACTTTTGTACTTACAATCAAAGAGTTTTTGGATAACAGAGTTGTTCAGTATTCCATGTCTCTTTCTCAGCCAGCCAGAATGGGAGCAGGACTTCTCAAGCAGTTCCTGGCAACCTGTAATGTAACAGATAATGGGTCAAGCTTTACCAGTATTAAGGTTGATTTTACAATAAGCTCCAACATCTACACTATACATTTCATATACAAAATATGGTTCAGGTGGTAAAGTGAGTTTGCATTATGTCCTTGAGGTGGTAAAGTGAGTTTGCATTATGTCCTTGAGGTGCATGAGACTGAAGAACTCATAGGACACCATTGATAATATAGGTTTAAGGATGATCACTTGTGAAATGATGGAGTATTTCACTTTTTTTTTTAAAATGGATATTTCTACATATCTAAGCTATAGGTCCAAGCAATCCAAAATAAGCTATAGGTCCAAGCAATCCAAAACATGCTAAAACTCTATGGCTGGTGTGCATTTTCCTGTGATACTACTAACAGAATATATATATATATATATCCCCAAGTAAGGGTCATTACATAGAAGAGAATGGGAAAAGTACCCTGTCACTAATTGTCAAGAAAATAATAGTCCAAAAATTATTTAAATATTCATAAAATTTCAGTTTGAACATCATCGACTCCTCTTATCAAATACACAAACAAAAGTATATGCAGATGAGTCTTTTTTTCAGTATGACACAATTTTTGAGATCACATCAGTTTTCCCCAACAAAAAGAATGCATGGCCAATTACTGCTAGCTGTAATCACTATTGATTTCCCAAGGTCTTGTATACTTTTCATCAACTCTATCATTCTCTTTCACAGAACTATTATTACAATTATTAAAATTGAATAAGAATTTTTATTTTTCATTATTTAATAACAAACAGAAGTTGCAGCCATGTCATTTTACATTCAATTTCTCCCAGAGTTCAAAGCATTTCAAAACACCTTGGTAAACAGTGGTCATATCGATTACACCAGAATGTAATGTTCATGTAATTTAGAGCTGCACCGTAAGTGTTGATTTTACAAAAGCATGAGGGCCAACCTTAAATGGGTGGCTTTGGTTTGGTTTTGTTTAGTGCTTTATGGCACAGCAACACAAGTAGGTTATTTAGTGCAGAGGCATTTGGAGTTAAGTGTCTTGCCCATGGACACACCATGGTAGCTGACTCAGGCTGGTCTGATGGTAGGATTCGAACCTGCACCCTTTCAGTCACAAGTCTGGCACACTAACTACTGAGCAACCATGGCTCCTAAATTAGTGACCACTAACCATTATACATTGTGGAACCAGAAAGCAAATCAGGGACCACAAAGGTGCAAAGCAAGCAAGTTGCCAGGCCTTATGAAGATGTACATGAATTTAAGATGAAACTGTAAGTTTGCAAGTTTCAAAAGTGTGTTTCAAGTTGTTACATACTCTTAGAAAATTACTTTTTTGGCACTGCTAAATCAGTTAAAACTCTGTGTGTGTGTGTGTGTGTTCCTTGCTACTTGACATATTATCGATAATATTAGCCAATGAATTAGACCACTATTTCAAGGGGAAATATTGAGGTATGACTTATCTATAGAAACTTACCTTCATGTATATATATAAGCCTAGATAACTAAAGTTTTTGAATGGAAATATAGCTAGTTCATAACAGTTAACTATTGCAAAATAGTTTTGGTTTCTACCCATCCAATTTATCAATAAAAAGTTCATAGTCTATGTAAGAACTTCCAGTGCTGTACACTTTAACCTGTGAAACTGTACTTAACATGGTCATATTTGCCTAATTCACTCAAAATATTCATCTTTATCAAGTGCTGTGATATGAAAACAGTGATCTGAAATTGCACCAATTAAGACATGGTCATGCAAATTAAGTACCGGTACTCTTAAATTATATTCAGGCATATTGGGACCCAAAGGTTTTATATGGAGTCCCTGAAGAAAAGATCAGGGACTTCTTTTTTTTTTTCCTGTCTGATTTTCCATCCTCTAAAACTTACCATATTGGATTTCATGAATCCTGAGATTTTGAGAAACAAGATGCTATTCCAGTGGATCCTTGTAAGACTCATGCCCCTATATTATGCTCTATACCTAACTCCATGCCTTTATATAATGCCCCATACCTAACTCCGTGCCCCTATATAATGCCCCATACCTAACTCTGTGCCCTATATAACCCCCTATACCTAACTCCATGCCCCTATATAATGCCCCATACCTAACTCCATGCCCCTATATAATGCCCCATACCTAACTCCATGCCCCTATATAATGCCCCATACCTAACTCTGTGCCCTATATAATGCCCCATACCTAACTCCGTGCCCCTATATAATGCCCCATACCTAACTTCATGCCCCTATATAATGGCCCATACCTAACTCTGTGCCCTATATAATGCCCCATACCTAACTCTGTGCCCCTATATAATGCCCCATACCTAACTCCATGCCCCTATATAATGCCCCATACCTAACTCTGTGCCCCTATATAATGCCCCATACCTAACTCCATGCCCCTATATAATGCCCCATACCTAACTCTGTGCCCCTATATAATGCCCCATACCTAACTCTGTGCCCTATATAGTGCCCCATACCTAACTCTGTGCCCTATATAATGCCCCGTACCTAACTCCGTGCCCCTATATAATGCCCCATACCTAACTCCATGCCCCTATATAATACCCCATACCTAATTCCATGCCCCTATATAATGCCCCATACCTAACTCCACCAATCCTTTACCTTTGTAGTATGAAATTAGTATAGGTAATAAAATAGTAGACATATTAAACTAGAGGGAGGACGAGCAATCCTTATGTAAATATACCACCACCCTCCCGCATCCTACACCTAAGTTAACTCATTATGGAAAGGAGTCTACAGTAAAAGAATGCTCATAACTCTTCTGAAAATAGGAAGCTATGGTAGCTCAGTTGGTAGAGCATCAGATTTTTAATCCAAGGGTCACTGGTTCAATACATGCATAGGCCAGCCTGGGTTGCCTGCCTCAGCGTGTTCTTGGGAAAGGCCCTTAGTTCCCATTGCCTCAGCATGATATAGCCAATAATGTGTTAAAAGAGTCATTCAAAACAAACAAAAAGAACACATCTTCTAAAGAAAGTGCGAGTAAAATGATGGGTTCTAAAGACAGTGTGAGTAAAATGATTGGTTCTAAAGCCAGTGTGAGTAAAATGATTGGTCAACATTCTTATCTTTTGATCAGCATAATATGTACTAGGTTTTACAGAAATCCACTAACAAGAGGCCCAAGTAGGCCATGAGATTGCTCACTTGTCTGAAATCTGCCCAGTAGCCAAATGCAAGGGCAGTTGGCCAAGAAATCTGGTTCAGCAGGATGCTTTCTATTGAAATTTCTTCCAATGCACAGTTTCAAGGTTATAGTTTTTCTATTTTCATTCATATTTGATGGCACATCAGCATCATTGGTCCAATATTGAAAGGTTCCTATACCAGGACACTTTGTGTCAAAGTTGGTCAAATTCTGTTCAGGAGTGTTTTGAGATAAAGTTGTGTAAATGCTTTTCTACTTTTAGTGGTGGATTGGCATAATTTTTACAAATTTAAAAGTTCTTTATGCCAGGATGCTTTCTGTAAAGTTTGGTCAAATTCTGTCTAACAGTTTTTCAAAAGAAATCATTTGATTGTTTTTCTTTTTTTAGCAACAGTGGTCATATTTGATGGTATACTAGCATCATTTATAAAACCTGAAAGACCCCTATGGTCAAATTTTGTTGAGCAGTTTTTGTGAAGAAGTCAATTAAAGGTTTTTCTGATTTTAATAATAGTGGCCATATTTGAGGGCAGATCAGCATCAGTTGTAGGAAATTAGAAGCCCTCTATGCCAGGATGCTTTCTGTCAAATTTAGTCAAATTTACTTGAGCGGTTTTTGAGAAGTTATTTAAATGTTTTTCTATATTTAATAATGGTGGCCATAATTGATGATGGATTGGAATGAGTTGTACAACCTTGAATGTCCTCTATTCCAGGATGCTTTCTATCAAATTTGGTCAAATTCTGTTCAGTGTCTTATCAGAAGAAGTTGTTTAAAAGTTTTATATTTTTCATAACAGTGGCCATATATTATGGCAGCTAGATGGGCATCTTTTGTACATACATGTACTTGAAAGGTCTTCATGTCAGGATGCTTTCTATGGACTTTTGTCAAGTTTTATTCAGTGGTTTTGAAGATGTCATTTTGAGATTTGTCTATTTTTAGTAACAGTGACCTTTCTGAAACAAATTCGAAAGGTCTTCATGCCAGGATGCTTTCTATCAAGTTTTGTCAAATTCTGTTCAGTGGTTTTAGAGAAGAAGTTGTTTAAAAGTTTTTATATTCTCAGTAACAGCAGCTATATTTGATGGCAGATCTGCATCATTTGTTCAAATCAAAAGGTCTTCATGCCAGGATGCTTTCTGTCAAGTTTTTGGTCAAATTCTAGTGAACCATTTTGGAGAAGAAATCGTTTAAAGGTTTTACTTTTTTAGTAATGAGAGCCATATTTGATGGTGGATCAGCATCATCTGCATAAATATGAATGCCTTCTGTCAAATTTGATCAAATTCTGTTGATAGGTTTGTGAGAAGAAGTTATTTAAACTCAATGGTTTCTCTATTTTTAGTAATGGTGACCATAACTGACGGCAGACAAGCATCAAAATCCAAACAAACTGCCTTTTGGCTTCACTTGTAGATCTGGGTCTGTGCAGTTTGCAGTTGGACTTGACTTATAAGCAAGTATATGTGGTAGATGATCTTGGAAAAATCAGATCTCACAGAATTTAGTCAAATCTCATTTAATAATGTTTGTCAAATCTCTGACACTGAGTCTGGTACACAGAAAGTATCATAGGTATGCACTTGCTGTATAATTATTCAATCTGAGGGATATACTGTACAGCATTCCATAGGTATAACTCTGTCCATGAGGTCCATGGATTGAAAGTATACTGCCTGTTACTGTACAGCATTCCATAGGTATAATGCTGTCCATGAGATCCATGGATTGGAAGTATACTGCCTGTTACTGTACAGCATTTCCTGGGTATAACGCTGTCCATGAGATCCATGGATTGGAAGTATACTGCCTGTTACTGTACAGCATTCCCTGGGTATAACGCTGTCCATGAGATCCATGGATTGGAAGTATACTGCCTGTTACTGTACAGCATTCCCTGGGTATAATGCTGTCCATGAGATCCATGGATTGGAAGTATACTGCCTGTTACTGTACAGCATTCCATAGGTATAACGCTGTCCATGAGATCCATGGATTGGAAGTATACTGCCTGCTACTGTACAGCATTCCCTGGGTATAACGCTGTCCATGAGATCCATGGATTGGAAGTATACTGCCTGTTACTGTACAGCATTCCATAGGTATAACGCTGTCCATGAGATCCATGGATTGGAAGTATACTGCCTGTTACTGTACAGCATTCCCTGGGTATAACGCTGTCCATGAGATCCATGGATTGGAAGTATACTGCCTGTTACTGTACAGCATTCCCTGGGTATAACGCTGTCCATGAGATCCATGGATTGGAAGTATACTGCCTGTTACTGTACAGCATTCCATAGGTATAACGCTGTCCATGAGATCCATGGATTGGAAGTATACTGCCTGTTACCGTACAGCATTCCCTGGGTATGACGCTGTCCATGAGATCCATGGATTGGAAGTATACTGCCTGTTACTGTACAGTATTCCCTGGGTATAACGCTGTCCATGAGATCCATGGATTGGAAGTATACTGCCTGTTACTGTACAGCATTTTCTGGGTATAACGCTGTCCATGAGATCCATGGATTGGAAGTATACTGCCTTATAGTAAAACTGCCCTAAAATGAAGTACAGGATAAATATAATTTTACTACTACATAATAAAATGGCATCATAACCATACCTGCCTTATAACAGGAACCATGTTATAGGGATCAGACCACAAATTCATTTCCCATAGAACTTAATGCTAACATATTTTAAAAAAGTAATAACTTCTGCATTAGACTGGCATACAAACCACACATACTTCCATTCATTAGAGTTAGAGAAATCTCTTTCAGCCTTGAAAAACAGGTGTTCTGTAGCATTTTTTTAATAGCTCAAACTGCTAAACAGGGGAACCGCTTGATCTGCACCTAATAACATTACTTCACACCAAAAGTTCATAAACTATTTTGTCAGTAGGAAATTAAGTACAGGATATGAAAATAAAAGCAAGCATTTTGTTGTCAACTATAGTATATAGACTGAAGATTGTGAAATTAATAATGGAAAAAAATTAAATCCATTTGCTAGCCAATGGGTGCATTTTGAACATGCAGTACTCTATACCTCCCCACCAGTAGACTGGTTCTCTGACTGTGAAATAATTAATGGTCCAATACCTATAATGAAAATCCCAATAGTGAAGTAGTACTGTACTGTACTAGATATTGGACATGTCCTCTCTTTTGCAGTCAGGTGTGACTTTAGCCTAAATCAGAACAATCAGATTCTTATTTATATCTGTCCTAGCCTTAAAAGTAAAGATGATGCTCAGACTGTTTTACCCATCAGTGCAAGCAGTATTAAATATCCTTGTTTTTTTTCTGATCAATTTGATTTATGGTACAATTAAATTCTTTCTTTATACATGTAGCATAATGTATGGTACAGCTCTACTCAGCTGACTTCATCAAAATGTTTTTGAAGATGCACATTGTACTCAGCTTGTATTATTTTAATTTAGGGTGCTGTAATTTAATCCATATTATCACAGGTATAACAGGAAGAATAATAACAAAATGGAACAAATATAAATAATCACACATTCTGAATGGATAGAGTACCTAAATTACCTATATATAATCAAGCCATTTTGTACATTGCATTTTTAATTTGACTGCACCCCCCCAACCCCTAAATAACTACTACATGTATCAGTGTTTAATCTCCTTCCTCTTTAGGCTTTTTTTTAACATGCAAAGCTATCTCTATAGGTCAAACTTCTTTTTGAAAAAAGAAAAGAAAAGGAAAAAAAAAAACTAAATGCAAGTCAATGTGGGCTGCCAACTATGTGTGATATTCTTTAAAATGATTTGGCCTCCAGTTTCCCTGGTGATGCAGTCAGCTGTAAGACACAGACGACCCACCCTCACTACATATCAAGGTAAGATAAGATTTATAGTCGGCATGACTAAAACAACAATTTAACATGATTTGCAAGACATGCAAACATAGCATAATACATTAATACAGTGAGACAAATCACACTGCCCATAACTTAAAATGTAAGCAAGCAAAACTTTATATGAGGCAGTATTTAAAAGTGAGTTTAGTATTTATTTAACTAAAAAAAAGCACAGGTAAGCACCTGATAAATGCTAAACATTAAGCCCTAAAAATAGACATAACCAATTAAAAAGTCTGGATATCTTTGCTATATGATTGATGTTTATATAATATTATAAATATTTTAGGAAATTATAAATGTTTCTTGACTTTAATATTTGCTTAAACCTTAATGTTAACTATAATGTTGACATGTTTAGCTATTGTCCTTAAATTAGGTTGTTTACTTAGTTTTTGAGTTCAAGGACGGTTTTGGTAAACAAGTTGTTGATTCAATTTGAGGTCAAGGTTGATTTTGTGTACAGATAAAACTAGAATTTCCCTTAGAGTTGTGTGTTAAGAGTCACATACACCATAATATTCTAGAACATTCTGTCATGTGACCTATCTTTATATATACCATGTTTAGTGGACAGCTTTTCAGTTTCAACCTTAACATCAGTCTTTAAAGAGCCAATACAATTGTAAAAAATCTTTCCAAATTCAGAGAGAGGAATTATTTAAAATATTCATCGGATTATAAAAGTCCTCATAGACTTTTGGATTTGGGATTTTGAATTGATGATTTTGGGATTTATGTGAACTTATTTAAAGATATTCTGGAGTACTTCATTTGGCACATCAGTACATTAAAGACTACTGACACATCAGGACATTAAAAACTATTGGCACATCAACACATTCAAGGATACAGTCATTCATTCAGAACATTCTATATTTAGAACTTGTGATTAGGACACTTAGGATTATTGGATTATTTGGATTTTAATTCACGTTACTGTAAGTATCTTTTGAATTCTCACTTTAATTGTCTAGAAATAAATTGTTTGTTGATTTTTACCTGATTTGTTGGTTTCACTTTCTTCCTGTTACATTTTTTTAGACCAAAGAGTCATAACATCTTTAACTAAAAGGAAGCACAGGTCAGAATTAGAAGCATGCTGTGATGCAACTTGAGCCTTACTTACCAAAAAAAATAAAAAAAGGGAGGTAATAGCAACTGTAAGACACTTGACAATGCATAAAACAAAACAGTAAAACAAATGGTAACACAAATATCCATTTTTGTCATCATGGCTGGAGGGGGGTGGGGGTAGGAGGGTTATTTGCAAATATTAAATCTTTACCATTCCAGGATAAAATTACAGATTACAATGAACTGAAATTTAGTTCCTCTCTAAAATGAATTCTTGTTCATTCCAGAGAATGGCAACTCCACATCTTAAAGATATTTGTACCATACATTGAGGTTTTAATTCTTGGGACATCTAAAATATTTGAATATCTAAAATAATATTTATTGTTTTTAAAACAGAGCTGATCATCCAAACATTAGGGAGCAATCCCCTTTCGAATTTTAAAAGTCTCCAAGGCCATTAACCCAAATCAATGCACTATCAGAACCCAAATCTATGCACTATCAGGTTAGCATTATTGCCTTTAAAGTTTATATTATAACTGCTAATGCAATCATCATATACAAATCTCGAATAACGCTCTTGTATTCTTTTCAAGTTTAGTAGTGTCCTTAACACTGCAGAAGTGCTAGGCAAAAGGACAGAAGCTGAAATTGAAAAAGATAAAGGTATGTAAAACTGTCAGTTTGTTAAGTCTTGTTAACTTGACCAATACATTTTAAGACAGTTGTTAAGTCTTGTTAACTTGACCAATACATTTTAAGACAGTTTTGTTAAAGCTTACCAACAGTTTTTACATCTGTATCAAATTGCAGTTGATAGTTAATATCAATTCGTGGCAGTCTGACAATGTGTTCACAGTTTTTAATGACATTGTTTATCTTAAATACAAGTTTCATACTAAATATTTTCTTACTCACAGCCAGGGTTCGATTGAATTCTTTTCACAGTGAACCAGTCGATCAGAACCTTGGACTCTTTCCCAAGTCATTTAACGAGTGCGACAATATAGGACTAGACTGCCCACCGTTTGCATTGGTAAACTAACATGCTGAAGGAGGGTTGCCATTGCTCCAGATAAGAATTTAACAAATTTGTTATTTTATTCCCTGGTTTGGAATTTTTTTTGTTGTTGTTTAATTCGATGGGTTATTTGGTGAACACAGCAAAACACACAACTCACGCTACAAGAGTGATTGAGTCTTAATAATCAAGATGTTTATCGTGCCTTTGTGATTTCGTCAAACAGCTTAGTGACGAAGACTACCGTCTGGTGCATTTGATTAGATTGTTCTATTTCAGCCACTATGTTCACAGTGATCAAGTACGTCTCTGTCCTCTGTTTTGACACAACTTTGTTTTGACTCACTGTTATAAACTCCCAGTTCTTGATCAAGAGAAAAACATTTTTCAGTGATGTCATGATCACAACATTTGTTTCAATGGTCAACTCTAATTCACATGGACAGAAACATTTGTCGAAAATTCTATCATTATCAGTTGTTAAAGATATAAAAAAAAATTCTCACTAATTCTCTTTTTTCAAGCGTGTAAGTCCACATAAAAATCCTTATTAACTATTCTGACGGGGAAAATCAACTTCCCGCGATAACAGGCACCCATCTACGCACTGTGCACCATCACATCTAAGCAAGCTTTGATTCCCAGTGAACTAATGAAGTTTGCTCAACATGCAATAGCGACGTGACAATTGAAACACTCTCTACCGTTTCCATCAAGTCGAAAATGAAACCTCAGATGTAATTCGCCGCCATTGAAAACGATATTCTTAACTACTTTTGTTCACATGGCACAACCAATCGGATCGTCCTCGTCTCTCTCTAACGCGAGTCGAATAACTCTCTGCGAGAGACTCGGAGGTAATTGTAGTAGTATTTCCCAAATTGGTAAATTATTGGCGGGCGAACACTCAGCTAGATGTGCGAAGAACAGAGTCTTATAACATGAAAATAACAGTTGGCGCCGTTTCAACAATCAATGAAATGTGAACACATTTAAGTTTTAATGTTCTTCTTGCAACTTTGTAATGAAAAAATCTTTCGGTTTCAATTGTCTGCAACTATTGCTTGCGTTGCTGTTAATGATAACACGGCATCTATTCATTGTGATGTTGTGACGTTTTTATGACGTATCGTCCAACAGCCTTAATTCGTATAGTCCTTCAATCGTGCGCCATGTTTCTCGCGACCTAACGCGTAATTCGTATAGTCCTTCAATCGTGCACCATGTTTCTCGCGACCTAACGCGCTTGTTTCGAGATATTGACGTCGTCATCTGTGTCACCAGCGTTCTTAAAGAGTGACAGGAAGTATTTAATAAGTAAAATCAGACAAAATGAGATTCAAACAGATAATTTCATGTAATTTTTTTTTTTTTTTAAATCAAACTGAAAATCTATATTTTCACTAATGCCTTATTTGTGTCAGACATTTTGGCCTTGAATTTTCTATTATATGCTAAAGATAAGTCCGCCAATCACATGATGGTTTTGTTTACATATCTTGAAGAGGAAAATCCACTTTGAGAATTTATACAGCGGAATAGCCAATGTAAATATCTGGTTTTAATCATGTGGGGTTCTTATACAGCGTAACAAAAATTTACACTGGAAATGTATATTCACTATGGACTTTTTCGTTTCAGTATTATTTCATAATAAACATATATTCCACATCAAAAGACACTGAATCTATTATAATAAAATGTGTATCCATTCACCAGTGTCTATTTTTAAATTTCTCTCTCACTCTGTCGCTGTCTGTCTGTCTGTCTCACGCTCAGTCTATTGATTCATGTATTTAAATGGTAAAGAACAAGCAAGCATTAGAATTAAGGGAATTTTTTTTTTCATTTTTAAATTATTTTCTTTTAAATTTCCGAAACACGGAGACGCTATAAACTAATAATATCCATACCTTGGCATACTGGCACATTTCGGTCATATGCCACGTGACCTTTTAGTCAGTGTCACGAACCATGGATGTGCTTCCGGAAATAAGTAAACTTATACACGCTCGGAAAAACGATAATTCTAAACTAATGTACATGAATCCCCAAAAGTTTTTAACGATGATTAAACGAAGTAGATATAGTTGAACACTTTCTGTGGTTAGTTGGATAGATTCTCACAATAGTATAACGAACGCGTTAAAATTCACGTTAAGGTCACGAAATATGGCTGCTCGAGGATAATAACAAACACGGGCTTGAGGGAAATTCAAAATGGCTATTATTTACATAAGAGGATAGGTTTTTTATAACATGTGATGGCAAAGGCTGAAGATGTTCCGATTGATGTCACAATATGATATCTGAAGGAGACAAAGTCCCAATTCGAACATTGTCAACCTTTGTTGTCACAACCTATATGGTGCACTCCGCCGGAAGCAAATCACCAAACCGATCAAAAGGATGTGTATTCCTACAACCACTTCCGATGTTATCTCTTGATATGACGGCCATGTTTGAGTGATGTTCCGATCGAGCAACGTGACTCACAGCGGATATAACTGCATTCAGTAACACTGTGTAGAATGATTATCTGGGTTTTAATGTTTTATGTGGATTGTCGTCACCGATGTTCAGAGGTGGCTCTTTGTTATTTTAATTTGTGCATATTTACAAGAAAAACATACTTTTACCATATAGTTAAATCATCACCCTCTACCTTTTTTCTAATTGATATCAAAGTATTAGGCTTTTCTATCAAATGGCAAATATGCTATTTTACTTTAACAATTCATTTTTGTCCACATCAGTTTTGTTGCGGGTCTATATGTACAACAGTGTAAAAGACAGAAGTAGATTCATTTGAAGCGCGTCAAAACAAGTCACCTAAAGCATGAGCTTTCCGATAAGGGGTCCTCTGGTTGTAGGCATGCCAAGAAGAGTATGAGGGAATATATCATTAACATTTAATATGCATGCTTTACTAAAATAACTAGTAAATGAAATGAGAGGTATCACTATGAATGGAGTAACTTCTGAAAAGGTGAAAGTAAGTGCTTAAGTGCACTAAGGCCGAGGATTCCAGGATACTATCATTTCAAATATGCACAAAACATATGGTACTTGAACAAATAGCATAGTTTATATTGATCAAATGCGTCATCATACAGCATGGACTGTGCGAGCAATATACTAACATCTTTGCACTAAATGCTTAAAAATAATTGTTTTGCAAAATTGTAACGCATCAAAATTCATTATGCATTTTAGGACTAATCGTATGCTTAAAATCTGCAAATACACTGCTTATCTACAGCTCTGCGGGCTAATAACGTTTTGCACAGTGGTGGAATACACAAACTACGAGTGTGAAAATTACATGTGCAAATGTGGTTTGTTTTTGGTGTTTTACGACACAGCAATTGGAGTAAAGTCCCGTGCCCAAGGAGACACCACGGTAGAAGACTCAGGCTGATCTGATAGTAGGATTCGAACCTGCATCCTTTCTGCCACGAGTCAGGCGCGCTAACCACTGTGCCACCATGGTTACTGCCTCCTTTAATAGTCTTGTACGACATGCAGGAGGATTTTTATACATCCCTGAGCCTTGGGGAAAATATGGTAAAATAATATGGCAAAACTTTTTATCAAACTTCCAAAATTCCGGTGTTTTCCAAAACCGATTGCTTCTTTTTGGGCCTTATGAGACGGCGGACTGCATGCAAGATTTACTTATCACCGAAATTGAAGATTTGACAACAGAAGCGGTTAATGTGCAAAAGTACGCACCTCCGAAACTGAAGATTTGACAACGAAAGTGCTCCAATGAAGATGGGCAATATTACGTTTTGCAAAACACGTTAGCACACTTTTATGGAGAATTTTACTTAGTTCAAATTACAGTCAAGACGTATATTTGATTGACCTTACCAAGTCATCACAAGAAAAAACAAAGAAATGGGTCAGTTAAGCATTTTAAACTATTTTGTGTGACTCATAACATACATACGTGTCCGCCGAGATGGTCGGCGTAAGGATACTATCTAAATTTGGATAGTAGATCGCCAGATAGCAGAGGCACTTTCCTAGCGGCGATGGTGCAGAGTGAACCTTTAATATCGCACATACATACCTCTGAAAATAACTACGACATTTATCAGTTGAATATATTACCGTATGAACTCGTAAATAAGTTGTACCTTTTATATCATTGACAAGTTAGGGAAAAAAGAAAAAAAACAGCAGGGGCAACTTATCAATTCGACACACTCGGAATTTCAACTGTTTTCAGACTGGGACAGGGACATTTCCAATTATTTTTCAGAACGTGTGAATGTAGTCAAGTGGCTGCACTCACCTTACAAGCATAGCATATAATCTGTAAAGGTTGGAAGGGGGGGGGGGGGGGGCAAGAGATATCGCTAAAGCTCTGTGAACACTGAAGATGGGTGCTACCCAAGGCACAATTATGTGGTACAAAGTATATCCAAAGATTCACAGCACACTGAAACATCATATCTTGCTTCTGTTTATTATATTTACTTTATGGGCAACACAGCACATACTGAAGCAAAATTTCAGCGTAGTGCAGTGTAAATGTAGCAATTGTACTGACACCCGCAAAACCAATGAATCAAACAGAGTGAATCCGACTAGGACATACCGATGTAGTCTATTGGAGTAGGAATACCGCTGTCCGATCCATCTGACATCTTGTTTTCTTTCTGCTGAAACCTACATCAGTGCAGTGTAACAGCTGATTACTCTGTAACAGGAATCCTTCCTCTCTGACAGGTATCCAATCAGTCACTGAAATTGGAAATATATATATATATATATATATATATATATATATATATATATATATATATATATGTATGTATAAATCGGTAGGAATCCCCGTGTTGATTGTACACAGGGAACCTTTTATTACAATATCTTTGATATATCTTATAATCTTGTATTATCTTTCATATGTTCATCAGGGTTACCAAATCTTTATTGTAAACCATGTAATGTACAGTATTTCAGATTATGGGTGAAGCGACACATCAGTGCCACGTACCAGTAGGTAACGAGATAGAAACCTACCATATGATGTACATCAATACAGTAGAAAGAAATAGAGACCAACAACATATACTTATTCATGGCCGTTGAATATTAAAACTAATTTTTGTAAGGTAAGTATCATTTTGTATAGATGTGTGTATCAAAATGGCAAAATTATATGATGCATTGATGAATAGTTTAACCAGTACTTTAGATGATTCAGCCATACGGATGGCACAATCTCATATTTTACAAACAGGCATTTAGTTACCTGTAGCATATCACTGACAGGATATCGAATTTAAAAAAAAAATACACTTAGAGATCATTTTATTTTGTTCAACCAAACATTTGTTCAACGCACAGACCTTGTGTGATTCGCCCTGTCTTATCAAACATCAATAGCAGAAGGTACCATTGGCAACAGATACACCAACAAAAATAAGTACCGTCTATAGTCGCTTATAAGTCGTTTCCAACTGTAAAACTGCATCACCGAGATCTGCGCGTAATGCGCCAGCAGATCATGGTCTATGCAATTTGTTAGGCTAATCAGGAGAACAAACAACATAGACCCTGATCTACTGGCTCATTATGCGACAGCATAATGGATATGTGTTGTTTACAGTTGGATCCAACTTATAAGCGAGTACAGAGGTAAATAAATCAGTATTTTGAGATTGCATCGACATGCATATTGCAGGCTGACTACATGAACCAATCTGACAGCATTGTACGGATTTTTACCACAGGTGCGAACATATGGAGAAATAAAGATGAAAAAAGCCAAACGTAGTTTTTTTTAAAAACCTTTTTTGTTTGTGTTTATTTATAAAGATCAAAATTACATATCAAACCTAAAATGGTTGAATCCATTATCTACTGCTTAAATTTTTGCCACAGTTTCTCCCGTAATTGAAAATAAAGCAAGATGACGGATGAATTATGGAAAAAATAAACAGTGAAAACAATAGATGCCTTGATTGTTTGTGTTACTTCATTACTGTATATATTTCATGTAAATGCGTATTGTCTTCCATAACTGCGTATTGTCTTCCATAACTGCGGATAAAAGTAAGAGATCATTTGTGCGAAATATGTGTGGTCACTCTGAAAATGGCTGATTTAAAGCCAGTCTTTACATCCTTAATCAGTTCCTACGTATCGTCTACAACTCTTAGTTTAGTCTTCCGTAAAAGTTTCCTTTCATGGTCAGGACTCAGAGGTACCCCAAAGTAGCAACATACTTGAATAGTAGCATGATCACTTTAATTGTGAAAACAATTATGCCATGCATATACCACTAGGTGAAACAACATTTTCTGTACCAGGTAAGTCCAACCGGTTCCACTCTCAGATATTTCACGACACCTTATACTTTTTTGTTTATCAGACCATTCCCATACGTCACCATAGCTGTACAAATAGGGCAGTCTGATGCCAGGTACTTGTCAACATTTCATTCGCAACTTTTCGGTCAATCCTATGGATCATACCTCCAATGTATGCCGATAGGTGCCATTCGGACCACCTCGGCTATATATGAAACAAGCATAGACCAAAAAGTTGCGAATCCATCAAACTATTTTTCATTCGCAACTTCTCTGTCAATCCTACGTTGGCTGACAACTGAGTAACACTTCAGGTGATCATGAGATTGTAGAGAATCGATCGGAACATCTGTTGGCCATTTCCGCTAAGTCGAGAAAAAGCCTCTGAAGTAGTTGTAGGAATACACATCAATTTGATGGGTTTGGTGATTCGAGTGCACCACAATGTTGCAACAGAAAAGGCCGATTATGTTCTGATTGTGACTTTTGTCTCCCTCCGCCACCATACTGTATCATGTGAACAAACGTAGTCCCGAATATAGTTCTCAATGGTGGCGAATTATATCCAAGATCTCTTTCTCGACTTGACGGAAAAAAGGCCGAGGATGTTCTGATTTTCACAGTGAACTAGCATCTTTCATCTTAGTGAAAGTATTGAATCTCTGTACTTTTTTTTCCACGATGCACCGCGCCAATTTAGTCTGGTTTCCTGCTCCGTATGCTCTCTGCTATGTACTCCGTTACACGACTAACTAATCGGGAGACACAGATTTTATTAGTTACCGGCCAATGATATTAGCTTGCCAATTTATTCCGGGCACCAGCGAAAATCCTACGGTCAATCCAATCATAGTAATAGCCGAGTTGGTTCAAATGGATTGCAGGGGGGGGGGGGGGGAGGGAGTTGCCAAGAAATTTCCGGCGCACAAAATGTATGAAATTTTTACAAATTACTACGCCGACATACATCAGAGGCTTCTTTATGTTTTGCAGAAATAGCCGAAGTTGTCTGAATGAGCAATATCTCAATATCTCTGTCGGAAAAGTGTCTGACGACAAGAGTTTAGTCCCAGACAAGTGCAAGTTTTTATTCAAAAACAAAAGTTGGTTTGATCACTGCTTTACGTGATTTTTTTTAAAAACTGAGTTAATTCAGGGAACAATTGGAGAAACTGTTCTTCATAACTATTTCCTATATCATTCTCTATTAGTGTTACATAGGAGTTTGATGACTGAATGGCTACTTCTTTTACACCAGGTTATCACATAGTTTTCCTCAGCAACAATTCAATATACTGCTGTCCATTACGCTTCCCTCTTGAAACATAATAGGTTTTTGCAGACTTGAATTTGAAGATGGCTATGTATTACTTTTTTTTTTTTTTTTTTTTTTCTTTTTCCCTCAAAGTTTTGCTGAGTTATTGTGGGAAACGATATACTAATCTCCATTATATTTCCCTCAGAAATAAATAAGATTTATCCAGAATTGAGTTTAATGGCTGCATGGTTACTGGTTTTACATGAACTTTTCACAGAATTCCTCTTGGAACAATTTGACATACTTCTCTCCGTTACTTTCTTCGCAGAAAATAAAGCAGGTTCCTACAGAATTGAGTTTGATGACTGCATGGTTGCGGCTTCTACGTTATGTTTTCACAGAGTTTCCACAGGAAACAATTTGATATACGGTACTATTCTCTATTACTGTTGTCACAGGGACATTTTGCTATGCTTTTGTTACTGTTGTATCAGGGACATTTTGCTATGTTTTTGTTACTGTTGTCTCAGGGACATTTTGCTATCTTTTTGTTACTGTTGTCTCAGGGACATTTTGATATGTTTTTGTTACTGTTGTCTCAGGGACATTTTGCTATCTTTTTGTTACTGTTGTCTCAGGGACATTTTGATATGTTTTTGTTACTGTTGTCTCAGGGACATTTTGATACGTTTTTGTTACTGTTGTCTAAGGGACATTTTGCTATGTATTTGTTACTGTTGTCTCAGGGACTTTTTGCTACGTTTTTGTTACTGTTGTCTCAGGGACATTTTGCTACGTTTTTGTTACTGTTGTCTCAGGGACATTTTGCTATGTTTTTTTTTACTGTTTTCTCAAGACGTATAAAAGGCTTCTTGCTTAAATGTTGAGTTTTATGACTACATATAGTTACTGCTTTGTTTTCAAGGCGTTTCCTGATGAAAAATTTCGATATCCTGTTCTCCACTATTGTTTTCTCAGGAAATATAGTAAACTCAATAAGCAGGATTGAGCTTGATGACTGCATGGTTACTGCTTCTACATGAGGTTTCATCAGAGTTTCCTCAGGGAAAAAATATAATACTTTGTTTTCTATTACGGTTTCTTTAAGAAATATTGTAGTTTTTTTTCCCTCCAGAATTGCATTTGATGACTGCAAATATTACTATTTATATGAATTTTTTTACTGAGTTCCCTAAGGGAACAAGTTGATGTACTTATTTCCATTACTCTTACTTCATAAATATAAAGGCTTTGTTGAGGTTAAACATGTCAATAGTTATTACCTAATACGAAACAATTTGATATACTGTTCTCCATTACTTTTAAGGAAACATAGGAGGTTTTTGCAAAACTAAGTTTGATGACTGCGTGGTTACTACTTTTACATGCGGTTTTCATAGTTGGTGCAAGGAAAAGTTTGATATATTGTTATCCTTCACTGTTTTAACAGATGCCCTGAGGCAACAGTTTGATTTAATGTTTTCATTTACTCTTCCCTCTGGAAATATAGTAGGTTTGTGCAAACATGAGTTTAACGATGGCATCGTTACTGTTTTATGTTATTTTCATTAGGTTTTCTCATAGAGCAATATTATATAATATTCTTCGTTACTGTTCCCTCAAAAAGTATGGTATTTTTTTAAATTTTTTTTTTATTGAAGTTGAGGTAGATAACTGAATTTTTACCGTCTTTCTTGAATATTTGTACTGAGTCCCCTTCGGAAACAAATTCAGACATTGTTCTTTATATGATTGCTGCACTCTCAGGAAAATTAAAAGTCTTTGCAAAGACGAGTTAGGTAGTTGCATGATTACTGCTTTATATGAAGCTTTCATAGAATACCCTCAGGGAATAATCTTACATATTGTTCTCCATTTGTGGTCCCCTCATCATGGCACAATACACACACACACATACACACACACACACACACACACACACACAGATATATATATATATATATATATATATATATATATATATATATATATATATATATATATATATATATCCCCTGTTTGTGGTCCCTCTTCATAGCGCAGCATGCATATACATATGGGAGCCACAACGTTTCCTAAGTTATAAAACGGGGGCACCTTATACCGAGGTATGCTCTCACATGGCTGTACATTATAACAGTGCATAAAACACTAAAACAATTATGTAAAGCTACTTTATAATTTGTTCTCAATGAAAGGAGTAAGTATTACTGAGATATGACCATATAAGTTACTATGTTCGATACTGATCATGTACATAATGTACGTGTTTTATGAAAGAGTTGTACAGTTTTATTTTTGTTTAAATTATCAATATTGTTCATCCAATGATTACATACACTTGACTGCACTTGATACAGGAAGTAAAATAAAGTAAAGCAAATTAAGTAGCAGTTATAAAACAAAGTTTAACCAGTTTAACGAGATTGAAAACCATGACAGTACCCATATGATTATAATGGCTGCATTATACTAAGATTGAAATCCATGACAGTACCCATATAATTATAATGGCTGAAAAATACTAAGAGACTTTATAGTGAGGAACCAAGTGTAGTAAGTCTTTTGCCAAACATGTAGACGATTGCATCGTTCCTGCTTTATATTATATTTTTGACAGAGTTCCCTCAGAGGATTACGTATAAATGACAGAGTTCCCTCAGAGGATTACATATAAATGACAGAGTTCCCTCAGAGGATTACGTATAAATGACAGAGTTCCCTCAGAGGATTACATATAAATGACATTTGTGTCCTCAAATGACTGCATGATCAATGTTGCACATGAAGTTCTCGTGGCTAGACGTTACTCAGGAAGCTATTTGTACGATGTTCTAAATTACCGATTACCTGAACAAATATGAAATTGCAATGTAAAGCTCAATTTATTTCCTGCATATTTACTGCTGAACATGAAGTATTTATTGAATTCCGTCAGGAAAGTACATGATATACTTTTTACAGAAGTCTTTTCTTGGGAAATATGGTCGAGATTTTAAAAGACGAGTCACGTATATGCAAATAACCACTGATATAAATGAAGTTCTCATTAGGAAACTATAATATGTATGATATAATATAATGTATAGTATGTATATAATATGTATAATTAGGAAACTATAATATGAATAATATAATATAATGTATAGTATGTATATAATATGTATAATTAGGAAACTATAATATGTATGATATAATATAATGTATAATATGTATAATTAGGAAACTATAATATGTATAATATAATATAATGTATAGTATGTATATAATATGTATAATTAGGAAACTATAATATGCATGATATAATATAATGTATAATATGTATAATTAGGAAGCTATAATATGTATAATATAATATAATGTATAGTTTGTACATAATATGTATAATTAGGAAACTATAATATGAATTATATAATATAATGTATAGTATGTATATAATATGTATAATTAGGAAACTATAATATGAATGATATAATATAATGTATAGTATGTATATAATATGTATAATTAGGAAACTATAATATTAATGATATAATATAATGTATAGTATGTATATAATATGTTCAATTAGGAAACTATAATATGTATAATATAATATAATATATAATATGTATAATTAGGAAACTCTAATATGAATGATATAATATAATGTATAGTATGTATATAATATGTTTAATTAGGAAACTATAATATGTATAATATAATATAATACATAATATGTATAATTAGGAAACTATAATATGTATAATATAATATAATGTATAGTATGTATATAATATGTATAATTAGGAAACTATAATATGTATAATATAATATAATATATAATATGTATAATTAGGAAACTATAATATGTATAATATAATATAATGTATAGTATGTATATAATATGTATAATTAGGAAACTATAATATGTATAATATAATATAATATATAATATGTATAATTAGGAAACTATAATATCTATAATATAATATAATGTATAGTATGTATATAATATGCATAATTAGGAAACTATAATATGTATGATATAATATAATGTATAGTATGTATATATAATTAGGAAACTATAATATGTATAATATGTAACAATTTTAGTTTTTGATAACAACATGATTACTGCTTATTTGCATAAAGTTCCAAGGAAAATACTCAATGCATTACTATTTGCTTCTACAATTTAAAAAATAAAAATTAAGTTATTAGTAGTACTAGTAATAGTGCTTAGTATTTGAAAGATGTTCTGTATTTGCTCTACTTACATTGTTGCATTTTCACATGAAATTATCAAAGTTCTTAATTAGAGATAGTTTTTACACTTATACAGTTTCTCTTTCCCTGAAAAATTCCATGGAGGTCTACAAAATCAGATCAAGCTTTACTGCCTAACATATTTTCTGGGGTTATTTCATCCATTTACTAAAACTGCAAACTATATCTAGCTTTTCACCAGATGATAAGATATTTATTGTCAAAACTCAAACTAACAGGATATGATAATTACATCAATAAATCAAGCACATATATTAAAACACTTGAGAAAAAAAAATTATACTTATTACAAACTATTTTTCTTTAATATTAGTACAACGTACCTTTTTGTCACAGAGATATAAAGCATCAGAACAGTTATTTAGATGTGTTCTATGTTTTCATTCTTTTTTTAAGGTTATTCACGTTACTCATATCAATGAATTTACATTTATAATGGGCACTTGGGCAGAGCTGTAGTAACTTTCCAAATTGCTTCACTATTCCAAAGCAAGATATGCGAAGAATAGCTCCTCATACAAATAGATAGGCGTTGAAAATAACACTTGACGACATGTCTACCGTCAATGAAATACGTGCACTTTTAATGTTATCCCCGTAACATCTTAATTAGACTAGTCCATCGTCGTACTATTGACTAAAGTTATTGATAGACACAATAGTACTAACGTAAACCAATCTGCCACCATTTTGACAAGTGGATTTGCTCGTACCGGGCCCATATATGTGCGGTACGATCGGAACAACGCTCGGCCATTTCCACCAGATGGTGAAATAACATCGGAAGTAGTTGTAGGAATACACGTCAATTTGACGTGTTTGGTGATTCGCTCCTGGTGGAGTGCACCGCATATGTTACCACAGCAAAGGCCGATGATATTCCGATTGGGACTTTGTCTCCTTCAGCCACCATATTGTTCCAAGTGAACAAAAGTAGTTCAGAATATAGTTCTAAATGGTGACGAATTACAGGTTTCTTTCTCAACTTGACGGAAAAGACCGAGGATATTCCGACTAATGTGCTGATGCTACATACGGGCCGGGAACCAGGCTCCATCTTAATGATAAAACAAAAGAAATAATTCGGTTTCAGCAGCCTCGAACTATTGCTTACATTGCTATTAGTGATGATACGTCATCGACTTGTTGTGACGTCCCCGAAGCTATTATGATGTAATAGCAGCCACAGGTTTGAGGGCAGTTCAAAATGGCCAATATTTACATGCGATGCCTTTTCCAAGCATGTGACGGAAAAGTCCGAACATGTTACGATTGACTCGTTACAATTGGGTTACCTCCTCTTGCAGCTCGGATAACGCCACTGCCACCACCAACTGAAATCTGCTAGAAACTTGCAGAAAGGCATTTTCATGACTAAGCCTTGCTTTCGAAAGAATTTGCCAACAGTAACGGATTAAACAGAAACTTTAATGTTTAAGCGAGCAGATCTAGCGCTGTCAGAGTAAATGCATCGATGCTTTTGTCAAAAATTAATCGCTAAGCTAATAGAAATGACGTTTCAAAATGAGGCTGATCCAAAAGTCAAAATTTGTTTGTACAGGCAGTTTCGCTATTTATGACGTCAACTGGGGAGCAGTATAGGTTGTTAAGTAGTTTGTCAAATTTATAATGTTATTTCAAACCACCACAGAGCTAATGACTCTTAGCATTATTATGAGAACAAATTCAAATATCGAAATAAATCTTGTTATTCTGTACACAAGTTATTTCATAATTCCATTCATGACGCGCATGAGTATGCGTCATAATGTTGCAAGTCGCCTACTTAACTGGAGTGAATTATATTTTTTTTCACTCCAGTCAATAGATAGAGGATATTTGCTTGTATCTAGAGAATAACGGATATATTTCATCATGTGGGTGAAAATACTAGAATTTATCACCGACGAGATGAAATCCACCCATTATTCACTCGGAACAAGCAGATTTTATTTTTATTTTATGTCAAACGTATTGGTTAGCAAAGTGTATATCAGATTGTAGCAAAGTGTATATCAGATTGTAACAAAGTGTATATCAGATTGTAGCAGATTTCTTACGAAAATGTCAGCTGTTTAACGCACTCTGCACCATCGTCGCTAAATAAGCGCCTCTGCTATCTGGCGATTTACTATCCAATTTTGGATAGTACCCATACGCCGACCAATTCGCGGGACACTATGTATATTAAGAGTCTAGCAACATAGTTCCAAACACTTGGCCCCTTTAATTTGCTTGTTGTGGTGGCTTGCTAAGGTCAATCTAATATATGTCTTGAACGTAATTTTAACTAAGTAACAGTCAATCTAATATATGTCTTGATTGTAATTTTAACTAAGTAACAGTCAATCAAATATATGTCTTGATTGTAATTTTAACTAAGTAAAATTCTTGGTAAAGATGTGTTAACATGTTTTTTCACAAAACTAAAAATTGTCCATGCTCATTGGAGTACTTCCGTTGTCAAAAAAAAAAATGTATTAAAAAAACAATCCGGGATACGAACCCGGATCTCCTGTGTTACAGTACGCCATGCTTACCCCTACCAAACGATTCACAACTCAGCATATTAAATTCTTTGTCCATAGCGTTATTGATGTCTACTGACTGGAGTGAAAATTCGCTAATTCACGGACCAGCATAAAATAAAAGTCCATAGCTGGATTATTAGTTACATTTTAGTGTACCGGGGTGTACGGAATGTTATGATTGTCTTGAATCCCATACACCATTTTTACATGGGCTGCCTGAGGAAACTGATGAGGATAAGATGGCAGGACAGGGTCATAGACACTGAGGTTCTCACACGGGCAGGCATTCCAAGCATCCACACTCTGCTGATGAAATCACAGATGAGAAGGGCAGGCCACGTCACCAGGATGTCAGAAGAGCGACTACAAAAGATCGTCTACGGCGAAGGAGGGAAAGCGATCTCAGGGTTGTCAGAAGAAACGCTTCAAAGATTCCATCAAGTCATCCTTGAAGTACTGAGTCTTGGGAAGATCTCACACAGGATCGCTCCAACTGGCAGAGTCTCATCCATAATGGAGATACAGACTTTGAACGGAGGAGAACTGCAGAAGCAGTGCAGAAGCGTGAGCAGCGTAAATCTCAGAACTGCAGCACGTCCTCTGTTGATCAAGCAAACCCAAGCGGCATCTCCTGTCAAGTGTGCCACATACGGTTCAGAACACAAATTGGCCTGACCAGCCACTCACACACTCACAGAAACCAAACCAGTTAATGATGTCATGGTCATATTCGAACTCGAAGGACGAACAACAACAACAACAACAACACACCAGTTTACCAGGGTGTACAGAATGTTTGGCCATACGACTTAAAATAAGCACAGCAGAGAATATACATTGTAATTAATTCTAACTGATAGGGGTACCTAGAGTACATTGTTGTAATTACAAATAGGTATAATCAACTGCCACTAGAACATGCAATTTATTTGTTTTTAGTTTTCAAAACTTCACCAAAAATTGACAGTCCAAAGGATCAAGAATTTGCTTTGAATTTTCCCCCTAAACATATAGTTGTAAAGTTGCAGCTACTCATCTATAACATCAGTGACCACTATGGTTTGAATAGATGAACTATGGTGCGAAGACACCTGTGCATGTGCTCTCATGTAAATTTATTGGGATTGTGTCAAATATGTTTTCAGATGTTTTCGACTGTCATTTTCAGTTGCCGTTTTATAAACTAACAAAATCTAAATTGTTTGTTAAAGTGGCAGTTCATTAAATAGTTATACCTATTTGTAATCACAATACTGTAATCACGGTACTCCTATCAGTTAAAATTAATTACAATATATAGTTTCTGCTATGCTCATTGGGAGTCATATGTCCTAAAAACAATGTGTGATGACCAAGAAGTCATATGACCCAAAAAACATGGCATAATGACCAAGAAGGCATATGGCCTAAAAACATGGTGTAATGACCAAGAAGGCATATGGCCTAAAAACATGGTGTAATGACCAAGAAGGCATATGGCCTAAAAACATGGTGTAACGACCAAGAAGGCATATAGCCTAAAAACATGGTGTAATGACCAAGAAGGCATATGGCCTAAAAACATGGTGTAATGACCAAGAAGGGATATGGCCTAAAAACATGATGTAATGACCAAGAAGGTATATTAACCTTGACAACGTGCTAGCATACTCGTTGTCTTTGCGTAGCCGTCTCGCAATCTAGTAGGCCACTGCACAAACAACTCGTCCACCCGACACACACACACACACACACACACACACACACACACACACACACATACAAATACACACATATATAATAACACAATAGCCTGTAAGTATCGTCTACACTTTGATGCAGAAGACCATACAGTTCAGTGCTTACAAATTACAAGAAAATTCTCCATTCAAATGTCGAAGCAACAGCTGCACATTCTACGTGGTGCATTCATGCATTAGGATATTAATGCCGCACTCTTTCTTCAAAGTACTTCCAAAAGAACTAATTACAAAGATGGAAAACTCTTTTGCTACCGCCTGTGAGGTGGGTGGGGTAAACATTCTTGAGGCTATGCGCTCGTACGTGCATGCACAAGTGATTACTTATGTACACGTACCTTCGAACGGCATGAAACTGAGGTTAAAATGTATGTTAAGTCGATGTAACGGTATCATTAACCATGTGACAGTCAGGATACCTTGTGTGTACCGATAGTTAGTTGCGCAATACTAAAATAAATAGTAATCATACGTGTACTTTCTGAAATTGTATATGGGGAAAAGATGACGAATCTAAGTCATACATAGAATGCTCGGGTTTCTAGAAATAGAGTTTTCTTAAACTTGATCCAGTTTGCACGTGATATGTAAGTATTCAAATTGAAGCTGACTACGCCCTTTATTGTCTCTTAAAGGTGCGTTGTACTGCACGTTTTTTCCCCAAATGAATGAAAGAGATATGGTATTAATAAATACGGTTACATTTCAAAGGAAAACGAACTCTATTTTTATATGTGCCTTTTTTTTTTACTAGTCATATGTCTGAGGTTGTATCCAAGATCCAGAACCTATGCAGCCATCTTTGAATCCTAGTCTATTCATCATCATAAAAAATGAATACCAAAGTTGTAAATACGACCACTCTTTAAATCGTAATAGGAAAAGTTTAGATTGCCCTGGAAACCGACTTACATACGCATGGACGAACATAGAGAGAGAGAGACTTGACAAGCAAAAGAGTTGCATAAAACACAAACTTTCAATAGAAATGTGTCATGTACTGCAATACTGTGCTGGTTTTTAACATTTGACCCTGATTATTTCTTTCCCATAGGATACCGAATCACCGCTTTAATTAAGCGTGCATAATAAAAACATTCAAGAAATATGAAAAAGCAACATACAAAAAAAAAAAAAAAAAAAAAATGTGCGTCATGTCATGTTACACCGTACTTTAACATTTCACATACTGTTTGCAAGTTAAATTGGGTCAATAGTACATTGATAGTGCTTCCTTGTTGACACAACACATACATATAGACTTCAGTTAATATGGAAATGTACTAGCTTTAAAGTTTAAGTGGAATGTAATCCTAGTACATATTAACTTCAAATAAACTTCTATTATTTGACTCCTACCTGGTTTTCTTTTATATATTCGGTCTAATTTATGAAAACAGCACCGCAAAAGTATCCATACGATCCCTACTCCATTGGAGGGTAATACAGAAATGTGCTGATATATAATCCGTCAAACATTTACATATCCGTGAAGATCAAGATTTACATAACATGAAGGTAACATCATCATCGTCGCAAGCCACGGGAGACAATCCGCTACGCTCGTAGCGGATTGTCTCCCGCGGCTTGCGAGTGTGGCAGGTATAAATATCCTATTTTTACCACCACGTGACGGTGTTTGCTTAACATTACGAATAATCACACGTTAAACAAAAACTACCCCATTATATGGATGGGAATGTGCTGGTCATAAAAGAATAAATAGCTGGCACAGACTAAGCCCCAAAATTAACAGCTTTTTGAACTGCGAACGCACAAAACTGGACTTGCGTGTGTTCGGTGACGGGGTCTTAAGTCAATCGGGGCGTGCCAGACATCTCAAGAGGGGCTCAGGTTGAAAATTTGGGGTCTTTTGGGTCAGATTCTATTGAGAAAAGTGAGTTTTTACTGCGGCACATACACATGCAATTGTCTAATGGCAGTGCTCCCCCTACCCTCCACCCCTACAAGGTATTACGCCAGCACATCTGAGTCTATGCTGTTCAATTGAAATCACAGAAAGAACGAAGGTCGACTCAGATCTGCTTGTCCCATTTTACAGTTAGCGATGATATTTACGAATAGATTTGTATTTTGATTACAATTTTATATTATGCAACAGCATGCCAGGAAATCATAAAAAAAACTCTTGAGTTTGAACTGGAGATTCTGTTTCGATCAATCACAAATGATGTTACTTCTGAAAGATCGTTTCTGATTTTCTGATAGTGGAAACTCAATCTCAGAACCAAACTCCGAGTTCTGAAACTCAAGTTTTTGAGACTGATAGCTTAAACTCAGGCTCAGACGTTGCATGATTTCATGGCTTGGGTTTGGGCTTGAGATTTTGGGTCAACCAATCACGAAGAACTTTAGATTTGTTACTTCACGTTTGATTAACTGAAAATGAAACTCAATCCCCAACTCAAGCTCAGAGTTTTATGATCTCCATGGTCAGGCCCTGTATTCGCAAAACATTTTGGGCATGTAACTCAAGGTCAGGCGCAAAACCCCAAAATTAGATATGACATCTGAATTATATTTGGGTCAGTAAAATTTAACAGTCTAGTGAGTGACTAAAGTGTGGAAAATTTAGAGAATTCTATGTGTCTAATTTCTTATAAAAGTTGCACACTGTCAAAGTTTTGTTCTTTGGGCTTGAGCTTGAGCCTGGTCATGAGATTATAAAACGTTTTAGTTGGAGATTTTGTGTCAGCCAATCACAGAGTCCATTCCTTTTGAAAACTTACTTTTGATTGACTAAAGATGAGAACTGAATCTCAAACTCGGAGTATTATGATCTCCATGCCTGGAAATCATATAACTTTTGAGTTTTAGTTTAACCTAGAGCTTCATCGTCAGTCAATAGGTCTTATTGACACTTTCTATGAGGGATGTCCATTTGCGTAAGGTCATAGGTCATTCAGGGTAGAAATGCATTGTGGTCATTGGGGTGTTCATTCATATTTGTCATAAAAATTATTTAAACAACAAAAATGCAACATACACTTTTATATAACTTGCCTAAAATCTGCATTGTTTACACATGTAGCTGTCAAAATTCTTTCTAAACGGAGTCAGTTTTACTCCGAATGACCTCTGATCTTTGGAACTCTTAAATTTGTAAAAAGAAACATTGTGAGTGATGTGTCAATTCATTTATTAAAAATGATGTTACAGAAGTAAATTTACCCGTGACTGGTTCAATAGGCACAACTCTCGCATTCAAACTCTAGCTAAAGTGTTTATTGTACAGTATTCGCAGCTGGGCATGCTATACACGGGAAAACATGATACAAGCATATTACAAGGGTAAAAGCGCAGTACGGTAGATATTCCGATTGTAATGCGTTGTTCCACCACTATCTGTCAAGGCAAATTTCATAAGTTCCGGTGTTTTTCAAAACCGATCACTTCTATTTAGGCATTATAGGATCACGGACTACATGCAATATTTACTTACCTTCGAAATTGGTGAGCTTGAAAACGTGCAAAACCTACGCACTTCCGAAACTGAAGATTCGACAATAGCAGTGCTGCAATGAGCATGGGCAACTTTTCATTCTGAACACAGTTTTATGAAGAATTTAACTTAGTTCAAATTACAAATAAGACATATACTAGATTGACCTAGGCAAGCCATCATAACAAATAAAGTAAAGGGTCCAAGTGTTTGGAACTATTTTGTTAGACGCTTAAGATACATACGTGTGTCCGCCAAGCTGGTCGGCGTAGGGATAAATCAACAGACAGCAGAGGCGCTTACTTAGCAGAGTGTCTATCCATGCAGTGCAGAATATGAGGGGTCAAGGATTATCATCTTATTTTTTTTCTAGCAGATTCCATCCTCCATTCCTCCATTTCACCCGATGTGTTTTGAGAGAGAGAGAGAGAGAGAGAGAGAGAGAGAGAGAGAGAGAGAGAGAGAGAGAGAGAGAGAGGGAGAGAGAGAGAGCGAGAGAGAGAGAGAGAGAGAGAGAGAGAGAGAGAGAGAGAGAGAGCATGTTTTGGCAATTATGAGTGTGAGGCTTACTTTTAATTAGTCAAAAGGAAAATCCTTGACAACTAATTAGGGATATGATGTACTGACGTTTGAAAACTTCATACGTGAAAATGTGATCTAAAAATGAACATAAAATAAACTTGGGAACAGAACAGAATAGGTCGGTATTCACAGAGTTTGAAATGGCATGTGAATGAAAAAACAAACATCCTGTTTTGGCCAATAGAAGTTGCACGTAAGTACCAAAGGTCATTTGGAATGAGAATGACGTATACAGCTAAAAGGTAGACTTGAGAATTTCAAAGGGACCTTGTGACCTTTTAATGAAACAAATCAATAAATAGCAGTGGTAATTGGAGTTATTCAAGAGCCAACAATTTAGTTATCGCAGGTAAAGTTTAAACCATATATATTTTAAATATTGCAATGAACAAACAGAAAAAAGTACAGAACACAAAAGTAGGGTTTGGAACCAAAGTGCTAAGTTCACTTATATAAATCCACCTCCTGCAACATTGACTTTACCTTAGTGTCTTTTTTAATTATTTTTATTTATGTTGGTTTCGCGGCTCTTTTAAAACATTATTCGATATATCATGCCGAGAAAATGGAAGTCAAATGCCTTTCCTAAGGACACCCTAAGGCAGCCGACCTGGGCTGGCCTGGGCTAGTAAGCGATTTCGCCACCCTTGGATTACGAGTCCCACGCTCTACCAATTAAACCACCGACCAGCTCCCTTGTGATTTTGTCATGGATAGCAAGATTAAAACTACAATAAATCAAATTTAATGTGCTTGTTACACAATAATTAGGATTCTATCTACTATCTTAAAGAATTTACTCAATGGCCTTGACCTCCACGGGAGCAGTTAATATATTTTTTGACAAATAATAAAGTTACAAAACAGAGCGTAAACTGAAAAAGTTATGTTCTAAAGGAGTTATCAGTGGCATTTATCTTTAAACTTTGACGCCCCTTCGACAGTTCATCACCAACACCAAGCGTCTGCCACAAATATACGTTGTGCAACTCAGTTATTATGCCGAAACCGTTCATATTCTTGCGACCCTGACCTTTGTCCCTTTACCTCTTTTATCAATAGGCAACCTTTTATGCACATAAGTAACTAATATATATATATATATATATATATATATATATATATATATATATATATATATACATATATATATACATATATATATACTATATATACATATATATATATATATATATATATATATATATATATATATTTATTTATCTTTAGCCGATATACGAAGTATACATTGGAATGGAGGTTTTCATGCAAAAAAACATCAACACTCTGTGGGTCCTTTTTGTTTGTTTTGTGGATTTAACGCCCTTTTTCAGCACGTGAGAGGCTACACATGGCGGCCAGAGGTGAGATGTTAGTGATCTGTAAAGGCGAGCGCCTTAGACCACTTGGCCACCAGGGGCCCCATGGGTCCTATTTACATTGACCTTTGAAAGTTTTTCACCCCAAATCAGGGGTGTCTTCGTTGTAATCGAGAACTGCGCATATATAGCTGGATATTTGTAGACGGATCATCAGGGACAAAGAACTTAGAAACTGCCACATACCCCTTAAGTTCCACTAGACTTAAATTACGTCTGCTACGTACAGTAATGCTATTTTGTGAGTCATACAGGCATTTTGATAGTTTTTTTTATATATTTTGTTTTAGTGTTTTACAGCACAGAAACACAAGCAGATTATTTAGTGCCGAGGCAATTAAAGTAAAGTTGCCTTAGGACACACATTGGTCGCCGATGGCAGGATTCCAACCCGCACCTGTTCCTTCGCGAATCCTGCACGCTATCGACCGAACCACTACGGCTTGTGCCTCCGTTAGTCGCCTCTTACAACATATAAGAGGATTTTTAGTGAACCAGATATATCACATATACACATTTGTTGTAAGGTAATACACAAACACAATGAGAAATGTTGCATGTGTTTTGAGCGAAAATAAAATATCTAGGTACCTATCAGAAAGTATTAAGCTGCCATCGTCATTAGGAGATATTTGTATATCGTACGTGATAAAGACGTCTGTTACGTCAACAAGACGAGTTACCGACTGCAATTTGTTTCTATGAGTATGTACATATGATGACACAATGGTTTATATATGATGTCATACTGACAACTTACCACAATATTACAACCTAAGTACGTACATATTTGCTGGACTCCATGCTCCAGCTTCACAATGTCACTGGGTGTAATTAAGAGAAACTGATGTTAAACTTTGCATTATGTGTCTGGCAATACACAACACTGCAGACCTTACTGTAATGGCATAAAGAATAACTCTTACCTGTAGACAGTTATCCAGCCTAAACTTGCTCCATACTATTATATAAATGCATACTGAATACACACAAAACCCAATATATTGTAAATTTTCTCGCTTCGTTGCATAATATACAGCTCCACGGTTGTCGTGCGGTTATGTGAAATCCGGTTTGGTTTGCTCGAGGATTCCTTGAACAGTTTAACCGCTAACAGGAAAACTTGCTCATTGATGACTGAATGCTATGAATTATGAGTACGCCATACCGTGGATGTATGTTATTAACTTCCTTCTCTTGTGTCATTGGTGTGCTTCCAAACGCCTCTGCTAACCTAGCCACTGAATAATAGATATCATATCGTGCATGGTATTAGGCCTAAGTCCAAGGTACGTTAGTCAGCCTGGAATGATGATATATATATATACTCTACTAGTATATCAGCAGGTGAGAGAGGTCGAATGTAAATAATATTCATGTCGCCTGGTGAAACAATTTACAAAACCTAAACAACATTTATGCCGCTCACAATGGACTGCTAGTATATACACATAGTGGGACAACAACCTAAACCGGCAAAGTTGTCCTGTCCTTCTCCCTCCCCCCTTTTCATAATCTTTCTCTCTCTCTCTCTCTCTCTCTCTCTCTCTCTCTCTCTCTCTCTCTCTCTCTCTCTCTCTCTCTCTCTCTCTCTCTCTCTTATATATCGGTTACATCTTCCTGCAACACGATATTGTTGTAAAGATATCTTTAAAATCGTTTTTCAGTATCAGCATCAAAAGAAGAAAAGTATACAGTCCTTCAGTATATAATACACTAAAGCCCCTCCCCCCCCCCTCTCGCTTTCCAACAATAGTGACCCAGGAATTGTAACGCAAAATCAATTACATATATAATGCCTTTCTTCTATAACTATCTGAATAAAGTCTGGCAAAAACTTAAAGATAGAAAAAAACAACAACAAAAAAAAAAAAAAACAACAACAAAAAAATGCTGCTGAATTTTAAGATTGTGTGTGGGTAGATTTGGCATCTTGCCTCATCCCAGGACCTTCCAGGAGAGGGGCAGGGAATTAATAAAATACCTACTAAGTTTCGCGAATTTCCATCCAAAGGTTTACATGTGCAACAGACATACGGACAGACAGAGGGTATCACAGTGTCCTTTACACCAAAGAATGGGGTAACAATATTACACACGAACAACTATAGTGCTTTTAACCGACATTATTCTAAGGCAAATCGTATATTTGTGCCAGTAAAACAGGAATAAGCTGTAATTATAAATTGGCCCGATCAAAGTACAACATAGATAATGAGGGGAAATAGCTCCTAAAATTGAGCACGAAAAGTAAAATTATATGTAAGAAGATTCTAAATATAGAAAATTAATTGAGATTTTAATGCAATCCATAAAGTTTCCTCCCAGTTATTAACCAATCAGAAGTCATAATTCGTTAATTTAAAGAAGTGATTGACTGGGCATTGGTCCGTACAACTCCTCTAACTTCGACAGGATATCCAATTCTTAACAGCTCTGCTTTTGTTTTTTGAAAAATGTGTGTCACGAAATAGCATGAACATATTCACTCCTTAGATTTACTAAGCTTTATATATATATATATATATATATATATATATATATATATATATATATATATATATATATATATATATATATATAATGTAAAAAAATTCTGACACTGGAGTACGGACGCAGTCTGTTTAAGTTTTGAATAAAGCAAGGTAAATAACCAGATACCGAAGGATTTTCTGGTCCATACCGTCTCAGAATCATCAGTCTAGAAGATGGTGCCGTATTTAATATGACTGAATAAACAATAGCTCGGTCTCTTATCCTCTTGTTTTGTTTTCTTCACAGTGGTTTCAAAGATATCTGGCTTTCCAACTTGTGAAGAGCCAAACTTATAAGTATAAGAGACCATAGCTCCAGACATGCTTTAAAAAATGCCAAGTGTTCCAGTGCAATAAACAACTACATTAAGAGTTCTATCTCGTGCACGTACAAATACCATTTCCTTGAATAGTTAAAAATTTACGAAGAGTATTTTATTCCTTTATTATACATTTTGAGATATGTTTATCGCATCGTTATAAACTTTATAAATATAATTCTAACAGACCACTACTCTGGTCCCTCCGTCATAAAACTTGACTCAGTAGTAAATATTACTCCAGATTTGTAAATCTTACTCGAAATGTGCGAATGCAGGGTTTTGATTGGTCGGAATATTTTCGACTAAGGTTTGGAGTCGAGTAAGTTTTATCACTACGGCGCCAGGCAGGGTGCCTGTTGCTCTTCAGGGCATTTTAGGCCGGGTAAAGTCTCTTTTGAGGGCACACTCTTTACAAGAGGGTGCATTTTCATTCTCTCCAGTGATGCATTTATGATCAATATATGCACTGCAGGTGAAACATAACGATCGTTGATGCCAAGTTGGTGCCCAAAATGCACATGTAAAATGTTACCATATATTAAATCTCTCAAAGAAGGCAGGGTGCAACACCCTTTTAAACCAGGCTAATGACAATAATGATTCAAGAAATATCCCAGATGTATGCAGCAGGCAGTTTATGAAAGGTTCTTCTACACACATTAAGTACAGTCTGGAAATTCCCAAATACCCTATTACAAAAAAGTAACTATAGTATTCGCCTACCCCCCCCCCCTTTCCCGGCAGTTTGTGCCTCTCCCCCCCCCCCCAAACCAGGCGATTTAAAAAATAACAAAACGAAAAGCATCACAGATATAAATAAAATGCACAAAATTTAGTCGTTTCATTCATTAATTTATAATTTCTAACCTGATTGTCGCCAGGGGGATCATAACAATCATCTTGTTCGCGTTTCAAACCTAACGGGAGTTTTCAGTGTAAAGAATGAGCCTGCTCACTGTCATTTTCCGGTTCCTGGAAAAGTCATTTTTCGTGAAGGGTTGCAGTTCCTAGGGCTGCACGTCCATAGAAGGTAAGAACTGTCTCGTCTGCAATGTGCAATGTCTAGTTTTAATATTTCTCAAAATAATTGGACAAAATAAAAAAGGCAAGCCGTTTAGCTTTTATACACATAGGTTCAAAGAGATCTAACTCCCAAAGTTACAGAAATTTTAGGGACTATTAGGAGCTTATCGAAGACGATTAACGACATCACTCATCTTTTCTAAAAAAATAGACTCGCCCACGTAACTATGGACGCTTTATTAGTAAAGAAACGCCCGTTTGATTTGAAACACAAATAACATGACAGTGTTCGGGACCCCCTGGGGACAATCGGGTTAGAAATTATAAATTAATGAATGAAATTACTAAGTCATGTGCATTTTTTAAATATCTTTGAGGCTTTACATTTTTAAAATCGATAAAAAAAAAATGCTGGGGGTGGGGGTAGGCGAACACTATAACATATAATAATATAGTTATACATGTAAGAACAATATAGTCATGTACATAAAAATACAACAGCAACAAATATAACACTAACAAAAACAACAACCACCACAAAACAAGAAAAGATATAGCAATTCATTGCCATATCATGCACTCAACATTACAAGCGCAATTCTTCATGTATGAGGGAATACATTCTTAACTAAAATAATTCATTACAAAATATCACTTAAAACACCGAAAAAAAGATCGAAAGAAAAGAAGCAAACCATAACTAGAACACGTGAAAAAATGTAGCTGTGTAAACCGATGGCATTGTCACTGCAGTATTCCAACCTACTGACACATATCACTCGTAGTGTGTACAATTACTCAAGATATGACAGTACCGTTACTAACAAGGAAAACTCTTTTCTGGTGTTGAGGATCTGAGATTTTATGACATGTAGAAGTATTTGAAACACCATGAAAGTTCGTATACTTTATTCTTTTTTGCCTGTTTGTAATAACATCGCATTGTCAAACAAGGCACTGATAACTATTTTGCAACATAGCCTCATCCGCGAATGTGTTTTCTTAGTAATCGCAACTATGTGTATCACTCCGCTCCTCCTTGACCTATTTATCAGTTTTCTTGACCTATTTAAGACAAACACTTAACTCTCCTTCCAGTGATTTGAAATGTCATTATTACCAAGAAATTTTCATACAGTTTGCCTCTACATGAATCAAGTAGCATCAAGTCATAAGAATCCCGGAAGGAAGCTGTTGATACACATGTTCAGCATTTATCATCGGGAAGTAGACACACACGTGTGTCACAAGATGTAGGTCTTCAACAATATCTTGCTTACATTTAACATTAAGACACTGTTTGGGAGAGGGGAGAAATAGTGCAGAAACTCGTCACTGAAGAAACATTGAGTGTAGATTTCTTGGGTGATTAAGTGTTAGAATAATTGGATCCGAGGGTCACAATATTGACATTTTGTACAGGTTTAATTTAATTTCGTTTTCTTTTCAATTTCAGGGTGTCAAGTCAACTTTTATATCAGAAATATTGGAAATTTTCACAGAAATATAGGAATTCTAAACAAAAACTGCAGGAACTTTAACTTTATATGAATGGTTGCATATTTTCATGTATTTATCTATCAGTTATCAGTATGGAATTGTTCAAAACCAACAGTTTTCTTCGCAACTTATGTTACTGTTCAGTGTAACAACAAACAAGAGTCCCTTGAAGGGTCTCACGCTCTACTTGGCGAAAAGAATGTCCAGGAATTCAAGATAAGACATTTCTTCCTTTTAAGTGTTGAGTGTTGAAAACATTTCTGATATTCTTCAGTGATGACAAGATTTTAAAATAAGCTGCTGTGGTGCACATATTGGATGTCAGCTTGGCACCATTTCAATTTAGGACAAAGTCGACATCATTAGAAGTCTTTTGGTCAAAACCCCATTCAGGGGGAGTAGTGACAACAAGATTTATAAGACAGCCATAACGGATGTACGACTGGCACCATTTTCATGTAGGACCAATTAGGTATCATAAGAAGTCTATTGGTGAAATCCCCCATGTTGATATAGCCATCCATTTTGGAGGAGCAGAGATAACAATATTTTTAAGATAGCCACCATGGTGGCTATATTGGTGGTTAGCCATTTTCATTAAGGACCAACTAGACACCATAAGAACTCTTCTGATGAAAATCCCATATCAAAATGACTTTCCACTTAAGAGGAGTAGCGAAAACAAGATTTTCAAGATGGCCACATATTGGATGTCAGATCAGCACTTTTTCAATTTAAGATCAGCAAACATTATATAAAGTCTTTCAGTGAAAACCCCATGCTGATATGAGCATTCATTCAGTAGAAGTAGTGATGACAACATTTTCAAGCTGGCCACTGTGGCAGACATATTAGAAATAAATCGGCACCATTTTCAGTTAGGACTAACCACACATTATAAGAAGTCTTCTGGTGAAAACAACATGTCAATATGACTTTACATTCAGGAGGAGTAGTGATTACAAGATTTTTAATATGACCGATGTGGCAGCCATATTGGACCTCACACCTCACATCGGCACTATTTTCGTTTAGGACTAACTAGACATCATAAGAAGTCTTCTGATAGAAATCATATGTCAATATTACTTTCCGTTCAGGAGGAGTAGAGATAACAAGATTTTCAAGATTACTGCTGTGGCGGCCATATTGGATGTCACATCGGCACCATTTTCATTTAGGACCAACTAGACATCATAAGAAGTCCTTTAGTGAAAACCTCATGTTGATACTATCGTCCCATTCAGGAGGAGTAGCGATAACAAGATTTTCAAGATGGCTGCTGTATAGCGGACATATTGGATGTAAGATTGGCACCATTTTCATTTAAGACTAACTGGACATCATAAGAAGTCGTTTGGTGAAAATCACACGTCAATATGACTTCCTGTTCAGGTGGAGTTGTGATAACAAAAGTTTCAAGATGGCTGCCGTGGCGGCCATATTGGATATCAGATCAGGACTATTTTCATTTGGGACCAACTAGACATCTTAAGAAATCTGTTAGTGAAAACCCGATCTTGATATGACCATCCATTCAGGAAGAGTAGCAATAACCAGATTTTCAAGATCGCCGCTGTGGCGGCGAACATGGATGTCCGAGCAGCACCATTTTCATTTAGGACCAACTTGACCATGGGATGACTGTGTGTGTAAAGTTCCATAGCAATCCTCAAAGTAGTTTAGGAGAATTAGTGATAACAACTCTGAATGACCAAATCTCTATGACTATTCATTGCTCTTTTTTCCATCTAACTGCATTACTTTTCTTTTCATTTCATATTAACATTGTTTCCATTAATTATACTTCTAAAGCATTACATTTTAAATCATAATGACACGGGAATGTTTTAAATAATATGTATGATTGCATTTAGAAAAATCACGTGGAAGTACTAAGATTGTTCATAAGTACTAGCAAGACTCAATTTCACTTTTACATCTTACTGACATTACGACTGGATTTGAAGCATTCATCTTTAAATACTTTCTTTATTAAACCAACCATTTTTAATGGTTGGTCATAGTGACAGTCCATTCATCAGTATGAATCAATGAGACTCAACAGCTTGCTAAAAGTTTCATTATTCAGGAAACAAATTGTGTGCAATAAATTACTGAAATGTACAAGTTATGAACACTCGAAAACTAAAAATATAATTCAGAGCAAAAGAGACAGTTAACGGCATATAATAGTTACCTTAGTTATTCAGCCTTGATGATTCAAGTGATCCTGTAAGGAAACTGGAAACGAAACACTCTATTCTGCTTCAAGTGATTATAAATGTCATTGTACCAAGAAATTCTCATACAGTTTATCCCTACATAAAACAATTAGCATTCACGTCACCGGACACTCAAACAGAACATTGTTGCTTTCTAGACAATCACACAGTTTCTTTCCCTGCACCAAAACTGTTAAGTTCTTTGGACTTCGAAAGAATTACTAATAATTAAGAGAAAGTAAGCTAAGTACGTTCTAACAAAACAATAACAGCAAATGGGAGCAAAAGAGCTATAAGTACCATATTATTCACATGTTGAAAGAGGAAGTTCTAGGAGGAAGCTCATGATGTAGCTGTTCAACAATTATCATCAAGAAGTAGACACATATATGTGCCACAGGATGTGGGTCTTCAACAATATCTTGCCTACATTTAACATAAAGTCAATGTTTTGGAGAAGGACAAATAGTGCAGGAACTCGTCACTTACAGTTAATTATCTATCTAGAAGAAACATTGAGTGTACTCGCATGGGAGAATAAAAATTGCATCTGAGGGTCACAATGTTGACGTTTTATACAAGTTAAATTTAATTTCGTTTCTTAATCACAGGGTGTCAAGCCAAGTTTGATGTAAAAATTATAGAAATAAAGAATTTACATTCTCAAAAAAATATAACAACGATGTAGGATATGTATGTATATAGCAGAGTTTGACGGCACCTTACGACTATAAGGACTATATGGTGCCAATTAAAATTAAGTTCTAAAAATGTAAAAATTAAGAATTACACAAAAACTTTACGAAGATGAATCCTTCCAAATAAACGTAAACTCATAGTAATACAAGATAAAATATAAAAGGTAAAGATGTTAAAGATCTGTACAGTTTATAATAAAAAAATAAAAGTAAACAAAATATAAAACACCTAATATATATGGTCAAAATTTGTTATAGAATCTGCATTTCATCAAAAAGTTAAAGATTTTATCAGGCGGTACATCACCATAAAGTTTCTTAATCGAATTCACATAAATCGATACACTCGACAATTATGGACACTGGCAGGGTATGCACTCTGGTCGAGGTTCACGCTTGAGGATGTATGCATTACCAGGTATATGTGTCCTATACGCAATCGGTACAATATCCCCACATCTCTGCGATTTGTTCTAACTTATGGACGCCACTCTCCAATGATGGATTTCATGTTACGAAGCTTGTTTGTGGTGTTTTCTTTCCTCGTGGTTTGCCAAGTATATAAAACATACCAATTTGTATACTATTTTGAAGTCAGTATGGGACCTTCCATTCGAAAACAGGCGTCTGCAGTGCAGCTTTGGCTGCTTTATCTGTCCTTTCATTACCCTTCATATTAATCCAACCAGACAGCCAACAATTCAGAATTTGTTTTCCAGATTGCATGAGCAAATCATGTTTTTGTAAGATCTTGTATATTAAAAGGTTGCCAAACTTAAAGTTTTGCAAGGCTTTCAGTGTAGAAAGGGAATCCAAAAAAATTATGAAATTTGTTTTTGAGATGTTTCTACGTAGTTAAAAGATTTGACTATGGTTGTAATTTTTACGGTAAAAACAGAGGCTTTATCCGGTAACCGGCTGGAGATAGTGCCATGGGGTGTTGAAACAGCAGCTAGAACCTTGTCTATAACTCTCAAACCGTCTGTATACAGGTGCGTATGGTCACGATAGGAGTTTCCGATTTCATTGAATTTACTCCGAAAACCAGAGAATCTGTTGAGGATATTTTGAATTAGCAAAGATAAAATATTATTTTGCGGTTTATCACAACCAAGGTGGTGATTTTGGAACATAGAATTCTGCAGCATTTCCAACATTAATGTTTGCTGTTTCTAAGTGAGGACGAATTCGATTGCCAAAATGTAGGATGAAATTTGGTTTCTTAGCGTGCAAGACATGATATTTGGGCATAAAGACTACATCATATGCGGGATTAGAAGATAGTTTGGTAGTATACTGAAGGTCCAGTTTCGTTCGTCTGGGATAAAGTGATAGTTCATTTGCCTCAGCATAGAGACTTTCTGAAGGGGAAGTTCTAAATGCACCCAGACAAAGTCTAAGTCCCTGATTGTGTCCTGGATCAAGCATCTGCAGGTAAATTTTACTAGCTGACCCATACACAACCGAGTCATATTCAAGTTCAGATCTTATTAAAGACCGTAAATTCCCAGAGCAAGACCTTCCGATCTGTTCCCAAATCTGTGTTTGCCACGACGCTTAATAAAGACCAGGGATTTTTAGACATTTGTCTCAGAGGTGTCTGATATGTAGAAGGAAAGTTAGTTTACGGTGGAAAATAAGCTCTAAAAATTGGTCTCCTTCACAACAGGAATAAGAAAACCGTCAAGACAGAGTTTTGGGTTATCATGAATTCGATGTAGTCGGCAGAAGTGCTTACAAATAGTTTTAGATTTAAAAATTTGAACCCGTTTTCTTCTATCCATTTCTGAACTCTGTTTAGGCTTATCTGTATCTGACGTTCAACGGTATGCTTACTCTTTGATCACTATCAGATCGACATATAATGAGCAGTCAGTACCTGGATTAAGGCATTTCACCATTACTATTAATTTTTATGCTGAATAGGGTGACTAACAATATGCTGCCCTAAGGTACACCCATATCATGAGAATAGATCTCAGAAAGGGTGACACACACCGTAACTCGGAAATTAATATATTTCAAACAAAATTGTATATAAAGTTTGGTAGGCTGCCCCTTAGATCTAAGTTGATTAGGTCATTCATTATGCCGTGCTTCCATGTGATGTCAAACTCTTTCGAAAAAATATGGCAACTATATATTCTTTCCTTCTGAAAACTTCTCTAATAAGTGCTTCAAGTCTGACAGGATGGTCTATTGTGCTTCTCTAATAAGTGCTTTAAGTCTGACAGAATGGTCTATTGTGCTTCTGTAATAAGTGCTTCAAGTCTGGCAGAATGGTCTATTGTGCTTCTCTAATAAGTGCTTCAAGTCTGACAGGATGGTCTATTGTGCTTCTCTAATAAGTGCTTCAAGTCTGACAGGATGGTCTATTGTGCTTCTCTAGCGTCTGAATCCACACAGAACGTCTGACAGTAGTTTGGTGTACTCAATATACAAGAGGATCTATCATTTATCATCCATTCCATGTTTTTCAAATACAACTTGCTAGTCATATTAGACGATTGTTGGAATGGTCAGTATGATGTTTTCTGGTTTAGGTACTGGTATCATTGTTGCTTCTCGCCAACTTGCCTGTTTCCAACATTTTATTTAAAATGTTTAGTAGTGTATTGAGCGCTGTATCAGGTAAGTGTTTCAAAAGTTGAATGTGGATATCATCTGGTAAGGCTGAAGTGTCACGGGCTTGGTCAAGAGATTCTTGTAGTAATGTGAGAATGAAAGGTTTATTTTAATCTTCAGCTTTAGCAGGTTTGAAATTTAGACGAACCTTTTCTTTCAGGCTTTTGACAGGGCTGAAGATTTCAGTATACTTCTCTTGCGAGGAGTTTTTTGAGAATGTTTCGGACAATGCATTTGTTATTTCCGATAAAGTCTTGACCATTTTATCAGATTTAAAAACAAAAAATATACAGCTGCTTTTAATTTTGCCACTGGGATTTCGTTCTATTTTTCATACTGATTTAATATATATATATATATATATATATATATATATATATATATATATATATAGAGAGAGAGAGAGAGAGAGAGAGAGAGAGAGAGAGAGAGAGAGAGAGAGAGAGAGAGTGAGAGAGAGAGAGAGAGAGAGAGAGAGGGTTCAACCTAGAGACATAGGATTCTCTCTCTCTCTCTTTCTCATGATACGTACGACGAGCTTTAACTCGGTATATACGGTATTTATAAAAATTTTCAGTTGTTGGATTTGTAATGAAATATTTATGAACGTTTTTCCCATCCTTAATGTCATCTTTGCATGTATCATCAAACTATGGTTTGTTGACACGTTTAGGAATCGCCGAAGTGTTTCGTATTGTATCCCTGGCAACAGCTTGAATTATCTTTGTAAATAGGGGTAATTGGATGCACTACGTTGTCAAAACGATCAACTGTCAAATTTTTTTCCCAGGGGAACACAAACATTTCCCAATCTCCCCTGCCCTAGTCCTAGAAATTTGGAATGATTAATTCTAACGTACTTCTAACAATGGTCACTACCACAGAAGTCGGCACCAACTTCCTAAGATAAGCCAAGTAAAAGAGATATATCGTAGACGGTCAGATCTAAAGACGAGCAGGACCCTGTGGCAGGTATGCGATTTATCGTCAAAAAGGCAAAGATTTGGGTTGGAAATAAAGTCTTCTATTTTATTTTCTCTCTCGTTTACAACTTTGCAGCCCCAAAGTGTATGGTGGCCGTTAATGTCGCCAAGTAGAACAACAGGTACTGGTAAGTGTTCAATAAGATGGTCAAGATCAGACTGATTGACTAGAGTCCTTAGAGAGATACATACTTATTAAAATGTAGGAGTTCTGTGTATGGATACACGAACGGCTAAGGCATGCAACGTAGTACTGAGATTGATTTGGCTGAGTTTTATTATTTATGATCATGGGCACTCTCCCAGTCGCCTTATTTGTATTTCTTGAAAAGCTGTTATAGGTTAAGAAGTTTTTCAGATTAACTCTATTTTGTTTTTTAAAAAAAGATCTCCTGAAGGCAGATAGCTCTTGGGTCATGTTCTTGATTTACACTACTTATTTCGTCAATATTTGCCTAACCTTGGCAGTTACATTTTAATATGGTGTCAGACATAAGTGTTCCAAGTCAGTCCCGCGAGAGGGGGGTGGGGCAGGGGGTTGGGGGGGAGGCAATTGTGGGGGGGGGGGAGGCAATTGCCCAGGGGCCCAGCTATTTCTAGTAGCCCGCTGTTAAATCAGTTATAAAAATTAATTGATCTTTGCAGTAAATATTAAAATTAGTTTCTTGCAAGAGTCTAAGTTACGATAGATTACTACTAGTTGTATATGCAAAACTGTATACAGGTTTTTATATACAAAAATTAAATTAGTTTTGAGGCCCATGACTGTATTAGGCATAGTCTAAGACTTTTGTGTATGGATACACAAATGAATATTGCCTTGAAAGGAGTATTAAAATTACTTTTGCAGTGAGGAGTTGTACTATTTATGATGATGGACACCCATCTATAGACATTTCTGAATTTTTTAAAAAGTTGTTGTATATTATAAAATTCGTTTGATTAAGTCTATTGCTTTCTTTTAAAGAGATCTCCTGGAAACATACATCTGTTGGCTCCTGTTTTCGAAGTTGAAGATTTATTTCGTTAATATTCGCCTTTACAAATTCGGCAGTTTCATTGTATTATGGTGTAAGACATAAGTGATGGAAATACAGGACTTCTGGGGATTTACCCTGGCCCGGTATCGGGGGTGGGGTGGCGTGTCTCCAGTGTCCATACTCTCTAGACTTCCAAACTTATCAAAGAGCTGAATAAGATCGTCATATCCTTTTGGAAGTCTAATATCCTCTTTTCTTTAATTCTTTCTCTATTTTGTCTGGAGCATGCGCTTTCAGTGGTGCAATCGGACTGCTGCTCTTTTGGTGAGCCAAATCTAAGCGGTTTATCGCTCGTGGATCTTGATTTCTTCTGCAATACACTGTTACTATGACCAATGGAGCCAGTGGTTTGTTGCTCTTTCGTAGACTAGATTTAACCGTTTTTTTGCTGGTAGCGTTGGGTTTCTTATTGGTCATACTGTTCGATAGGCCAAGTACCTTTTCTGATTCACTCTCGGTTTGGGTGGTTGCTCGCACAGGTTTGGGAGGTGTAAAGGCTGTAAACGTGATCTCGACGTGTGGCCATGTAATGTCTGTCTGGATATAGATACAATGTGTGGAATCTTTCTTCTCCACTTTAGCTGCACTAGCACAGGATATACCGTCAGTGTTTTGTGTGGTTGTGGCTTCCGCAAACTTTGGATCTCCGGGACCTAAGGCTTTTCTCGTGTTTTACATGTTGTATTGCTCATTCTTCCTTCCACAGTCTCTACAGTAAGAGAATAGTAATTTGGCAATTTGCGCCAGCGATTTTCTCCGTGCAGGGCTGGTTTCCTCTTGAAGCCATCTTTGTGGTGGCCATATTTTGGCCGACAAATCACCGCAAAGGATTAGGAGTGAAAGGGTTGACTGGGATATTCATGAACCCGGCTTTGATCGATTTAGGTAAAGTAGCGCAGTCGAGCGTAAGAATATAAGCGTTTGTGGGAATCAATTTACCGTTATGGAGAATGTGGATTCGTTTCACTTGGGAAATGTTCTTAGATCTGAGACTTTCTTAGATCTGAGATTTTCGAGCATCTCAGTTGAACTGCAGCCATCCAAGTCTCTAGATTACACAACTTTCTAGAGGTGTTCAAATATTTATGCGGAAAGACCTTAATGGGTATCTCCACGAATTGCTTTGAGCGACGCAGGCTATTAGAGTAAGCTTTACAGCGACACTCTACAAACAATTTACCCTAAGTATGTTTTTTATTTTACATTCTTTGTCTCTCCAGAAAAGCTGTAAAGTGCTTCAACTGTCACAAACGTTGATAGCTTGGTTGGCATTTGCTTCTCTTCATTGGATTTAATAATGAGAAGAATCTTCCGAGTCACGGGTTGAATTATTTCAGATCCTTCTGAGACAAGGTCTTACACTATTCATGTTTGGTTTGTTGGCTTTCATATTACTAAATAATATTGCTTCTTCACTCGTGCTCCCAACCAGCATCGGAACCCAACAAGAGGACACAGATTTATACTAATTTCTTGTGTTTCTCATATGAGGGCTACACAGGTTCATATACTCGAGCAAAGAAGAAACCTTACTCGATTGACCTTTGTCGCTGTCACCAGAGGCCATGTCCTTTTTAAGGTTGAAGCACAACACACTTTATGAATCAGAATGGCCACGTTAAAAACTATGAAGACCAGTGAAGCTGTATCTGTTTTTAACATAGTCCCTATAGCTTAGTGTGGCTAACCAACTGATCAGACTAAAACTCTTCTGACTACCCGTCTAGTTGAAGTTGAGGAGGAAGTAGTGTGTTGCATCGGAGTGGCAGCAACCAGCCTCTCCTCTACTCAACTACCAGCATCCTCTAATCCAAGGACACTGGACATAACCCACAGCAATCAGGTTGCCTCCACTAAGCCACCTCTTACAGCATGCAGGACGACTGCGTCGGGCTTCTTCCACATCCCCGAACCCGCTGGTGGCGAACGATACAGGAATTCTATTAAAAAAAATAAAAAAATACTGGAACTATATAGGAATGACTGCATATTTCCACGTGTTCCTTTATCAATTATCAATATGGAAATGCATAAAACCAGGAATTTTCAATACAACGTATGCCACTATGTTCAATATAGCAACAAATAACTCCACTATTCTGTATTGTCAAACTCATTTATGGCTCTCCCATACCCTTTTCCGTATGATATAATTATTTTTTTTAATTATTTTAATATTATTATGGGTTTATATTATTTACACTTCTAAAGCATAACATTTTAAATCTTAATAAAGACTTGGATCACATAAATGCAAAATGTTCAAATTGTTATTTATGGTTTGAACCAATGACATACAATATATATATATATATATATATATATATATATATATATATATATATATATATATATATATATATATATATATATTGAGCGTCGCATATCGATAACAATCAATTTTACATACCTTTACCAGAGGTCTCTCTTGGGGTAGATCTATCCTAGTCACGTTCGAGTCTAACCATTGTCAGATATAAACAGATACCGTTGAAACGACTTACAACTTGAAGAGCAAATATATGATCACCAATTAAACGACATAGAGCATTACTTACAATACAAGTGGAAATTACTTTCTCTCTCTCTCTCTCTCTCTCTCTCTCTCTCTCTCTCTCTCCAAGAAACTTAACTCGTAAAGATTCAGTATTATATTGAAAGAGTTATATCCCCTAAACCATCACTACATTTTTGCTCGGTTTGTGTGGGGGGGGGGGGGGAGTGCGGGAAGGGGGTAAGGGGATTGGTTAGGTCGGGTCTATTGTATGTAAAGGTAAAGTTTGAAATTTTTGACACACTAATTTCACCAATTCCTAATTATGGATCAGAAATATGGGGATTCATTGAAGGAAATGCTGTTGAACGGTTGCATTTACATTTTTGCAAAAATCTTCTTAGAGTTAATAAATCTACCGAAAATGATTTTGTATATGGTGAATTGGGGAGGACGCCCTTACAGATCAATAGATATTACCACATCTTGAAATACTGGACAGAGATAATCTCTTCAGATAATAGAAAATATATATCTGTAATATATAATCTAATGCTTACTGACATAGAAAACCGTCCTGGAAAGAAAAACTGTGCATTGTTAGTCCGGAATTTATTCAATAGTCTGGGTCTGGGGGAAGTGTGGATAAATCAAGCTGTTGGGAATATAAATGTTTTCTTATCCTTAGTTAAACAACGGCTATCTGACAAGTTTATTCAAAATTGGCAATCAAGAATCAGAGAACCTTCAAAAGCTAGATTATATAGAAATTTGTCACAAAATATTGGCTATAAGGAGTATTTAGATATAATAACAGTGATAACATTTAGAAAATCCTTTTCAAAATAAGAATGTCAATATTGGTCATTACCAAAGAAGAAACTCTCTTAACAAGCGATACGTGCCATCACTCTCGGGTAAAATCAAAGAACACTACAGTCTGAATCGATCGATCAATTGAGCGAGTGAGAGACTGATTGATTGATTGATTTATATCTTTATTTCCTCCGTATATTACGAAGAGTACAATCGATAGTATAAAGAATACAGCAAAAATGGAAAGTAACAGTAATCAAAGGTTAGAAACAATATACATTTACAAATGATCATGCGTAAGTAAATGCATATATGGTGAACATTCATCATGGGAACCAATGAAAATTAACTTGATATATCGTCGGGTCAGAGTTTGTTTTCAGCATTTTACAAAGGTAGACGAAATGCAATGTACATAAAGGATGTTTGCAATTAATGATTCAGTGATCTCAATTTGATGTTAGGTAGTAGTTGCTGAAAATCAAAATCCAGATTGAATTCGTCATATGAACAAGTCATATAAATCGCCACTATGCTTAAAATCAAACTGTATTGTGACATCTATATATCTAGGCGCAAAAAAAATAATATATATATATATATATATATATATATATATATATATATATATATATATATATATATATATATATATATATATATATATATATATATATAATATATATATATATATATATATATATATATATATATATATATATATATATATATATATTCATATAAGCGTGTGTGATTTTGCTGTTATGGATATTTGTTTTTTAATGCTTTCCAGTTGTATTTTAATTCCCCATGGACTGCAAATAAAGTTGAGTATTATTTCAAGATTTTGTGTATATTAACTGTAATTGTCCTTATTCAATCATTCTATATATATATATATATATATATATATATATATATATATATATATATATTAATTTACAGCACTGTCAGTTATGATTATAATAGTCTTTTCAGGACACATTATCTTTGAAACAAAATATTTTCCTTTATATTCCACCATGCGGCATGACAAAAGTTTAAGTATGTATATAATTTTCCAGATAAAAAGTTTAAATACTACCGTGTCTCACTTATAGATATATATCCTAATTTTCTTATCATCATCTTCATTAATGATGATGATGATGATGATAATGATGATGATGATGATGATGATGATGATAAGTAACAGCAAGAGCCACATAGATTTTAAGCAATGAAAGAAAATTCTAATTTCAAATAAATAAATAAACAAATAAATAAATCTGATGACAGGAAATTATTTTTATGCTTCACAGTTATGAAGTTATAGTTCTTATCTAAATCCCCTATTGCGGACTGTATTACAAGAATCCATTGTGAAGAATAATATGCATCTGATATAAATATATGAAATATTAATCTATTTACTATAAAAATGATTTAGATGAATACAATAATTTTACATAAAATATTTCTTAATGTTAGGATAAATGTATTTAATGTTACTACGCACTTTAAAACACTTTAAAACACACATGACTGTAGATTAATGTTCGAAAATAGAATGTTTCATAACAGGACGAAATCACAAAATTGTACTGAATATTGCAAAATTATTTTTCACTATTCACTTTGACAGATCTGTAAGAAATGCATACTTGCCACATACCTAGCTCAGCGAGGATGCTATTTTTCTAACATTCTGATTGTCTTTTGAAATAATTAGTTGTTTTTTTATATTCTTCAAAATATTTGGAGCTGATTATCTTATATTTAGTAAAACTTAATGACCTTGAATAATGTTTAGCAGATGTTTGAGTCACATCAACTTTCATTCACAAGGACGAACCTCTGTCATATATTAGAACACAACCCTTTATATTAGAACACAATCCTTTATATTAGAAGACAATCCTTTATATTAGAACACAATCTTTTATATTAGAACACAACCCTTAAGATTATTTATATTTGATTATTATTCTTTGAAGAAAAAAAAGTCAATTTGAGACCACAACACAATCTTACTAATCTTGGTTCAATATCTTATATTATGCATGATTTTCTGATTGAAGGAAAAACACCCTCCTCTCCCAATAATTGAGAACAGGGTGTTTACTCGTTAACACTTATCCCCCCCCCCCCCCCGGAACAGGAGCACATTTGGAGTATCTCACCATATGGAAGTTTTGTGCCGAGGTGATGTGAGTTAAAAGTCTTGCGAAAAGATACACAGTGTCAGCTGGTTGAGACTGGTCTAGACAGTTTGGTTGCGAGTCTTAGCCCAAAACTACGCCACCATGCGGAGGAAGGAAATATTACTGTAATATACTCATCATAAAGATGCGTTAACAAGCAAAGTTTCAGCGGTTTTGGGGCGAAACCAAGTTTGCCTAGATGTTATAGGACTAAAGACACAGAATGTATCGTACAAATGATTAAAATAAAAATGTCATTCAAGCCCAAAAATTAGGTCACATTTACTTCTTTTTGGTATAGTTGAGTTACTCTCGGGAAGATGCATCCAAATGTCAGCTTGCACGAGTGTCGGTAAAATAGTGGACAATATATTCAGGCGTAACATGCAAATAGCTGAAAATACATAAGTCACACAAGCGTGAAATATTAGGACACTGTGACCTAATTTTTCACGGTTGAGTTAATCTTCCTGAGATTCTTTCACATACCACTTTTTATGGATGATGGTGGATAGGGTCCATGATGTTGAGGGGGGAGGGGAGGTAACAAAAAGAAAGTGTAGAAAGTGGACGACGTCAGTTTCGAAATAGAGAAGCTGATAGAATAAGTTGTTGAAATCCAGGATATGAACAAACAGTTGGGGAAGCAAAATCCAAGACTTTGCGTCACGTGACATTTTCAAGTCTGACTGACGGTTTATAAATACGTAACGAATCTCTGTGTACACAGTTGGAAGATGTGGAACAGTATTATCATCTAATATGTCCGAAAGGGTGTAAGATGAATCTGTTGACACCTTTGCTGGAAAAATTGTGAGTCTGCTGAGAAACAAGCTGAAGATATGAGTTTGAAATGAGGAATTACGTATTGCCCAACGCCTGTTCCAGTTCTTTGAGTCAGCAAACAGACCAGTGATTTGACAATTTATTTGTAGAAGAAAAAGAATGGAAACCATAATTAGAAGGCAAAATGTAAAGGGTCAGAATACTAAACCGATGACTTATTAAGGTAGCACGTGAGCATACTTCACAATATACTGTGACACGCACAGGGGTTCCTCTACCGAGCGAATCAAACACCTGCGTGAGGTTGGGCTGGAAGGCCCTTGTTTTCCCCTATTTCCAAGGACTTCCCGACAACATTCGTTGTCAACTGGAAGTTCTCGTAACGCGCCTAGACTAGAAACAATTTTTCTCTAATCAATAAATAAATTACCACATTTCACAACTACAACTTCACAATTGCATGGCTTTTCCTTGTTAGCATGCCGTGGCATGAAGCACATAACACAATTCAAACACCCAATGCAGGGAACTATAAAAATACTAAAACTGCATGAATAGAATCTTGTCTCTATTTTTTGTTTTAGGTACAGAGAGGATAAGCTCTCAAAATATTCTTTTTCTAAAATTTTACTTTTCATTATTAACCAACTATGGACCACCAAACCCGTATATACTCTATTGTATCTGAACCCATTTCTAGACTGGTTCACAGTTGTCCCGTATAATTAGTACAGTGAGTCCTAAAAACAACAGTCTGAACCGCGTTTCGCACGTGTACTTCCACCAACTGCTACAATGAAAGGCATCTCCAAACAATGGGATGACCTCTTCCCAATTATTCCATGGCACAAAACAGTAGTTCCTGTCACGAATATCTCCCACCGAAAGGCACAATCAATCAACACCTCTGAATAAAATAGGAACTACTTGGCTGCATACCCACTTATGCTAGTCTGACCCAATCTCAAATTACGAAACCTATCCGCGCCATTGCAAAGTCTCTTAAAAACTCCAAGTATGACGTCTGTTCCTAGAAATTGGCTAATTACTCGGGCTGGGAAATATTTGACCAACACCGACTTCCCATAATCAAACCACTAATCACTAAAATCTAACGAACCTATAAATGGAGACGTAAATACAAATTAAACATACCCAAATTTATTACAATACCAATGACATCACAATGCAACGCATCTAAGTCTGGTTCTTTTACTCTCGTTCTTGATGGGATTTCGATATATGAATATGCTATAATAGTAGGAACCAGTCTGATTCTTGTGTACGAATCCGCAGAGATGATAAAGTAAGGCTTAGATGACCTAGGGGTAAAATAAATTAGTTACGACATCGATATATTCTGACAGAGAATGAGCAGTGAAGAGCGTGATGATTGCTTGTGAAATGTTGAAATAATTACCTTTTTGAAAAACAATTTATATTTGTACAGAGCTAGGCGTCCAAGCGATCCAAATATCAGTTAATAAAGTTGGTGTGAATTTTCTTGTGCTGCTCATAATTGAACATTTATCCCCAAGTAAGGGTCATTGCATAGAAATATGTATCCCCAAGTAAGGGTTATTACATATAAATATGTATTCCCAAGTAAGGGTCATTACATAGAAATATGTATCCCCAAGTAAGGGTCATTACATAGAAATATGTATCCCCAAGTAAGGGTCATTACATAAAAATATGTATCCCCATGTAAGGGTTATTACATAGAAATATGTATCCCCAAGTAAGGGTTATTACATAGAAATATGTATCCCCAAGTAAGGGTTATTACATAGCAATATGTATCCCCAAGTAAGGGTTATTACATAGAAAAGTATGGGAAAAAGTACCATGTCCCCAAGTAAGGGTCATTACATAGAAATATGTATCCCCAAGTAAGGGTCATTACATAGAAAAGTATGGGAAAAAGTACCATGTCCCCAAGTAAGGGTCATTACATAGAAATATGTATCCCCAAGTACGGGTCATTACATAGAAAAGTATGGGAAAAAGTACCATGTCCCCAAGTAAGGGTCATTACATAGAAATATGTATCCCCAAGTACGGGTCATTACATAGAAAAGTATGGGAAAAAGTATCATGTCCCGAATTGTTGATAAAATAATAGCTGAATAAATATTTGGAAATTCATCAAATTTGCACAGATTGAAGATCATACAATGCATAAAGAAAAATGTATGTTGGTGAGTTAATTTTTATTCGGTATGACACAATTAATGAGATCACATCAGTTTTCCGTAACATAGCGCCTACGCAGCTGATTTGCGGCAGGTCGTAAATCGCTACTGATTTCCAAGGTCTCGTATACTATATTTTCCTTGGCTTTATAATTTTCTCTCACACGACTATTTTGCGAATGTTAAAATTGCATTGGCAATTTTGTTACAAACGTCTCAACCACGTTACTTTAAGCCCAGTCTCTACCAAAGTTATGTCGCTGATAACTGCATCATACATTCGGTGCTCTTGAAACCGCAGATAACGATCAACTGCCATATTTGAACAAAGGACAAAATGTCGTACTTTTTACCCAATATGCACCGTCACCATGTGAATCTACCAACCAGTCACTGCAGCAGTCGGAGCAACCTCAGCCTTTTCTGTCCAGCCAGAAAGAGAAAATCTCGATGTATAAGACAGACTGATCTCCCCATTTTGGGGGAAAAACAAAAACCAAACAGCACAATTCTTGCGCAACAAAATAGTAATATGTTATGTTTCCTAAACGTTAAACCGGACAAAACTGTCCGTGACCTATCTGATATAACAAGTAGGCCCAAGTTCGGACAAACACTTCCGAGGTGTTATTCTTTGCAGAAAAACCCGGGGTGTTTCGAATGTGCAGTTCAGGCGGAGTTTCCAAACTAGGCGTTAAGGTAATGATATAATTGTTGTGTGAATGACGTCACTGACTAACCTAAAGTGTATGTCAACGTGATCATGTAGGCACATTTATTCAATTTAAATAAAATATCAACTGTTGTTCTAAAATGTAATACTAATAAAGTTTAAACAAAGTTTATTCAATTCTGGTTGTTGAATGCTCTGCGCCTTAAATGTCATAAACAAAATATATAAAAATTCAGATGAAAATTATTGGTCGCAATGGACTTTTAGAGTGATGGCTGGATAATAAACCGAGTCAAGAAAAGAGGACGCCGGGTCTATCATAACATATAACAGGGTAGTGCTGTATTTTTCCAGCACGCACAGATTCATTGTGACATCACAGAGCGCGACATTCAATCCAGTTTGTACTGGATCACACCATTAGGTTGACCTCGTCCAAAACTGCCCAAGTACTTAAACATTGATTTTGCCGTATGTATTTCTCGGGGCGTATATATAATGATCTTCCATTGAATATGGATGTATGACGATCTAAATAAAGTGAATAATCGCCATTTAAAGGTATGTGTAATCAAATTCTAAAAAAAAATACACCCATTACTGAAATAGTCGGTACTGAACGCCTGACTTGTGTGACTTGTACTTTAGAGGGGGACAGCGGTTTACCAGTTTAGAGGGGGACAGCGGTTTACCAGTTACCAGCCTATGGTATTGGCTTTCCAACTTAGGTCGGTACCAGATTACCAGAGTAGATTCTTCGCATAGGTAGTAAGTGACGTCATATCGACGACGTCAAACTGTTATAAACACTTCATTTTGAGCTGCGCAGGAAGTGTTAATCTGATAAAATTGTACTTCCTAAGAAGTCCATATGTGTCAACAAAAATAGTTAACACATTGACTATGATATCATTCAACGAAACATCTCGCGTGGCTTCGTGAGTTCTCTTCACTGGGTGATTAAGACAGACCTCCTGCTTCGGCGTAGTTATATAAAAACCTCCGAACGTCTGAAAGGCATATTTCAAGAAGTTCCATAGATACGTACCGTAGACCTAAAAATCTGAAGGACCATCTGGTACGTGCCAAGGTAACTTCAAACAAGACCACGTATTCAGGCACATACTGCTGAAAAGACAAGCTTTGCCTAATTTGAAAACATATGCCCGAGACCAAATCGTTTAGAAGTTCGACGACAGGAGTTAGCTTTACTATCAATCGGAAGTTATGATGTCGAACCAAAAACGTTATGTCTTATAACATGCAAGATCTGTGCCACTCAATATGTTGGCTAAATCGTTGATTTCAGAAAGCGAATGAATAACCACAAGATCCACATTCGCAATAAAATCAACGCGAAACTCGCAAACCACACCAATTAGACTGGGCATTCAGTCGAGTCTCTCGGGATGCTACCAACTGAATCTAACCCGGGCTGGACCGATACAGAACGCACACGTAAGGAACTACACTGGATTCTACAACTGAAAACTCATGGAGAGTTCGACGTAAATTAAAAATTTAACCTTCCCAACGCAATCTTATCAAAAATACACACAAGCATCAGTTTATCAGACGTATCAGTTTGCGATACTATTTACCCAAGTAAATATGCCGTAACTCTTTCCATGTATTATTATTATTATTATTATTATTATTATTATTATTATTATTATTATTATTATTATTATTATTATTACTCTTGTCGAGTTTCCCCCTGCACCATTCCTTTGACATATTTCCTTTAGTACCTCATTGTATAACTTTACTGGGATATAATTTCTTTTGTAAATTTTGTAGATGGCTTAGATTTTTCGCCACGTATGGTTTCCGTTATTTGTCCCCAGCCTGGAATTCGTTCCAAGCATTTTGGTTCTGAGTGCGATAGGAACGATAATCCCTTCTTTGATTTTTATTATACAACTTTGTTGGGCTGACGACATCACAAAATAGACATGTAGTTTACCCGTTTTAAGACCATTTTTATTTTTTTTCTTTAATCTTTCTTCTATTGTGTTATCCCCTGTTTGTAGATTTTCCCCTGTTATTGAAACATGTAGGAGTCAAGAACTCTGTGTGTGTGTGTGTGTGTGTGTGTGTGTGCTTACAATATATATGTTGGCTGAATGATCGCAGAAATTCTGGATAAGTTTTCAGATAGTTAGCAATGTTTTTTTTAGTTTCGCTTGTATAAAGTTTGATCTAAACGCCTTCTATCGGTAACAGTAACACCTTTACATATATCATATTTGAGAACCAAACCGTGTTTGGGATGTATTGAAGTTGTTTATACGCTTGACTTCTAATTTCATTAACAAAAGTATGCTTTGTTATAAAAAAACCTTATGTTTGGTGTATAGCCGGACTAAATACACATAACCTGATTTTAAATATATATATATATATATATATATATATATATATATATATATATATATATATATATATATATATATATATTTAAATTGTAATTTTGTGAACATTATTACATTGCGAAAGAGTAGTGTTTGAAATTGGTCTGATTTATTGGAGATTTGCGGCTTTTCTCCAACGCTCAACTCGATTTCACGACAAACTTCCGCTTGACAAAAATTTTCAAAACATACACTGTGGAAAATATACACTTCGCGAATCGCACAACTCGCTCTAATAAGTCACTCCAGTAGAGGTCATGCAGTACTGCATGTTTTTGTTGATCCCTAAGGCTAAAGTCACAGTTAGTAAAACGAAGATGTACCTTTGTGTAACCTATTTTCGCAATAATCTGCATACTTTTTTTTTCTTTCTTCCTTTTATGTGTTTCTTAAGCACTGGCTGCCCTTTGCATGTTTCGAAATTTTTTTTTACGACTTTGCCGTTCATTTGTAAAATCTTCATGACCTTTGACAATTTTCTTTGCTTTGTTTTCAGTTTTCTATCTTCAACCATAACTAATGTATCTGCTATCTTTCTCTCCTATATTCGTCGTATTTTACTGCTTCAAATCAGTTTCCTTTCTTCACATCTGTCGAAATAAGAAGGGTCATATATGCAGAATATAGTGTATTGAGTTGGCTATCTTTAACCTATCTTCGTTGTATTCTACTGTCTAGAATCAGTTTCATTATTTCATATGTTTCGAAATAAGAAATGTCTTATTCAGAATATAGAGCTTCTTAAAAATTACCCAGTTAGTATCACATCTGTCAGCTGGGTTTCTTCTACACATTGAGGGTCTATTTGTTCCTTTTATACTGCAAAATTTGCTTCAATATCACATGAATAACACATTTTTTTTTCTCCTATAAATTGCCTTGGACTAATGGATCCAGTTGAGATTTGAGATGTTTACTATGTAAAACAAAATAAATATTAACAATTATCTACTTCAAGACACACATTTTTCAGAAATGAGAGAACTACATAAGATAAACTTGGGGCTATGAATGTGTTATTAATTCCTTTTTCTCTCGCACAAGAGAGTTGGTTATTTTACTACTAAATAATTTTCAATTCACCATACATTGAACCGAGAAAAAGATAATAATTGTAATGAAATAATGTGAGATATATCAACGCAAAGTTATAGATTTTCTTTAATTAATAAACATAGTCCAAACCGTGATAATCATAAGTTTAACTTTTAAATCAAGAATGACATATCACATTTTAGTAATGATCATAAAAGTATTACGGTGATTTTGACTTAGTCATGGATCAAGCATTTGATATCTGTAATTGTATGTTAAACAATGCAAGGGAAGGGTGGTGGTGGTTGATATATATGCAAATTCCAGTTAATGAGATATATTTTACTACAAATGATCAACCTTTTTTTGGGGTGGGGGTGGGGGTGGGGATTAGCACTGATATAAATTAGGGGAAATCATTTCTTACTCTTCCTTTAAGAATAGACAACAAGATCGAGTGTTGGTACAGCTTATTAATAAAATTCATTATTTAGAATAAAATTAATTAAACTAATCAATTACAACGTTTAGAGAGCAAAAGGAAAGAGTTGGTGGAAATAGGTTGGGAAAAATGGAAGACGTGAGAACAAGATCAAGAGAAAAATGGACAGAAGGAGAACGGGTATCAAAATATTTTTTGTAATTTAGAAAATAGAAATGATATTAAAAATGATGCCTAATTTATCAAAATCATATGGAACATATAAAAATTAAATCAGAAAATTTGGAAGAAACAAAATTATATTATCAGAAGCTATTTCTTATCTTGAAGTAGATACAGGTAGATATTCCTAAACTGGACAATGCACAGAAGGAAACTGTGAATGGTCCTATAACTTCAAATGAAGCAATTGCTCTAGTCTACAAATATGACAAATAATAGAAGTCGGGAAACAGATGGGTTTACAGTTGTTCTGTATTTTTCTTTAAAAGATATTGATCCTTATTATGTTAGAGCAAATAATTTTTCATATAATTCTAGGGCGTTATCATTAATTTTTTCTTAAAAGGAAGGTGAAATAACATGTCTTACAAAAAAGGATAAACCAAACAGTATTTCAAGAATTGAATACCCATTTCTTTACTAATATAGCTTACAAAAGTGCATAATCATGTATTACACACAGACTACAGCGTATTCTTCCAGGAATTATTAACATTGATCAAATATCTGTACCCTACATGATCTTATTTTATAAAAATAGTAAATTCTGCTTCATTGTAAATGGACAATGTTCATCTTGGTTTGATATTAAGAGGATCTGCAATCAAGGCGATCCCCTCTCGTCGTACATATTATTTCAAAGTGCAGAGATATTAGCCCATATGATAAGAACAAATCCAAATATTAAATCAATAATATAGAATATCTCATCTCACAGTATGCAGATGACAGTGCACTCACTCTTGATTGTTCTGAAAAATCCATGAAGACAGCAATGGATCTCGTCGATCAGTAATCTAAATTTTCAGGCATTTATATAAATACTATAAGTCTGAATTGAAAGCTAAGCAAACAGCCATATTACATATTGCTCAGAATTTCAAGTTTTAGATTCACAAAAATGTATTTACTATGGTATACATTTTCCACAGAGTCAAACAATATGATTAAATAAAACTATGATATCAAAATTAGCGAAGTTGAAAATATATTTCTGCAATAGTCAAAAAGATTACTTACTCCTTAAGGTGAAATTACTGTCATAAAAGTTCGGCATTATCAAAATGTATTCATGCATTACTGAGTGTACCTAATTCCACTTGCAGTGTACTCCAAGAGCTAGAGACTCCTTTTTAAATAAGTTTTTATAAATGGGACGAGAGACAAAATTAAAAGAAAATTTATTATTAAAGATTATTATGAGGGTTGCCTTAAACGGATTATATCAATATGTTTGTGGATTCTATTAGGCTAATCTGGATCAGAAGAAAAGTTACGTATTAACCCAATTAGAGAAACATTTTTATTCACTTCTTTCTCATATATATTATTTATCCTTTCTGAACTAGATTTTCTTAAAATGGTGTTTAAATGCCATAAAAAGTTTTGCATAGATGCTTTTCTTTTTTTAGCGTATTTAAAATTGTGTAAAATAAGTTTACTGTAGTAAATAAATACAATTTCCTTGAAACACAAATATGCATGAATACTAATATCGCACCTGAAACGTCCAGTGTAATGTACAAACACTAGGTTTAAAACGGATTTTTTTCATATAAACCATTTTGTTAATGAAGATTGTTCATAGATAAATTTTTATGATTTGCGTAATAAATTTAGATTCAATGTAAACGCTTCGAATTTCTTGTGCTTTTAAATGCCATCAGAATCTACAGAAATATACTTGACATAAATACAGATTTAAACATGCAATATCTATTTACCTATCAAGTATACTCAGAATGCAATACCTATTTACCTATATAGTATACTCAGAATACAATACCTATTTATATATCTAGTATACTCAGAATACAATACCTATTTACCTATCTAGTATACTCAAAAGACAATACCTATTTACCTATCTAGTATACTCAGAATACAATACCTATTTACCGATCTAGTATACTCAGAATACAATACCTATTTATCTATCTAGTATACTCAGAATGCAATACCTATTTACCTATCTAGTATACTCAGAAGACAATACCTATTTACCTATCTAGTATACTCAGAATGCAATACCTTTTTATCTATCTAGTATACTCAGAATGCAATACCTATTTACCTATCTAGTATACTCAGAATACAATACCTATTTACCTATCTAATATCCTCAGAATGCAATACCTATTTACCTATCTAGTATACTCAGAATGCAATACCTATTTACCTATCTAGTTTACTCAGAATGCAATACTTATTTACCTATCTAGTATACTCAGAATACAATACCTATTTACCTATCTAGTATACTCAGAAAAAGGAATAAAGGGCTGTACAAGAATTGAAAAAAAAAATTATGACCCAGCCTTAGTAATAAAATGGAATTCAGAATTTTATAATTTTAATGAGAATGAATTCGATAAGCTTTTTTTTCTTGCATCATGAGGCAACTTAGATGCCCTACACTTAGATGGTTTCAAACTTTAATTTAACACCGAACTTTGCTTAAAAATAATTTTTTGTAAGAAAATTTAAACAAATGGCAAATAGTGTGTGCTCTCTTTGTAAAAACTTTGTATGCATTTTATTTCATTCTTTATGGAAGTGTACAGAGGCACAATTAATCTTGATTAACTTTTCAGAGTGGATAAAGAGTGAGTGCACTCATTTGTACAATTTGTATGAATCAAAGAGAATTTCTTCGAGGTTTAAAAGATAAAATAGAAGCTGATGATTTGATTGACTTATTTATATTGCAGTTGAAATGATATATTTAGAAATACAGATTTAATCATGAATTACCAAAAATGTCTTATTTTAAGAAAGAAATAAAATTACTTTTACTGTCTGAAAAGTATTCTGCATATATAAATTGTACATGGGACGATTTTGAAACCAAATGGCAACTATATAAAAAAAGATTTGTAAAACTGAAATATTAATTATTTCTGTCTATCCGCCACTCTAACCATTATAAGTTATATGTTAATACGTACGTATATATTGATACGTTATGTGTTAATACGTACGTATATATTGATACGTAAGTATATATGTGTTTATACAGTTCAGCCGCGGTAGCTCATTTGGTAGAGCATCAACCTCGTAATCCAAGGGTCGCGGGTTCAATACCCGTTCAGGCAAGCCTGGATCAGCTGCCTCGGTCTGTACTTGAGAAAGGCACTTAGCTCCCATTTCCTCGGCATGATATAGCCAATAATGTGTTAAAAGTGCCGTTAAAACCAACAAAATCAAAAACAACCCCCACTCCACCCCATCGCAGATGGACATATATTTTGGTATCCAAGAGACTATTTCCATACAAATACAGCTCCTATATCGTTCCTGCAGTGCATGGTTCATGTAAGATTCTTTGTATTAATAAGTCTATAAGTCTATGATATTTTTATATTCTCATATGTTTAAATTATTTTTAATTACATGTGTATGTAAGTATTGGAATTATGAATGTATGTATGTATGTCCAAATGAGTGTAATTATATATGTATGAGTGTCTGTGTATTGATGGATGAATGGTTATATGTGTATATAATATATATATAGTTAGACCTTAGATAGATAGATAGATAGATAGATAGATAGATAGATAGATAGATAGATTGATTGATTGATTGATTTTATTGATCGATCGATCGATCGATTGATTGATTGATTGATTGATTGATTGATTGATTGATTGATTGATTGATTGATTGATAGATAGACAGATATTAACACACTAAAATAGCTTCATGTAATTATGGCTGATTGCATAAATTATTGATGAGGTTGTATATTATCCAAACACACACACACACACACACGCACAGACACACACTCTCTCTCTCCTAAATTCTTCAGACACATATAATAAGAGGAGGAATGCTAATTGCTTTTTAATCATAAACTATTTTTTATGAGCTGTTATGAATGTATTATATTTATATTAAATTTTAAATTGTTTACGGTTAGTTCAAGGTCCCAATCCTTCGCACTTTAATGTATATGGGGTAATAATAATAATAATAATAATAATAATCCAACCACACTGAAATCCTCCTGTGATGAAATACTCTTGTGATGAACAAGCTAAATAATGGACAATACACTTCATTCTCGACTACGTTTGAATCTTTTTGAGAAGATGGCGACAGTCCTTCTTATCAAACTCTCTCAGTAACATTTATTTTTTCTTTCAGAATAATAATTATTTTAAAAAAACCACACAAAAAGATAGTTATCTCCAAAAATAAGTCAGAAACGTATTTAGCAGAGTAATTATGATTACGTTTTGACCACAGTCTGGACAACTAGAAGCATGGGCACGTCAAATAATAACACTGCCAGGATTCTAACTTCATTCTTATTTTTTTCCACAATCCATTTATATCACTTGATCAACACAGCCAGCACTTTTTCTTGCTGTTCTGTTTGCTTGAGAGTGGTCTTTTGTGAGTTGCAGTGAATCGTTCTTAGACCCAACCACCACTACCACCAATCTAGCAATTTGTATTGCAAACAGCGGTTTAATAAAAACGACGGCGTAGTGCAAAAGGTTCAGATATATCCCTTTAGTATCGCTATTTCATATGATTAAGGCACTTTTAAATCTTATTATATAATGTTAGTTTTATAATTACATAAGTGGCGCATTGTAATGAGTCGTTTTTAGCAAATACAAAGTAGCCATTAGTCTTGCAAACAATTGTAAAGTAAAAATGACAATGTGGGATATATAAAATGTTTGAGTGATACCTATTTTGTTTGATACAGTCATTTATTAGACTACATCTAAATTTGAAAATGACATGTATAATGCATACATTTATTTAACTTGTCTTCAGTATGAAAATGTGTGTCATTCACACAATTATTCGAGACTATCTGAGACAATAGACTGCATATTGGAGATCAGATGCTATTCAAGGTAAATGCTGCATTTAAAAATGTTTGCCTTAACTTTCCCAGCATTATTATGAATCGTTTAAAAGTGCTTTGAAGTTACAATTGAAGATTGTTTTCACCTGAAATTGCCCTTGATGTAAGGAAAACCCGAAATGAAAATAATACATGAAATATGGACTTCCGAAACTTGCATGATTTTAATATACAGCAGAAGCGATAGATCTGTGGTGGATGTAAAGAGGACCTCTCGCATATAAATGATTTACGCCCTTTCAGCTTTTGCGAAAAGAAAAAAATTAAAACCAAAAGAGATTATAGTCTAAATTTTCTTTTGAATATTTTAAAGGAAAAATTATCACATTAGTTTACACTTATGGGATGGATATTCGTTTATTTTCTTAAGTCAATGTTCATGATACATTTCTGTTGGAAATTTACATTTCTTTCATATCTGATCAAGTATTTACCCAGAAGAACAACTATAAAAAAATAATTGAAATTAATATGAATATTTCATGTAAAGGGTAATTTCACTGGTCAAAAAGCCACCATGGTACCATGATCAGCTGCTAATATTTCTGAATAAACTGTTCAATGTACTACATTTTAGTGCTAACAATAGAGTCGAGCGACCAACCAACTGAAATTAACACTAAAACAAAATGGCGGACATAGTAATTTGTGATTCGAACACGTAAATTCGTCTTTTTGTGCATGGTTTAAATGAATAATATAAAAAGTTAAATATGTCGCGAAATTTACCATTGATGCACACGAGTCACACACACTCATTTATAGCTTTTATCGTACATACTCCAAAGTTTTCCAAATATCTTTTTACCTATTTTATAGTATGTGCCTTTTTACCTATTTTATAGTATGTGCCTTTTTACCTATTTTATAGTATGTGCCTTTTTACCTATTTTATAGTATGTGCCTTTTTACCCATTTTATAGTATGTGCAACAAATTCTTCAACCTAAATTTATTCATTTTAATAATAAAAAGTTGTTTTACAGGCGAGAAGGTACTACATTCTCAATTAATGGATATCAACACAGAAGTAAAAACAGAATGAACAATTTTGGTGCTAGGTAAGGAGAATTATTCTTCCGTCTTCGTCGTGTTGTATGGGTCACCTGTTTTATGCTGGTTCAAAATAATGCTTCTACAAATCCACAGTAAAGTAGTATTCTCGATATATATATATATATATATATATATATATATATATATATATATATATATATATATATATCCTATGGACTACTTTTTCTATTCTTTCTCCCTTATTCACATATTGCACTTTCTTTCTTCATGTTCTATACTTTTCTTGCCATAATGCAAATGTTTAAAATGAACTTATTATAAACTTTGATATCTGCAGTATTCAACTTTTGAACTATTGTACTTTGGTATAATTTTCTCCACCAATATGTTTTTAATTGTCTGTATATTGAAAGGAATATAACTATATAAGCCGTTGGATTCCGTTCTAATACTTAATTTCTCATTTTGTACTCTTTCTAAATGTCATTCATGCAAATTAAGAAATAAATACGTTATAATTAAATCCACACGGAAATTCCGAACATCGATCACTCAGAATTATTTCCAAATAAATGTGATAATTACATAAAGTTTGGGTGAAACGTTTGCGAATGCAATGGTCGAAAAGACTAGAATAAAACAATAGCATCATTAAAGCGTACAGAATAATTTTAAGCGAAGAGTCTTCATGTTTTATAGATGCATATTATTTTAAGGCTTGTCGGGGATGATTAATGCAACACAATATTGGTTTCTTTTTAGCATAAATAGAGAATCTAGATAAAAGGGTTACCGTCTGTACTCGCGTATAATGTATTACCAATTGCAAACTGCATAGGCCCAGATCTGCCTCGCACAATGCCCCGGTAGATCTGGGTCTATGCAGTTGTAAAGACTGATCAGTAGAACAAACAACATAGACCCTGATCTGCCGGCGCATTATGCAACAGCAGATTAGGGTCAATGTTGTTTGCATTTGGATCTGACTTCTATGCGAGTAAAACGGTAAGTACAAATGCAGAAAGTCATATTTAAGATCAGTGGCAGTGGCACTTTATGTACGGTCATTACATTCGGACCACCTCGGTTATTTCTGCAAGACAAAATATGGAACTTTATTAACACACCTGCAGATGTATATTTTTACGATAAAGTGTTCTGTAGAAAAGACAAAACTATATACTCAAAAGACAAAATCACTGGATTATCAAAGTATGGATGATTATTTCAAGGATTAATTCTCCTTTATCTATTTTATGTTGAACATTAATATACTAGCTACCTATACCAAAAAGGGTTATAGAATGTGTGCAGATTGTTTTGACCCAGAGATTGAAGACATGTACATGTACCATATATACTCGCGTATAAGTCGAGTCCAACTGCTAGCAACATAGACCCTTATCTACTGCCACATAATGCTCCGGCAAATCAGGGTCTATGTTGTTTGTTTTACTGATTACTCTAATCAATTTGCATAGACACAGCTCTGTCGGCACATTTTGCGATGACAGATCTGAGTCTGTGCAGTTTGCAGTTGGACTCGAATTATAAGCGAATATATACGTTACATTTGTATGCTTCCAGGTTTAAAAAAAAATAAACAATGACATAAACAAATACATAAAGAAACGTTATTGGAAATGATAGGTACGACCAAATTTTGCACAATTTGCTATTTTGTTTTTGTATTTAAAAATAACAAAACCTTTCTTCATCCGCTTTAATTGAATGTTTATCCTTTTTGTATCGAGACAAACACATTTGCACATAGCTCTTGATTTTTGCGGGTTTTTTCGTAAAGAAATTTACTTTATTTATTCTGTGTTTTCTTATGCTTCTTTATGCATGTGTTGTTTGAAGTTTGAAAAATTGTCCTAGAGATGTGGAGCTTATGATATATAAAGATTACTACTATTATAAATCATTCATTTTCCTTGGTGTCAATATTTTGCGAAAAATGAAATTTTTCTCTATACTTAAATTCGTCGATTGAGATAGGGGTCCTTGTTTACACAGGAAGACCATTAATCGTTGGGTATAGCAACCACAAACTCCACCAGATCTTTACCACAGGTAAAATAGTTTCCTCTTCTCCTTTTGATAATCGACGACCCAGCTAGTGGCGTACAATAGTCTTTGAAGGAAATGGAAATGCCTGAAAAATATAAGAGCTTTGATGGATAATCATAAACTCTTGTACGTTCTTGCGCCGATGGTCGAACATGGGATTGCAGGTATGTCAGACAAGTGTGTTACCGCCAGGCTATCCAGGTCACTTAGAATACAGACATTCAGGATATAATTCATCATAACAGGAAAAATAATCTTGAAAAATGGCGGGGGGGGGGGGGGCTGCAAGAAAAGTAATTAAGTTACCTCAATAATGTACATTTTACTGATTTCACATTCGATTTAACGTCTAATTAGACTGTAATCTACGATGGGAAGAAACTAAAATGTGTTCATGTACATATTTTTCTAAAATGTGTTCGTGACAGCCAGCAACTCATAGTAACACAAATTTGTGCATGTACACATTTTAGCAAAGTGTGTCCAGGTAAACATTTTTCTTACTTTGAGTTTTAATTGGTCGACACCGACCGGCTAGGTAGTCATGACAGGTCACAACTAAAACTAATTAGCATTCCTTTCACAATAATAAACTAGAAAGAACAGTATTGCTTTCTGATAAGGAATTAACCTCTCGTGTTATTTATATGTTGGTCTGGAGAAAATAAGAGTGCCTCTTTTTGTTTATACGAACACATCAAGAAAGAAAGCGGGAGATAACATACGTGACACTTGTATCAAAGACATTAGGAAAATCAGCACAGTTTGAAGCAAAGTATATTTCTCTCTCTCTCTCTCTCTCTCTCTCTCTCTCTCTCTCTCTCTCTCTCTCTCTCTCTCTCTCTCGTTTCATATGTTGTACATCACATAATTTTGATAAATATTATCATAGTGGCTATGCAGTACATGAATTTAAAATTAGTTAACGTTAATTACCATTTAGCTTTCATGCTGTAAAAGGTATACAAGTTTGTGACTTTTATAGGTACGGAAAGTAAAATTGACGTCTTTATTTTTTTGCGCCATTGGAAAAAAGGATTCTGATTTATTGCATTCTTTTAACGTCTAAAAATGTCTGTATATATGATTAATATTGCATATAATCTTTTACTTTCAGCAGCAAAGGATTCTGAGCTGGATACTTATAGCTTCCTGCAACTTGTATTACTATCCAATATACTTCATTCTTTGTTAGGTCAAAAAGTTAGAAGGCTTCCTAGGAAAAGAAGAAACATGCGTAACTGGAATGTTTGCTTTTTAGTTTTCTGAAGAATGTTGGAACAAATTCTAAGTCCCGTCTTTTTATAACCCCAACATAAACTGTTTACCATTTATGTTCTCCACTTTTGCAGGCAGATTACTTATGGAACAACTCTGGAAGTTTTAATTATTAACTTTTGTTGAAAAAAGTAGACAATATATATATATATATATATATATATATATATATATATATATATATATATATATATATATATATATATATATATATATATATATATATATATAGGGCTCAGGTAAAGAATTCCCAAGCACTCGTCCCTGGGACGAGTGAGTTGCAGGAGTTACTCGTCCCTGTCTTCATTATCATTATACTCAACACAGTACATTTCTTCACTACATTGCTTACAATGTTACTAAAGAACCACAGGTACCTGATGCAAGCTTGATACTAAAATGGGTAAAAACCATGAAAATATTATATTGTAATACATGGCTCATTTGATAAACGTATAATAAGAGACAAAGTCTGTAGCTCGACAAATTGCAGCTGCACACAAATCCCTTGATTTCTTAGTTGTATTCGCGTTTACAGTGAAACCTTTCAGTAATCTAGGTGTCATAATTTTCCTATTCAATGAGGTATCACACATTTTTATGAATTAGATATGGGACAAGTTAAGAAACAGGGGATGTCAAAACTTTTTCGTGTAGACAGACATTGTTACGTTTGTCCCAGACCACTAGTATTTTGAAACTGCAGCTTTATTAATACATTGTCCCTCCAAAGTAAAGACGCCAGCAGATATTTATATAAGTATGGAATTACTTTTCATAAGCAAAATGTCAGTAACTTGCATTTGAAAGAAGAATTCCAACAGTCTCAATCTCCACCAATTTTCGTACTAAATGATCCATTTTGGTCCAACCTCCATTCTAGAGAGCTACACACGGGCGCCATAAAAAGGAAGATTGCTGATTGGCCAAAAGAATTGGAACATGTATAGGTCATAACTCCAACAAAAGTTTGACCAATTTGGCTGTTGTCTTGACATTATCTGCTTTATAAAATAGATTACAACAGGGTTAACTTTTGTCCATGCTTGTAAGTCGTGACATGTGTCAAGTAGGCCAGTATTTTCATAGGCATTTCGCAATTAGACTTTTGTGACATATGTTGGGCAGGCCAAGTATTTTTCCATTATTATTACTCATATTCTGATGTGACATAGGTCATGTAGGCACGTGTATTTATATACAGATTTTGGTAAACAAATTCATTCCTGTTCTAGAATTTCGGTTCTAAAGATCAGTCTGTAAGGGATCTATTCTAGTTGTGTTGTTGAAATCAAATATAACTTGAGAGCAGTTATTTATTTACAATATTTATTGGAAATACTAAAGTGCTCATTGACTTTTGGATTAATACAAGATTTTGGGATTTATGTGAACTCATTCAAATACATTCTGGATTACATCTTTGCAGTACATCAAGACATTCAAGGGTATTGGAATTCATTTGGAACATTCTATTATTTTGGACTTGTGATTAGGACATTTAGGATTATTTGAAATTTAACTCACAAATTGTAAGTGTCTTTAGAATTTCACTTTAATTGTCTGGATATAAATTGGTTGTTGATTTTACTTACATTGTTAGTTTCAATTTCTTTCTGTTACATATTTTTAAGACCCAGAGTCGTAACGGAAATTGGGGGCTCGTTAGGGGTCTGGATTTCTTTGAATTACAATTTAAATTGACTTTGTTTTGGAATTTTCGTTGTCCCTGGTAAAGATTTTAATTTCACTCATTTGAGAAATCTTTAGTGAAACCAGCAAGCATTCACAATGTCATCTAAGGCTGAGAACTTTGTTTCAAGTCCTACCTAGGTACGGTTAGAGTCTATGAAAAAGGACGAGTTGCTTGACCTTACCAGACATTATGATCTTTCTGGAGAGAGAGCGTCTTTGACGAAACAAGAGATAAAGAATATTTTAATTCCATATTTGGTAAGAAAGGAAATTTTGGATGCCAGTGCTTTGAGTTTAATTGATAAGTCTGTATCTGGTTTTGACTGGAAATTAAGAGAATTACAATTAAAAAACCCCGGATGGAATCAGAATTAAGAAAGCTTCAGCTTCAGAAAGAGGAAAGTGAAATAGAAAATCCAGATGCAGAGAGAGAGAGAGAGAGAGAGAGAGAGTGAGAGAGAGAGAGAGAGAGAGAGAGAGAGAGAGAGAAAGAGAGAGAGAGAGAGAGAAGAGAAGAAAGAGAAATGCAATATAGATTAAAAGGAATTAGAACTGGCAAACGGAGCACTACCCCCCCCCCCCCCACTCCTTTACAGACAAGTTAAGGTTTTGATGTTACTAGATATATTAGGTTAGTGCCCCCTTTTCAGGAAAAAGAAGTAGATAAATACTTTCTTCGCTTTGAGAAAATTGATGAAAACTTGAAATGGCCAAGAGAGCATTGAACTTTCTTGTTACAAAGTGTACTTTGGCAAAGCTCGTGAAGTCTACACTTCACTGTCGGTACAACAAAGTACTGATTATGATGTAGTTAAGGAGTACATCTTAAAGGGTTATGAGTTTGCAACTGAGGCATATCGACAAAGGTTTAGGAATAATAGAAAATAAACTGCTCAAATGCATGTCGAATTGCAAGGGAAAAAGAACTACTATTTGATAGGTGGTATTCAGCCAAGAAGGTTGATCAAGATTACGATAACCTAAGACAGCTCGTATAAATTGAAGAGTTCAAGAGGTGCATGCATGGTAATGTCAAGACCTATCTTGACGAGCAAAATGTGGAAACTCTGAAAAATGCTGCTCTTTTGGCTGATGATTATTCCTTGACTTACAAAATTTCATTTGGCAATAAGTCTCCATCTCAGCAGTATTTCTGGGGAAAAAATCTTTGTCTCAAACGAGTACTTCTAAATTTCAAAACAGCACAACTTTTAGAAATCAAACATCTGATAAGACTGATCAGAAATCCTTATCTCTTCCTACGTGCACGTCTAAAATGAAAGGGCACGTCATTTCTGATTGCTACAGGTTGAAAAATAAGCAACAGAATAAAGACAGAGCTATTCCAAATGCTTTTATTTCAAAGACGTCAAGGTCACGGTCTGGTGTTCAAAGCAATACATTTGTTGGGTCAAACAAATCCCAATGTGATTCTATTTTGGAGACTTATGAACGATTCATATCAGAAGGTTCTATATCACTTATGGGTGATTATGTCAAGCAGGGACTCAGGAACTTCTAAGAGTCTTTTGTTATCAGGTATTTTGCCTTTGTCTGAGAAGTCTTCGTCTAGTGAAAGTGTACTTATTCAGGGAGTAGAGTGCGGCTTTCTAAATGTTCCTCTCCATTGTGTCAATTTGGCATCAGACTTAGTTTCCGGACCTGTGACTGTTGGGGCAGTGACTTCTTTAGAAGGCATCCATTTGTAATTAGGCAACGACCTTGCTGGAGATAAGGTCGTGGTTAATCCACTTGTAAATGACAAGCCTTGTATGGATCAAAGAGTTGATCCGATTGAGATTGAAATCCCTGATTTGTATTCTGCTTGTGCAGTTACCAGAGCTATGGCAAAAAGAGCTCTTGAGATTAATGTTGATCAGGATAGTATTCCTTTAACTGACACATGTATTGGTCAGTCTTTTGATGAGATCACTTTCTCTGCTGATATTGGGCAATCAAAAGGTATTGATCACAGGGATCCTCTTTTTACAACTCATTCTCCCTACTCTAATCAGGGTGACAAAAGACAATCACTCGTTGTCGAACAGGAACAAGATCCTGAGATCTCGTGTTTGTTTCAGAGGGCTATTAGTGAAACTGAACCCACACAAGTCCCAGATTGTTACTTTGTGAAAATAGAGTCTTTATGAGAAAATGGAGACCGCCTGAGGTACCCGCTGGTGACGAGTGGTCACTGAGCTATCATATTGTCGTTCCGAGGTCATATCGACAGGAAATTCTTAGTCCAGCCCATGAAACTCCCTTATCTGGTATTTAGGAGTCAATAAGATTTATCACAAGATCTTGAATCATTTTGATTGGCCAAACTTAAAAGTGATGTTTCTAAAAACTGCAGATATTGTCACACTTGTCAAATGGTAGGAAAACCCAATCAGAAGATACCTAAGGCTCAACTGCAACCTATTCCTGCTTTTGAAGGACCATTTAGTAGAATAATGGTAGACTGTGTCGGTCCCTTACCTAAGACAAAGTCAGGCAACCAATACTCGTTGACCATAATATGTGCATCCACAAGATCTCCAGAGGCAATTCCTTTGAGAAATATTAAAACTAAAACCATTGTAAAAGCTTACGTAAAGTTTTTTTTTACACTTGTTGGCCTTCCCAAATCTGTCCAGTCTGATCAATGGTCAAATTTTATGTCTGAAATTTTCCAACAAGTTATTCATAAATTAGGCATCCAACAGTTTAAATCGTCTGCCTATCACCCGGAAAGTCAAGGGGCTTTGGAAAGATTTCATCAAACTTTGAAGAATAGGATTCGGTCATATTGCTTTGATACAGGAAAGGATTGCGATAAGGGTGTTCATTTGTTGTTGTGTTCTGTTAGGGAATCAGTTCAAGAATAATTGGGTTTCAGTCCTTTTGAACTGGTTTTTGGACATACTGTCCGTGTACCATTGAAGTTATTAAAAGAGAAACTTCTTTCTAATGAAGATCCAAAGATTAATCTTCTTGACTATGTCTCTGAAGATGTTTACATACTTAACTTTTGTTTATGATTGTAAGTTTTATGGTTATCTGAAAATACATACATAACTTTTGTCCATGCTTGTAAGTCGTGGCAGTAGACAAATTAGGCATCGGCTATGTATAACTGACACACGCCAAATGTTAAGCGATGTTAAATTTCGGCGATTGTTAAGGGTAGAAAGTGCACTCATTATTTATTCTCAAGGTGCGAATCTGCATCTGCTCGGCACAGGGACGAGTACGTAGTAAAGTTTTACTCAGCCTAGTCAATTTTTCCCCGGTCAGAATGAGTGGTTTTACCTGAGCCCTGTAATATTATATATATATATATATATATATATATATATATATATATATATATATATATATATATATATATATATATATATGTACACATATATAACTTTTGGGCTGGCTGACGACATATAGCCTGTACTTAAACTATTGTTATGAAGGTAATTTCGGATTTTTCTGGATTAACTTGAACGTTTCCGGTATGTTACAGGTACACCTTCATTTTCTTTCTGCTTGGCATGTATCTACTAAAGATTGATTAAATAATCAGATTTTAAAAAATTACAACTGCTAGATTCCCGAGCTCAGAGCCTTCTGCTTCCACCCCCATGTTGTCATCTGCTTAATCAACCAACAAACTAACAAGTTCATTAGGAATAATGCCACCTCTGTCCACTTATCTTCTAGTTACGATTACCTGCCCACCAGCAATGACCAGCTGGCGAAGCTATATTTGGAATTGCTTCTTTAGCCCTGTATCAGACGAGGGTTTGATAAGTAACCCTCATAAGGTAAAGCTTTAATGATGCCTTGCAAGGTGGAAAAATGCCCCAGTACACACCACTGTAGACTGACAAAAACATTCCAGCTTTGGGCTCAACTTCTGCAGGAATAATGTATTGATATCACCACTGTGCAGTTCTTATATATCAGGTAGATAAAATGCTCAAACCCTTCAAATACATATCTTGTGCTTTTGGCGAGGTTCTCAATGAAAGAAAGATATCACGAATTATGGTTGCTGCTGCAGATTTTGAAGACACAAGTTTTCTTTTGCAAACAAATGCACTTGTTGTATAAAACTCAGAAAATGCATGCAGGGATGAAAATATCAAGCGAAGTCTTTCAACAACTTCTGTAAAGACACCCTGCACATCTATGAGGCGTCCTTTTGCCCACTGCTGTATCAAACAAGACACGTCGCTTGTTAAACAGGTGCATACCTTTCGCAAACAAGCAGCAGATCTTCCCTTCTTTGTAACTTTCTAACTTACGTCTTCTTCTTCCACTCTTTCAAGAGAAATTCCGTCAGATGCCGTTTGTTTTCCTGATTAGATATGAACGTCTTCCAATCACATTGGATCTTTGTCAGTTATCCCTTGATCGAAACTCCCTTCGATGTACCTCTGTCTGCACCTCTGGCTTCTTTAATCGAGAGGAGCATGTAGGTATCTGTAGAAACTTCCGCATATTCCACTTTTGGAAACTGATCAAACAGACCTACTGCTAATTGTTCAAAGCCCTTTGGAAGAGCCACTTGTGCCTGCAAACAGCATTGCCATCAATAATGAAATGCATGCTATCTAGGCAAGGTTGATAAACTAAGTTTGATTTCCCTTCTAAAAAAAGCACCAGCTTCACTTCGTCTTCACAGTGGAGTCATCGACAGTGGCAAGTGCCCATGTAAGAGGACGTTATGGGTAACTGAACACCTTTCTCATACATATTTTAGGTTCGAGAGCAAGCAGAACAAGGTGCCTGAAGACATTCTGCTCTGCCGTCAATTGTTTAGATTTCTTCTTTGACCCTGTGAGTTTTACAGACTTTGCTAGATTTTCATAAAATTTTTTTCATTAATTAATTGCTCCTCGAAAAACATTTTGTAAGCATATCTTCCAGGTTCATAAACTGAAAGGATATTATTTCCCACATCTCGCAGTGTGGGTGCTCAGGAGGAGAGAAAATAAGCGATTTTAGTTGAGAACTTCAAATGGATTGATGAAGTTTATCAATGCATCAACAATCTTGTAAACGTTTGATTCACTGTGGAGAATCTATGATGTCCTCACATCTTTGTGTATTGTCTGGATCTCGGTCAATTCTAAACTTCTGGAAGATAGCTTGCCCTGCAGTGCCTTGTCATGTACCACGTGTATTACCCAGAATAATATCAACTAAATCTAACTATCCCTCCATGTTATTTGTGAATGTTGATTGATTGCATATTCAATAGTGATGTCAACAACATTTCTAGATGAGAAAACCTCGGACCTATTCGCACTGAACCCATTCATCATAAGAGATAGGTAGATTCAGAAGTGTCATGAGATCAATGGTTGGGAAACGGGTATACTTTTGATGGTCATAACTAAAGAATAATGGACACAATTTATGAAGGCATGCTAGGTGTAGGACCAAGTTATTTTCCTTTGTTGCTTTAAGGGTTTTCAAGATAAGCAAAAGTGTGTCCTGTAATGCAGACGAAATTGAGCAGTTGTTCCTAACTTTTTTTCTGCGAACCTTGTCTTTGAAGTCCCGGTAGAGGGTGAATATTTACATACAGTTGTCACCCGTTCTAGAATCAGAAAGCAACTGGTGACTGGGTACTTCTACAAGCTGATTTGTGATGTTTTTGTCTCCTGTTATAGTTCATCTTCTATTGCATGAAACTTTGCACACGCTCCAGAGTTTAAAACGTTAGCTTTTGTACACGTAAATCTCGGTTGTAGCGTTTGCCCGTCCGTCCTTTGACAAATGACTCACAGGCATAGATTCCAGATTCAACTAGAATTTCTTCAATGCCGCAGGAACGGAAATATTTCCGAGATCACCAAGATATACACAAGTAATGTAGAACATGCAGATCCAAATAATTATATTAAGACACATTCGTAGATTATGCCAAACGAGTGCATATGCTTTCTTTAGCCATAGCCAAGTCAAATGTAACAATTGTGTACTCCTGTTATCTTTGGTTGCTAACTGGGAAGTTTTTAGAATATGCTGTATGGTGGTGTGTTCAGTGATAGGAGCATTCTCATAAACCATATCGTCAACCATGGTGAGCTTTTCCTTTCCCATCTGATTACTTCCTGTTAGTGTCTCCTATCCTGCCCAGCCAGGAACCTTTTGGGTGAAGCTCTAAGCCAATATTCTGATGAAAAACCAGATAATGTCAAAAATCAGCGGATGGTTCTGCATCGTTCCCAGGAACAACGACCGTGATATTTTTAGGTTGAGCTCTGCTTTTCAGTCCACAAAACATGGTTCAATTTGCTGATTTGCTGTGGTCAACACATCAAGACAAATTTCTGTTAGAATCACTGACAGCAGCTTGTATTGAGACCTCTTGAGTAATTTCCCCATTCACTGTGTGTGTGTTGTTCCTGGCCCTGATGGCGTTTCCTCATTTAGATCAACATTTCCCAACAAACATGAGTCAGGATAGTTCTGTCAGGCTGAGGTGTATGTGGAAATGTGGAATGCTGCTCTCTCTCTCTCTCTCTCTCTCTCTCTCTCTCTCTCTCTCTCTCTCTCTCTCTCTCTCTCTCTCTCTTTCTCTCTTTCTCTCTGTGCAGTTCTTTCACAAAAATCGCAAAGAGGGATAGGTGGTTCGATGTTGCCACCGAGTAAGTAGCTATGAGATGGTGGCCGGGGCGTCTGATTGGAAATCGCAAGGGTACCTATGATCAGCCGTCGCAAGAATAACGCGGCTTCCTCTCATTCTTTTTATTTCTTAAGCAGCTATTTCAAATGCAGCCTCTACTGTCTGACTCTTGAGAACGCATGAAGAGTAGACAAGCTGACTTCTACCGTTTGGTTGCTAAAATTATATTCGAGCATCAAACACTTTCACGACCTTTGCTTTTGCTTTATCAATCTTGTATGAAAGATTGTCAAATTTGGGGTTATTATACAGCATGAAGTGTAAGATATTTTCCATGAACATCTTTACGTGCTCAACACTGGAGCCGTTGATAATGGTTTCTTCCACATATATGAATTCAAATGCCACCTCGTGGGATTTAAGTTTCTCCGTTGCTTTGCTGACTGAATGGCTCTTGTCGTGACCATCATTTGTGCGAATATAATCTTTCCAACAAGATGGATGATAGTGTGCCCCTCTTGCAATAAAGTCATCATTTCTTTTAACAACATATATTCATCGCTTTTTCATCTTTGCAGCTGTATTAACAGAGTCTTCTACAGTCTTTATAAGCCATTTAGCAAGCTTTTTTCTTGTCCCTGTTTTCTCATATCTCTTTATCTCAAATAAGGAACATGTCAGCTGGAAATATTATGGATGTTACTTGAGAAAATATTTTTTTTATAGCTTGATTCACTCACGTTACAAGCGGAATTCGTCAGAGAATATGGGTAAACTGGAAACATGATACCACCTATGTGTTTCATGCAAGTGGATACAACAGTTGCTTGGTATATTAGCTCAGATTTTTTTCAATCTTTCATTGAGGTTACCGTTTGCTTGTCGTGATTCGATAATATACCGAATCTTTGTGAAACTCGTCTATGGTTTATTTCTGGTAAGGTGGGTGAGCTTGTGAACATCTTGTTTTAGGCATTACGGGGGATTTTAATTTAAATGGTGTTCACCTGTGCTTTTTCTTTCATCAATTTTTGAGTATTGCTTATATATCGCCTCGATGGTATGACATAGGCAAGGTACCAAAACCATAAATTTAAAAAAAATCAAATGCATGGTAATGTCAACCAAGTCTTCATAAAAAAATTCTTAGATTATTACAAAGAAAGGAAAAAGAGAAAATGCTGTGAAAAAGTAAACGTAAAAAAAAATACACTGACTTGTCTACTCTTGAAAAAAAAATGCCATCCAACATCCAAAGCTGTTCATGCAAGGTTCAATAATTATGAATAGATCATTTAATAAAGAAACTCTCTTAACTGAATATTTAACTGCTCCAAGTAACTAACACAGCAACTGTCCAGTAGCATATTGCTCACGTCGACCGGGCTAAACGTATTCATTATTTAACCTCACCGCAAACTAATTTTACGAATAAATTATTCTGTATTATTATTATAATTGCTATTATTATTATTATTATTATTATTATTATTATTATTATTATTATTATTATTATTATTATTATTAACATTATTATTATTGTTGTTGTTGCTGCTGCTGTTGCTGCTGTCACAACATTGTCAACAAAGACTACAGTCTATACTCGCTTATATGTAGAGTCTAACTGCAAACAACACAGACACTGATCTGCCGTCGCATAATGCGCCGTTAGATCAGGGTCTATGTAGTTTGTTCTACCTACTGACTACTTATAAGAAACTGCAAAGACCCAGATCTGCCGGCGCATTATGCGACGGCAGATCTGGGTCTTTGCAGTTTGCAGTTGGACTTGTTATACAAGCGAGTATATACGGTTCATCTCAGATGCTAAATTACGTCTATATTAGTTTTAATTTGATTACAGGTTTTTGGTCACAATGTTTGGTGATTGGTAATATGAAGAACGGTATTTAGTAAAGAGCTAAACTGTAACCAAGCTTTTGGGGAAAAAGCGGCAGGTATGAAAGAGTTCGGCGAAACGATCAGCTAAACCTGCCTGGTCTAATCAGTTGAATGATAGGGGGTACTTTCAATGTCTCTAGCATCTATATCAACGATTATATTTTTGGCAAACTACCAGATTGTGATGAAACATCTTAGCATCACTTTGAGCGCAAACTTGTTTTAGTTCAGACGTGATAATTTGGTTCCGAGAATTTGTTTTCGTGTAATGCTAATTCATCCCTGACAATTGTTCATTAATAAAATTTGTTTAAAAAAAAAAAATAATTAGTACACAGTTGTCGCATATTTGGTAAAGTATCAACTCCACGTAAGTAATTTTGTTCATGTGTTTAAATAACATTAAGATGGGCTTCTCGTCACTGATATTTGGTCATTCCACCTGTAAGCGATTACATCGGCATCTCTCAGGTGTAGATCGTAGGCTTGATCTCGAGTTTAGACTAAAGGAGAAAACAGCTTTTACGGAGTTAGAAGTTGTGCCATTCCTAAAGGTCTGAAGGACGATATAAAATAGGCCACGTTAGAAAGAAGGATTCAGACATAATCGTTGTGTTGTTAGATGACAATGATGTTGATTACGAAGTTACAGCGCAGGAGCTCACCTGTAAATAGTTTATTTGCAAGCCTTCATCACAAGAAATATCGGGGTAAACCTGTTGTCATATGCGGTTTACTACAATGATTAGACCCGAGCATGGCATGTAAAAATGGTCTGTGCTAAATTTAAGCAAATATATACCCTGTCCACACTAAGGTTTTGGTATTACTGTCACCCAGACTTTGTTCAGAATGACCGGTCACGCCACCGTTTTACTTAAGCATGAAAAACATCAATGGCATCACCAATTTCATAGCGTCTTACTCCTTTTCATCATAATGTCCATAAATAAACAATCCATGATACATCTATTTGCATTTTTAATTTTCCTTACATAATATATGCTTCAGTAAGTGGGTTTCGATTCCCTAAAGGTTTGTACTCCTTAATATGACCTTTGCTTCCCTTGAGCTGCCACACCACTAAATATACCATCACTACATAATTCTGCATGCATGGAGTCAAGCTAGTCTGAAACGGTATGATATGTATATCTTAAAACTTCCAATCAATATAATTTAAATTTCCTGTTGGGTCCTTACACCTTTGTCAGAATTTAGTATCTTATGCCGTTTAATTGCATCAGTATATTTCTAAATATTTAAATTTCCCACGGGTCCTGTACACCAAGGTCAGAGCTTTCATGGCTTGTGCACTTGCATCTCAATAAATTTCGTTTAGTATCCCACATGATCCTGTATCATTTGGACTATATATATATATATATATTATATATATATATATATATATATATATATATATATATATATATATATATATATATATATATATATATTTATTTATTTATTTATTTATATTTATATAATCCCCATTGGGTCCAGCTGTAAAACTGACTGAAAAGCTGGACTTGCCCTTGCGAGATTTAAGCTTACCCAAACGTATGACAGCATAATATCATACCAAAAGTTAAAAGTAAGGCAAAATGAAATATGAGATGTTTTCCTGAAATTGTATAATATTAATTTTACAAATAAACAACTTATTTTGTGTACTTTTTGTCTTTGGTTTTGTTTTTGTGTTTGTTTATTTGTTTTCGGTTGTTGTTTTTTTTTGTTTTTTTTTCACACAAAAAATGACGCCCATAATAAAGTTATCAAAAGAAGATAAAGGTTTTGAAAATAGGTAGATTTTTTAGGATGTTGGATGATCGTTATTTTTGCAAGTCATGCGCATGTGAAATATGTATGTACAGTACAATTGGTTGGTAGTGTATAGTATGTAGACAGAGAGATCTGGTTAGATAAAAGACATTGAACTACAAGGTTAAAAATAAGCAAAACATAATTGTATATCATACTGTAGCCAGGTATTCTCATTAATCAATGTATATCATACTGTAGCCAGGTATCCTCATTAATCAAAGACGACTGGAACTTTCTTCCACGTTTCGTAGCATCATACTGGCTATTTTCTTTGCAATAGATTCGTTAGATTTGTTTGTAGAAACGTTGTCGAGTATCCTTCGTTTTTGTCTAGATCCGCTAACAGACTTATACCTCTTCGATTACATTAACAATAGCATTATCAAGATTTCATAGACTGACTTGAAATTTAATCGTGTCTTATCAAGCACCCAAGCAACAAGATGCCATGGCTCCCTTACACGTAAATTGAATATAAGTTAATTTATTTAAGGTAGTTTTGATACACAACAAACACAATTAGATTTAATGTGAGCAAAACGTTCTAAGTAATATGAATACCGATGGTTTGGCCTAAGAACATACGTGTTTCTTCCCATATGTTTGTATAAGGATGGACAGATAATTTGTATACAGTAACTTGCAGAACCCAAGAGTTTTGCTATTTCATCCTGCGGATATCTAGCCATTACAGCAAGCCTCTACAGCGGAAAGTAGTGGAGGGGTTATCAAGGGCTACAAAACAACTCCGGTCTAGACACCAGAACCCAATCCTTGGAAGGATAGGATGCAGCCAGCAGCAGTCAGGGATCAAAGCCAGTTGACCAGGAACTAGTAGATCGAATGCGAGATGTGATAACACAACCACTCCTGCTCTGACGTCGTCCATGTACGCAAAGGTAGACCGCATCCTTTTAGCATAGCAACTAGGGTCCTCGATGGTAGACACAGGCGGAAGCCGAGAGGGGCTAAGTGCAAATGGGATATCAGCATTTATGCCACCAACTGCCCTAGCCACAACAGTATCGACTTTTCCTGAGACGGATCCATCACCAGATTCGGTTGTGTCTGATGCCCCCGTGACCATGACAACCGGTATCACCTAGTGTAATATGCTCACAAATTGTCCTTCAGCCAAGTTGTCTGCATGTAATACACAATTTCGGTTTGTCAGTGCTTCCATTTTTGTAGCTTCTTTCGTTTCGGAACAGCTGAAAACTCAGATATGGTGGAATAAATACAGTGATTTTCATTCATCTCTCTGTGCCGTTGAACCCTACATACAAACTTCAAATAGATCTCCATGACAGTAACCCTGAACAAACTATGGTTCCAAACTTTAAGAAAGGTGGCCTAACTTCAATCCGTGGCTAACTGTTTGGAACAGGTATGTTGCCATCTTGTGTAAAACAAAAAGTCTCAGCATTTGAATACTGTACTTAGTCATTACTTTCGTAGCCTAATTAAAAAATGGGGCACCACTCATTTGAACTCTACCTGAGTTCTGTTCTTGACTGTATCCCAGACAGGACAAGTAATAACTCGTCAAAACAACCATCTTAAATCAAATTTGATAAGAGATTGCCCATAAACTATAGACAAGAATATGTTATCTTAACTGATTTCTGCTTTGTCTCATATTATTAAAATTATTTGGTGAATACGATGATTCAATCTATATCTATGATTGCTCTTCGTGCATTTCTGCGTATTCGTGAAATCACCATGTCCTCATCCAATGCACCTAACCCAAAATTGATAGTTTCTGATCGATTTTCAGCCATGGGACTAACCATAGCTCTATTAAATTATAAACACTTAGACGGTCAGCGTTTGTTCCTCATAGTTACTGAACGATGCAACTCACTTGCACCGGCTTGTCCTGTTCATTGTTTGAGACAATATATTGAGCTCAAATGTCCATCCTCAGGGCCTTTGTTTCAATATCTACCAAAGATTTAATTACACGGAAAGAGTTCTTGAAGACGTAAATAATGCACAAATATTTTGTGGTTTCAATCCCCAGAAATTCAATGGCCATAGTTTTTGCATCAAGGCTGCCACCGAAGCTGCTGCAAGAGGCACATACCAAACAATTGGGGTGTTTAAAGTCTGGTGCGTTCAAACACTATGTACGTGTATCAGAGAAATGTTCTACTATATGAATGCGTAACTAATATATGTTACCAATTTATCTCATATTTAACATGCCAATAGTTTATACTCTTTATAGGTTCACAGTTTAATAACACAGATACCGTTATGTATATAATTCCTTACCAGACCATTAGCTAAGATGTTCTTGGCTGCTCCCTGCTTTCATTTTTTTCCCAGGTCTAGTGGGTCTACAAAGTTTTGACCATTTACCATCATTCATGCGTAATGATTGCAGCTGTTATTGATAACATGTACTGTCTACTTGCTTATAAGTCGATTCCAACAGCAAACAACATAGACCCTGATCTCCTGTTGTATAATGCGCAGGAAGATCATGTCTATGTTGTTTGTTCTACTGATTAGTCCTAACAAACTGCACAAACCCAAATCTGCCCGCGCATTATACAACGGCAAATCTGGGTCTGTGTAGTTTGCAGTCCGACTCGACTAATAAGTTAGTATAGACGGTATAAATCTGAGGACTTTACTATGAAGCTTGTGAGACAGATCTTTGTAATTTGCATTTGGATTTCATGATTTTAATTAATACTTGCAATTGGAGCGATGACCTGATGGAGATCACAGCTTTTTCTGTGCGACTGCACAGGAGCGCTTGCAAGCACTTCAAGTACGTCTCGTGTGAGGTGGAGTATGCAGCCCCCACGATTTAAGTTATTGCACTATATTCAAAATTTATCACTTAGTCTGTGTTTGTACGTAGTTGGTTTGATTTTAAAATTAATTCGCATGTTTGATATGTATCTGGTCTTTTTGACATCCATCCCTTCGGCCTGCATCCACAAACAATTGCCTGTTGTCATTTATATCTCGTTGATAATATAAAATATTCTATAACATTGTCTTACTATTTTTCCTTTGTTATACCTTACTGTTTCTGCCTTCAATAAATATTGCTTTATGTCGCTTTTTATTTCATTTACATAATGCTTCTAGAGTTGTGCTATCTTCTTCAATCTATGCCCCCTTGGGTCTCGGGGAGGTAGATTAGCCCCTGGGGTCTCGGGGACATAGATTAGCCCCTGAGGTCTCAGGGACGTAGATTAGCCCAGATGCGCTCTCCTGCATGTCTTAAGAAACTACTAATGGGGCGGTGGCCGCTGTGTCTCAGTGATTAGCGTACTGGACTCTCAACCGAAAGGGTGCGGGTTCGAATCCTACAATCGGATTCGCCCGAGTCAGCCACTGTGGTGTGTAATTGGGCAGGGTCCTTTACTCCAATTGCTTCGGCAGTAAATAATCTACTTGTGTCGCTTATATATATATATATATATATATATATATATATATATATATATATATATATATATATATATATATATATATATATGTGTGTGTTGGGAAGAGGACCGTAACAAAGTTGGTATGACGTATGGTTAGACCCCAGAGCACTATGATTTATGCAATAAAAAAGTTTTAAACCGAAACATGCGATAGGTTAGGTCCGGCTATAGTTCGACTATCAAGTATTGGATGCAAATAAGTTATCAATGAGATATGTTTAATTGTTCAGTGTTTGACTTAATACAGTAGAATGATCACAACATTGAATTGGTACGTTTTTGTTTGTAATATTACAAAGCTTGTTTTCAAATTACAAATACAATGCCATAGAAAAGGACATGGATTTTATATTTATTTATTTTGTTACAAATTACAGTACAATGTCATAGAAAAGGACATGTATTTTATATTTATTTATTTTGTTACAAATTACAGTACAATGCCATAAAAAAGGACATGCATTTTATATTTATTTATTTTCTTACAAATTACAGTACAATGCCATAGAAAAGGACATGCATTTTATATTTATTTATTTTGTTACAAATTACAAATACAATGCCTTAGAAAAGGACATGCATTTTATATTTATTTACTTTCTTACAAATTACAGTACAATGCCATAGAAAAGGACATGCATTTTATATTTATTTATTTTGTTACAAATTACAAATACAATGCCATAGAAAAGGACATGTATTTTATATTTATTTATTTTGTTACTTTTGTCACATTTTTCCCAGTGCGAAATATCTTGTCCAGCTGAAGACAATTTTTCTTTTTTTAGAATTGAGAATCATATATAAATCTTTTAAGGTACCCTGCGACTAAACATACATGCCAATTCTATCACATGCGTGCACTGCATTTAGGGCCAAAGTAGTCACCTGGCTTAGTTAAGATTTCTCAACATCAACGTTCCATTAAAAGAAGTATGTTTACTGATAGTACCGTAATAAGTATCCATGATATATCTTAAGTCATTGGGATAAGTCTTACCAGACTTTCAATCTTCATTCTGTTCAAATAATCACATGACAGACACTATAGAGGATGTAAGAGTTCGATTAATGAAGAATGACGTCATAATAAGGGTGTCACTTAAAGCTTCGGAAACAATCACTTGCAGAAAATGAAATTCCCTACTCAGCTTTATTTCAGTACCCTCAGTCTTTGTTTGAGCCCGGCAGGTGTTTAACATTGATAGATGGATGCCGTTACTTGGAGTAAATATTTCACTTCAATGTGGTGCGGGGTTTAAATATTTTATGAACTAGGAACGATAAATCTAAATGAATACACAAGACATTTGACATGTTATTAGGCCGAACACGCCTAGTTTAGAAAAAAACACCCGTCAACGGATTTGTCTCATTGCGAACCCCACCGAGTCAGCGACAGTATACAAGTCTTCACTAACTACAGCCGTCAACCAAAATCGGGGAACCCATCTTAACAATTCAGCTTCTCTTGAAAGTCTTGTCTTGTAAAATGGATGCAATCAATTTAGATTCAGAATGGCAAATAAATAGCGACAATTATCAAGTTCTTTCTGACATGAAAATTGTAAGCAATATGTTTATTTATTATGATCTTAGTGTAAATTGCTTTCCAAATTAGGGTAAGATACTGGAAATTAGATCTACATATTCTAAAATTCGCTGCTACCGTCTTTACTCGCTTATAAGTCTAGTTCAACCGCAAACTGCACAGATCCAGATCTGCCGTCGCATAATGCGCCGGCAGATCTGGGTCTATGCAGTTTGTAAGGACTAATCAGTAGAACAAACAACATAGACCCTGATCTGCCAGCGTATTATTCGACGGCAGATCAGGGTCTATGTTGTTTGCATTTGGAGTCGACTTATAGGCGAGTACAGACGGTATTACAGAAAATTATTAATTTGACGTTGGAGCAAGTAGGCTGGCTGATAGCGGCCAACAGATTACAATGCCAAGAAGCTAAAAATCGTACATGTATACATTGTTCTAAAATATGTTCGTGACAGTGAACAACTCAAGGTAACACAAATTTGTACATGTACACATTTTTCCAAAATCCACATTTTTCTTACTTTGAGTTATAAGTGGTCGACTACTACCGACTTTACGTGGTGCTTGTATCAATAACATTTAGAAAATCAGCACAGTTTGAAGCATACGTGCGTAAATCTCTCTCTCTCTCTCTCTCATTTCACATGTTGTACACCACAGAATTTTGATAAATACTAACCATATTGTCTATGAACTTGATTCATGCAGTACTTGTGTTTAAAATTACTTAACATTAATTACCATTCAGCTTTCATACTTTAAAATGTATATTAGTTGAAGTATTCATCAAACACCAAAAACCTCACCTTTATTTATGATTGTGTTCAAAATCAGAAGTACCGTATATACTCGCGAGTAATGGAATACCAATTGTAAACTGCATAGACCCAGATCTGTCGTCGCATAATGCGCTCTCAGATTTGGGTCTATGCAGTTTGTAAGGACTAATCAGTATAATCAAACAATATAGACTCTGATCTCCCTTCGCATTATGCGACAGCAGATCAGGATCTATGTTGTTTGCATTTGGACCCGAGTACATACGGTAACATCATTATGAAACGTATCGTGCATTTTACCTCGGATTGTGCGATGACTTTTCTCTTGTACGAGAAGTTTTTATCAGCGTAGTACAGAACAAAATTCACTGAAATCAAGATACAATAATATAAAGAATATATTATATAAGAAGTTTGTATATAATTTCGTATCATAAATAATCCATCCAATGACACTGTTACTTAAGTTATCCATGTGCACAACACGGAGACGAACATAATATGAGGAAGAACCGACAAGAGAAGTACCACAATAAGCGGCTATTGGATGTTGGGTTCAACTTGGAAATTGGACTGACCCTGTCGATCTCTTATCCTACTTATTCCCAATTTGGCACAGTCCCACACAGATGTACACTACTTTTCTCCACCACGACATTTTATGCAAACAAGTAATTATGAGTAGACATATGAGAAGCTGTCATGAAAAAATAGTGTCAGCAAAAGAGCCCAGCAGGGGAAGAAGGGTCTCTGTTTATGCCACACAGTCATATATATATATATATATATATATATATATATATATATATATATATATATATATATATATATATATATATATATATATTGATTTCGATTCGATCTTCTTTAACAGAAGATTACACCACTAACAACTACCATTCTCGTCAGTTTGATGTGAATACAATGTACCTGTGAACAAATGAAAGGGAGAAATGTCACTTTAAATGTCTCTTTAAATGTATCTTTAAATGTCTCTTAAAATGTATCTTTAAAGGTTTCTTTAAATGTTTCTTTTTAGTTTAGCTATATTACTAAAATTCAGATGTGACTACTTCTTTTCAAATACATTGAGAAAAAGTTATGCACAGATGAAGTAAACCAATAATTGTAACAATGACGACTACTCAGGAAATAATAAATGATCAAGAAATAACATCATGTTGCGTCAAGAAGGGCAATGAGTCAACAAAATATCACATTTTCGATAACTTCGCGTCAATCCCTCTGTTAATTTGATATAATAAGCTTTCACATTAGAAATACAGCGGAAATTAAAGTGCCACATATTTATGACCTAACTTGGCTCACTTCTATCCCACAGGAATCTAGGAGAATTCCATCTATAAATCAACCATCTTTCCAAACCCACCGCGAGCATGCCTAGAGCGTCACTTCCGCTACAGCTGCGTAGAAATGAAAGAACTGTAGAATGGACTCTTAACTTGATTTATTTCGGCAATTACAACGATTAAAGTTGATAATTTCCGACGGTTATATTCCTTAAGGACAATTAAGCAAGGCATCAATAAGTCATGATAGAATTATTGTGAAAGGAATTAGTGCATCGATTGAAAGAGTGTCACTATTAGAACGAACAGCGGGGCACATTCAATACAAATACTAATTACATCAAAACTGATTTTGAGCAATTTACAAATAGCATGATCATGAAGATTTAATGAAAGTATTTTTTTTAATACTTGACAGTTTGATTTTCTTTTAGATTTTTAGACGCAAAAGCGTAATCTTGAAACAAACAAACAAACAAAAAAAAAAAAGGGCAAAAAAAGAAAAGAAACAAAGCAAAGAAAGCAAAAATAGCGATCCTGGATATATGGCTTTGTTTTTTTTTTATAAATAATTTTGTTTTTAGTAAATAGTACTCTGTATAAATATTTTATTGTTAGTCGAATTAAATAATATAAATATTTAGTTGAATATATAGTCATTTTCAGTATTTATTTATACGATGGTTTCGTTAAAACTGTGCAGTTCTGCTGCAGACCGTCACGTACATGTTAATAAATAGATTAGTAAGTTATACGTAAGTAAATAAATATGTGTGTATGTAAGCGTGTATGTACGTACGTACGTACGTATGTACGTATGTATGTATGTATGTATGTATGTATGTATGTATGTATGTATGTATGTATGTACGTACGTACGTATGTATGTACGTACGTATGTATGTATGTATGTGTGTACGTATGTATGTATGTATGTATGTATGTATGTATGTTTGTATGTATGTATGTATGTATGTATGTATGTACGTACGTACGTATGTATGTATGTATGTATGTATCTATGTATGTATGTATCTATGTATGTATCTATGTATGTACGTACGTACGTATGTACGTATGTATGTATGTGTGTGTGTATGTATGTATGTATGTATGTATGTATGTATGTATGTATGTATGTATGTATGTATGTATGTATGTATGTATGTATGTATGTATGTATGTATGTGTGTGTGTATGTATGTATGTATGTATGTATGTATGTATGTATGTATGTATGTATGTATGTATGTATGTATGTATGTATGTATGTATGTATGTATTCTCTAAGAAAGGCTCAAAGAAAAATCACCTAGAATTTTATGATGCTCCTATTCTGCCTTGACGTGGTGGTATAAAGTAGACAGCAATCTCTAATTTGAAATTTAATCGTATTTACACACAAAACCTGATGAAATATACCTTATATTGTATCAAAGATATACAATTGCGATGGGTTGAATCTATTATTTCTTATACGTCTTTCTTTATTTAACTATATATGGAAGGCTGAAAGAAATTGGGGACGTATTTTACTTTTATTTTGACAAGAAATTTTTTTATTTTTTTTTATTGTCATTTATTAGGGAGTAAAATGTTACGTACTTCTCGTATATTACGCAATTGCAAAGTGCATCATAGAGAAGTTCTGTTATTGAAAAGAAATAAAAGGTTTTGGTCCGAAGAAGTAACCTTCTTTTGTTCTCATTGATTGCGACCGGAAGACATTTTTACTACAGTTATCTCAGAACGATATGATCTTTCATGGTTAGGCAGTGGCGGATTTCGAGGGAGTTTCACATTTGCAATCAAAATAGTATACTTTTCGACGAAAAACATATAAAGATCGCCAATTTAGTAATAAGCAAAACGAAACACCCCCGTTTCAAAATCGAAACCCCGTAGGAAAAAAAAGAAAAGATCCTGGATCCTGTCCTGGTCGATGTGCGGTCAAACACCAATCAATCAATTGACATCTATGATGTAGAAGACACCTGGCACACCCCCTTTTTTGTGAAAGTGACATTACACTTATTTTATTAATATTTTTTTTTATCTCAAGAAAGTGACTGGATTGAAAAGATAATATTCCGATTTTTTTTACTATTTAAATGAAACTTTTTGTTATAAAGAAAAAGGATCAATTTCCATCCAGGAGGTTGTGGATAATGATTTTTGTGAGCGTATTTTTAAGCAAATATTACATCACACTTCATGACCATTCACTAGGCGAAAAAGTCACATGATCTATGTGACCTTATTCAACACGTGGACAGAGGATTGACTAAATTATTGTAAAAAAAATGTATATGATTTTGCAATAAACACTGAATGAATAGCCATACAGTTGATATATCTCTCAATCATAACCTTAAAATGATTGAACTCTAAACAATCATTCAGTTTCATCGTATATATGCATCTGCACAGTGGCGGCGCGAAGCGGGGGATTGGGGGGGGGGGGGGGAGGGCACAATTCCTCCGGGCGCCAGGCGAAGAATGGCGCCCTCCGGATTTTTTTTTTTTTCATATTAACATAACGTCACGATTAAACCGAAAAGTATATTACCGACCATTTGCAAGCGTTAATTCACGCAAAGATAAATACAACTTTGTGTATTTAGCGGGCGATACAAAAATCGAACAGCACACCTGTGTTTTCGATTAGCTGAAATTAATTTTCTCTGTTTTTATCTACAATTTTACGCATCATTAATAAATTTTGTAATAAACCCACGGATGGTCCATAAAACCTGTATACCCACTTCCCCGCTATGGATAAAATTCTCTGCCGCTACTTTAAAAGTACAGCCACCCTTCGCCTCCTACCCTAATCTTAAACAAGAACAATGTAATCTTGCTTTTAAAAATGTAGCTAAATAGTTGTAAAAAGTTTCTAACTTGTTACCTTGTTTTCAAAAGTACAGCAACCCCCGTTGTCGTGTTTCTCTATAAGCTCTGTCGATAAAGCAGGAGAGAATGGAACTGAAATTTTGTTTTGCCAATTTTAAATGCTACCTTTTTTATACGTGAAATCAGATAATCTTGGTTAAAATTCTATTTTACAAATTGTTTTTGTACATACCGACTTCCTTTTTAAAAGGAGTGCGGCGACACGCTTACAGTTTTTATTGGGGAAAAAGGTGTTTTATTGTAAAGTACAAGTTAGTAGTGTCAACATATTGTAATAATACGCAAATATTGCATTCTAAAAATTAATGCATAATTTGCAACAAAAAAAAGGGTATAACCTAACGATCATCAATTTTTGTTGAGTTGATATCCAGTTTTGTAAAGAGAAAATTGTCATAAGAAGAAAATTGAATTCAAACTGTATTTAGGGGGTGGGGGTCAAGTAAGTAGGTTGGTTTTCTTTACGCATTGTATCCCTAATTTTCATGAAGGCAGATAGTATGAGTAAATTAGTCATTATTTGCCTGTATGATAGTCTGAGTAAATTAGTCATTATTTGCCTGTATGATACTATGAGTAAATTAGTCATTATTTGCCTGTATGATAGTATGAGTAAATTAGTCATTATTTGCCTGTATGATAGTATGAGTAAATTAGTCATTATTTGCCTGTATGATAGTATGAGTAAATTAGTCATTATTTGCCTGTATGATAGTATGAGTAAATTAGTCATTATTTGCCTGTATGATAGTATGAGTAAATTAGTCATTATTTGCCAGTATGATAGTATGAGTAAATTAGTCATTATTTGCCTGTATGATAGTATGAGTAAATTAGTCATTATTTGCCTGTATGATAGTATGAGTAAATTAGTCATTATTTGCCTGTATGATAGTATGAATAAATTAGCCATTGTTTGCCTGTATATGTTTATTCGTAATGATCATCGAATCGTCTCATATTAATAAAGTAATCATTTTAAGTCTTGATGCTTCAGTTATTGGTAATAATGTATATCACTTGGCTGTAGCTGAAATTATAATAATAATAATATCAAGAATAATAATAATAATAATAATAATAATAATAACAGTAATAATAATAATAATTATTATTATTATTATTATTATTATTATTATTATTATCACCGTCATCATCGTCATCATTATTATTATTATTACATCATCATCGACATTATTATTATTATTATTATTATTATTATTATTATTATTATTATTATTATTATTGAAAATAAAATTGCATGTATCTATCTCAGTAGCCAAAACTCTACTATATTTGTGTTACGTGAATCTAATTCAAAGGAAATGGGGATTTTGAGGCAAACTGACCCCCATAGTCTTCATTATGTTGTCTCTTTTTTTAAACTGCATTACTTTAAAGGAAAGTACCGTATGGTACTCTTTCTAAAATGACCAAGAATTAAGTAGGAAAAAGACGAACTCAAACATTCTTTTATTTTACTTTTGCGTAGTATTCACAGAGAGAGAGAGAGAGAGAGAGAGAGAGAGAGAGAGAGAGAGAGAGAGAGAGAGAGAGAGAGAGAGAGAGAGACAGAGACAGAGAGAGAGAGAGAGCATCCGTATGTTATCAATTTCTGTGAAGTAGTTTATATATCGACTTTACCGAAGTATATAGAATACACGCCGTAATATTTGAGTAAGACGATTAATTTCGATCTCTATAAGCCTATGTGCTCACATTTTATTAAATAAGTGCTTTATTCAATGCGTGGACGTTAGACGATAAACTATGTACAAAAATGGGTAGTAGTTTTCTCAGTTAATGTTTTTCCGCATGTCGCCATCTTTAGTTCACATAAGCACCAAATATTACATAGGGATTTACTAGTTAACACGAAGGGGCTGACCATTTCATTTTCGGGGCGGAGCGATATAATAGGGATTCTTTTGCTATAATATCAGAGAAAAACTAATTTTTATGTAAAGCTATTTTAGAGCTGATTTTTTTTCTTCAAAATAAATCCCATACCCCCTCTCTAAAATATGATATGGGTCTGTCGGTCACAAGGGACCAACCATTTAATTTGGTGGGGGAGGCCGGGATTTTCTTTCGAACCAGAATATTTTGTATTTTGTTAACCTCAAGATAATTTGCTTTTCAACTAATATAATGGATATAATAAGAACTTTTTTTAAAAAACCTGAGCAAGATTATATTTTTCAAGTTGATTGGTAGCCTGAAATTTTTATCAAATTCCAGGCCTCTCCCTCTCCCCCCAGAAAATGAAGGGCAGATCCCAGAGCCCCTCCAAAAATTATATGGTCGATTCCTAAAAGAGGGTAGCGTAGGGTAGATGTAAGTATGTGAGAATAAACGTTTAGGCGAGGACATGGCTTACGGACAGACAACCAAGTCGACAGACATGAATACATATACAGACATAGAAAGAATGAAGGACGTGGAGTGAAATACAGCCAAAGTAGATCCATTGTACTAACTGTTGTTGTTGCGTTGAGGGCGGTCAGAGAGAGAGAGAGAGAGAGAGAGAGAGAGAGAGAGAGAGAGAGAGAGAGAGAGAGAGATTTGTTTCTTCAGTCTGCCTCCGACAAATTCAAACCATTACGAATATCATATCGGCGAATGTTAGGGAGAAAAACTCCGTAAGAAATTATAATGGTTATTCCGGGAAGGTACAATTCCCAAAGTTTTTTTGAGACATGAGAGTCCCCCGGGTGTGAATCAAACGTAATATCTTTATGACTATGAGACCTTAAAATATTTTAATTATTATGTAGTTATTAGATTTGCTTATACTTTCTGCAACTTGAAACGAAGAGTACTTATGATACAAAATTAGCTTACTTTTAAAGAGCGTGAAAAACATACTAATTTACTCAAATACTATGCCATTACTTCTCATTCATTACCACTAACATTTTTTGTTCACGTTTTTTCTTCGCTGTTTTTATAAGAAGTATTCCTTGGTATACGTAAATTTCACTACTGAATTGTAAAACCCGTTCACGTTGTCTTTTTTTAAAAATAATTCAACACCTATGTAATATACAGAGATAAGAATAATATCTTACGACACTGATTCAATGACGCTACTCGCATGTTAAATTTCTTTACGGCTAACATTATGTTAATATCTTGATGTACACTACTGGGATGCATTAAGAATGCGTTACGAACAACTTCAAAGGTTCTATCTAAACGATTAAACAAGATCTAACTTCTTTCAAATATCGAACCTCATTTATCATTGTATAGCTTTCACACCTAACGAGCTTTTCTCTCTTTACTTCTTTTTAAGAAGACGCAAACAAACAAAAATGTCATGACATGTTTGCCGTGGAATTTGCGATTTTTGAGATTATGAACATGATCTACATATCTGTTATAGATTTAATGAAAACTAGACTCCATTTAGGACGTGTTCTCTACGAATTGTGAACCCAGGATCATGATGTCATGGACGTTTTACTTTCATAAAGGGGCACCTAATAGTTGTGTCAACGTCTCGAAGAGCATATACCGTTCTTCAAAAATATATAATCTATTTAATGAGTATTCTTTTTCATTATATCTGGAAATTCATAAAATGTGCCTTAAGTACCTTTTCCAGTTCTGCGTCTCATATTTCAAAACAAAATGAACATAAACAAGCTTAAGAAAGAACTTTTGTTAAGACTTTTCGGTACAGGCCTTTTTATATATAAATGTGAAAATAGTACAGGCCTTTTTATATATAAATGTGAAAATAGTACAGGCCTTTTTATATATAAATGTGAAAATAGTACAGGCCTTTTATATATAAATGTGAAAATAGTACAGGCCTTTTTATATATAAATGTGAAAATAGTACAGGCCTTTTATAAATTTGTTAACACTGCGGTCTATGGGAATTAAGTTAGTTTTTTTATAAATGTGAAAATAGAAATATTCATCTGACAAAATGTAGATAACCCAGACTAGTCAGGTAGGAATAGAAAATAATTGGCAAGGGAAATAACTATAGGAATCAATCGACAACATTTACCTCCCTTATTTACAATACATGTTTTCACCATCCAATATGGATATTTTGTATATCAAATATAGTCTACGTGAGTTACATTCAGAAACTGTATAATATGTATAATTACAATAGCCAGTCACTTGGTATAAATGAAAGATTATGATTGGTTACACTATAGAAGGTGTATAATATATATGACCAACACTTGTAATACACTCGATCTTTGAAGATGCAGGTTGCCATGAGCAATTTTTTACAAGTAATACAGACATCAGCGGCTGTCATGAAAGACTCTTAAAGTCCTCGGGTTCAGTATCGTAAACAATGCAAAGTTTGTGACATGAGGAGTGTGGAAAGACACTGGCTCCAACAGTTCTTGTAGGTAAAGTAAACGTGTCATTCCTTTGGTAAAGAAGAAGTGGAATGAATCCAAAGAAGCTGTCAACTCCAAACGAAGGGAAACAGGCAGATTTGGCCTATCACCACTAATTATTTGAATTTGAGAGAGAGAGAGAGAGAGAGAGAGAGAGAGAGAGAGAGAGAGAGAGAGAGAGAGAGAGAGAGAGAGAGAACCAGTTTTCTTCAGATGGGGTGGGGTGGGTGTTGGGGTGGAGGTGGGGGCTGTGTATACACAGAGAACTGTAGATTAACAATATGTCCTCAGTGGTTATAATATTATTTGAAAAAAGGCCTTTACATCGGACGGCTTCTAAAAACCTGAGAAGTTTACATTCACCCATGTAAACAGCACAAAGGAAGACTGTGGAAGACTGCAGAGGTTAGGTAGGAAAGGAACTTGGGCTTTAGAGACAGCACCTGGGACATCATCAATCAACAAGGACACTTCAGCCAACATTCGCAACTTCGAGGTCAATCCTACGGATCATATCTCGAATGTATGCCGATTGCTGCCATTCGGACCACTAGGCTATATTAGGAAACCAGGATTGATCGAGAAGTTGCGAATGCACCGAACGATTTTTTCATTCGCAATTTCTCGTTCTATTGTACGGTCAGCCCAATCGTAGAAATAACAGAGTTGTTTCAGATAGATTGCGGTTTCTTTTTCGCGAAGAAATTCCCGACGAACAAAATTTATAATTTTTATGTAAATTACTGAGCCGACATGCATCCGAGGGATATTTTTGTCTCGCAGAAATAGCCGAGGTGGTCTGAATGTTCAGCCCAGTTTCACAGAGTGTGCCTGAATTTAATGAAATAGGGAGTTTGGTGAAAGGTACATTACTCATCATGCTTTTACACTAATATCATATTTAGAGAAAAATATAAAATTACTAAACGTCATCCGGGTTCTTTATTGCAGTCGAAAGTGATGATTTGACAGGGATCCAATTTACACACATTTATCTCGATACTTAAATGTGGTTCGTATTGATTTTATCTCAGCAGAAGTTATGTCAGAGATAGATGTCAAGAACAGTATAAAGTGTTCAACTTGAGAAAGATGTCAAGAACAGTATAAAATTGTCAACTTGAGTTTGTGTCCAAAGTATATTTATTTATAAATTTGTTAACACTGCGGTCTATGGGAATTGAGTTAGTTTTTTAAAACCCCAATAGAGGAGGGTAAATGAATGATATAAAGCTGGATGACAACTTCGAACAGTCTGTAAATAAAATAAATGTGCATGAAGTTTATAAAAGATTTGAACTAGTTCTACAGGCCCAAGTTTCCTTATTCTCTCTAAAAAAAGTTTCTTTGCCAAATGACCGAATCATTACAGGACAAACAGTTTTTAAACAAAAGTGAGATTAAAATGGAGTTTTTAAAAATGTATATAGAAGAGAAAACTATTGAAAAAAAGGGTTATGTATAGTTATTCGAAATTGTTACTTTCATTCATTTTAAAGCAACATTAAAACCTAAACATATAATACAATGTTAATTGAACTGAACCTCATGACTTTTGTGTAAGATGACAGAGCAAACATGTGTGATTTGAACGGTTATGGAAAGATTTTACTTGCACCAACAAATTTCAGTCATTTAATTCAAATTAAACAATTATTAGAAAACACAATATGATCTATGCTGATTTTTTAATGGCTTGTCCAAGTTAGCCTGTGTTACAGTCCGTTTTAGTTCTCGAGAATGACGATATCGCCGCAATCTCAATAGGGTGCCATTAATTAATGATAATCTATTTTCTACGGATTATCAGCGGGGGAGTAAAAAGAAAAGAACATATTGGCAAAGCAAGCATATATCGACGACTGTACCTAGGCTATGTCCAAGTTAGTGCCTAACGCTAGTAAGACAATTTTGGTGCATCTGAACTTATAACTAACTAATGCACTGGATTTAATTTTTTTATGTTGAAAAATTAAGCAAATATATAAGGAAATGAATTGCATTTATTTATTTTATTTTTTATTTTTTTCAAAAATTTTATTGTCTGCTCAATGGTCATTTTAAACATGTAATGCCATCTAGAGCCGAACGGTCCCTACAGACAGTGGCATTCTAAGGGTAAATGGCGCCCGGGGCGACGATGATGGCCCAAAGGTCCAGAATACGAGGCCCGAATTTTTATCAGCTGTTTTGGCGCCCCAAGACCTCTGGCAACCGCCTCGTCCCCCCCCCCCCCCCCCACCCACGTTAGTACACTTCAACCTACAGAGGCTAAGCACTACTCACTATATTTCCTGCGATTAGTTTGTAGAAATTCCAGCTATGTTTGGTGAATCTTGAGAATAAACATTCTCCTGGTATCTTTCACGGAGCCACTTCATTATGCTTGCTTTGCTTCAATTAAGGATGGTTGACAGGTAAATCTTATGTGTAAAGATACAGCCCCTGTTTTTACTGAACGTAGCATATAAAATGTAAGCGTGACACGATTTGTTTCCCCTTGGATGCCAATATGTGTTTACTCTCCTCGCTAATTATATACAATATATACCGTATAACAAATGAACCAGCCTTTCTGTTGGCATTGTAACTAGATTTCAGACTTTTCCATTAATTACCCAATTAGAACATCGAAATTAGACCATTTAATCATCATTCGTATCGATCCATACATTTAATTTTTTACGCGACTGAGTTTGCCACTATACTCCCAGTTCTGCCTTATCACAGGCACGTCAGAATTTCGAAGCAAGCACCTCAAGTTTTCTTAAATATCAACAAACCTTTTACCTCTCTTTAATGAGTTTTAGCTTCCGATAACCTCTGCCATTCCAACTTTTAATCTACATCACGCGTGATGGTTTGAATTGTGCAAAAATCCTGGTTTAGAAGAAACCCAACACGACCATCTAAGCAATTGGACAGATCGGATTTGTCTTGACTGATATCAGGACCAGCGTAAGGGACTGTTGACGGATTCCGATATTAATTGAGCGTATAATTGTAGGTAATTGTTCTAACACCCAGCTGTGCCCTCCATTCTGAAGGTGGTCAGAAAAAGATTAATGTTACAGTTCCAGATAATCGTCTTGACGACTCTACAGTCCCCATGAGGAGGGTAATTGAGGAAATTCATGCCTTTCTGCAGAAAAAAATGCAAATGACTTATAGTACACTTTCCTTTTGTTGCTGTAGGAGAGAAATTCACACATATTAATGAAGTGATCATGTGATCATGGGGGCTGATAGACTTAGCTTGTTACTACTCTTGAAGCCATATTTCTAGTCTACCGGTAATTAAGAATAAACCTGGCATACTGGTTAGTACCATCAATATAACAGATGCATTCGATAATGACTGAGATACACGCATACTAATGAGGTGATCTTGCATCTGATCTGCTGAGCTTGTTACCACTCTCGAGACCAGACTTCAATTGGATTTTTCTCCAACTTGTTATATAAACTTATGCAATCATTGTCAGAGACAGGTTCTATAAAAAGTGAGATCTACCCATATTATTGAGATGATCTTGCATCTGATTGGTTGAGCTGTTACCTTTCTAGATCTGGAGACTATACTTTTTTTTATCCAGTTTCGACAAATCTTGGTAAATAGATCTATATCATCAAAATCTTGGTGGACTGCGATTATGAACATGAGACTAGGCGTAGTAATTATGTTTTTATCTTTGGATAGAAGTTTTGTCAGACTATTGTAAAATAGGTAAAATCGACATGATATATAGTTTGGGGAAATAGTTTAAATAGGTCGTGTTCTTACAACACGACATACGCCTGCTTATTAGTGAAATTTTTAACTGTTAAGTTATGCAAGGCAGGTGAGATATATCAGGTACACTTGGGCCTCTTGTTTTGTGTGCTTTTTTTCTATTCATAATCGTGAGTAGTTTCACTCATATAATTTAACTACATACCTGAAAGGCAAATCGGAGGCTCAAATCTGTACATGTATAAGCTCACGTTCTTGACTGAAAAGAGATTTTTGTCTTTATGTATGGAGATATACAACAGTAAAGCACGAACAGCAGAAACATTGTTCTTTTTAAAAAATACGAACGTGTGCTGAAATTTTGATTCAAGTTTAATGAATTTAATCTATGCGACATGTCAGGTATATGTATCAAAAATCTACTCTTTATGTTTCAAGAAGGAAACGCATGCTCTTGTGCGTCTTGACTACACTTTATGTTTCAAGAAGGAAACACGTGCTCTCGTGCGTCTTGACTACCTTTTATGTCTCAAGAAGGAAACACGTGCTCTCTTGCGTCTTGACTACCTTTTATGTCTCAAGAAGGAAACACGTGCTCTTGTGCGTCTCGACTACCTTTTATGTCTCAAGAAGGAAACATGTGCTCTCGTGCGTCTTGACTACACTTTATGTCTCAAGAAGGAAACACGTGCTCTCTTGCGTCTTGATTACACTTTATGTCTCAAGAAGGAAACACATGCTATTTTGCTTCTTGACTACACTTTATGTCTCAAAAAGGAAACACGTGCTCTCTTGCGTCTTGATTACACTTTATGTCTCAAGAAGGAAACACATGCTATTTTGCTTCTTGACTACACTTTATGTCTCAAGAAGGAAACACGTGCTCTCTTGCGTCTTGATTACACTTTATGTCTCAAGAAGGAAACACATGCTATCTTGCGTCTTGACTACACTTTATGTCTCAAGAAGGAAACACACGCTCTCCTGCGTGTTGAATATCCTTTAGTCAGCACCCACACTGACGCTTATTACCACATTATTTTAAGTTTCTTGGAAGAAAAAAAAAGAATATTGGCACATGTTTCTCGTACCCCCCCCCCCCCCCTCGGAAAATACACTGGCGCATAGTTTAAGATTGTTTGTCATTTTTTTGTGTTTCTAGAATTGTGTGTGCTGTTTTTGCTCGTTATTTTTTTATATTTCTTTTTTAAGAATTCTTTGTGCTATTTTTTTATTTTACCGAGAAGCTTCCAATAGTGTGTATAACAATAAATAATTGATCAATTTGTCTGCTTGATTAAAATAAGATGCTAACAATTGGAGCCAAACTTTAATTTGGTATGAAATATCGAAAGGGCAATGTAATTTCAGCGTTTGTAGTATAAATTCCTGTGGATCCAAAATTTAGTTTTTTTTTCCTTCAGTAAAATCTATTCTGGCGATTTCTTAACAGTGCCACTGCATTAATATGCCATTACACGGAAATTAATATAGAAGTTCTTTAATCATAGTTGTCTTTCTTAAGGAACATGAAACAGTACATTTCTTTATTGACTACAAGATACATTTAGAACTGTATATTTTATTTCTTTTGGGCTCAGACAAATGTAGAATTTCCAGTACCAAATTAACAATTTTCAGAATATACAATTGTGTATATGTGTTCTTATTTCGCTGTCAGTAAACATGATTTGATGCCCTATACTTTTAGTAAATCTTGATTTTAACATTTTAGTGTGTATACAGTTAATTAATTTAATCCCAAAACAAGTTCAGACGTTTGCCTGACAGGAAACACTTTGGACCTAATTTGGCTCTAAGAGAGGGTCGTGACCATCTAACTTTGAAATGACCTTGATAATTGGGTGTTGATATTAGCGATTGTGTAAAATTATGTTCAATGTATCTGTATCTCAGCAGCTGTATGTATGTATGTGTCTTTGAGAGAGAGAGAGAGAGAGAGAGAATTAGTTTGAGCTTCATTTGCATATAGATGGCATCTAGCCTCCAGATATTCTCTTACCGATACAAGAAATCCATGCTCTTCGTCGAAAGCGTGTATGACTTGAGTATGTATCGAGTTGTTGTAATGTTTTAAAGCTAGACCACCAATTCGACTTTTATGTGATTGAAACTTTAATGAACAAAGGTTTAATTTTCGATTATAATTCACACATTTAGTAAGTTTAGTATATTAATTACAACTCTGTTTATAAATTTTCAACAAGCCATTTTCAGTCAGAGAGATTTTGTCCTGTTCCCGATGATTCTTCCACCCAGGGCTGCAGATTCTGAAGCGCGTTCAGAGAGGAATTACTCATGCAGAGTGGGTCTCGAATGTCGTAAATTGTCTTGCTTGCGTCCGCTTGCAGTGTCATCATCAATCGGTTTGCGGCTTGTCGTTCAGCTTCCCTTTCTTCTGCTGTCTGTCGTCTGTGATAAAAGATATAGTAGCTATAGTAGCTTTTTTGTAAAATCAACAGGAAATATATACAGTTCACAATATAAGACACAAAACATATAGTACCCATATAAAAACAGCAACAGAAGTATAGATGGCACTGAAGATAACACACACACACACACACACACACACACACACACACTAAAACATCACACATGTAAGACAAAACATGTTGCTCATGCCTAGGTTCCCTTAAAGCCTTTTGGGGTTTATTTCCAATGGGTCCTAGCTGTGGTTCAAGAGTTTTGAGCGCACATTGTTTTAAATAATCCAATATTGGTTTCATTTAGTATGTATGTATGTGCCATATTATTATTGTACCATATTATTATGGTACACGAATAATGATGATGACATTGATGATGACAACGAAGGTGATACTACAACAACAACAACAACAATTACTACTAATAATAATAATAAACCAATACTAAATAAATGATACGATGAATGTATTTTTTCGGTGTCTGTACCTTTTGTTTATCCTTTTAAATAATAACCTGACTAATCAAATACATACATATATGAATAAAACTTCAGCGCCCGATGGATATAATCTTGTATTTCTTTTGTCTCTTTCGGCCATGTACATTTATCTTTATCCTCGTGTATTGTGCGATCAGAGTGAAATACGGATCTGTGATGTTCTGTTAGCCCTAGTTCTAAACTCCAGCTAGAAAAACACTTGGACAGGGCAGTTTCCATTAGAACCCAAAAGTGTAGGCGCAGTCCTATCTCTAATAGTGAGCTGAAAAGTGACAAAATGAATTGATACTATGTAATTATCTGGACAAATCTATTAGCCTTATGTAAGTAAAAAAAAATTATGTTACGCGAAACGAATTTTTGAGGTGTAATAATAAAGGATATACATGTGACAAATTGCATGATTCACCGTGCTTATTTAGTAAGAGTGTAGTAGGCCAAATGCGTTTTGTCACAATTTTACCAGCAAAGTTAGAAATGAGAATACAAGGGAAAATTGTGAATTAGATCCAGGACTGATACACAGCCACTGAATATTCAGACCACCTTGGCTATTTCTGCGAGAGAAAAGTATGCTGGATGTATGACGGCGCAGTAATTTACAGAAAAATAATACATTTTGTTCGCCGGAAATTTCTTCGCAAAAAGAAACCGCAGTCTATTCTGATCACCTCGGACATTTCTGTGATTGGATTGACCATAGGATTGACGGAGAAGTCGCGAATGAATATAATTAGATGCATTCGCAACTTCTCGGTCAATCCTTGTTTTGTAAATAGCTGAGGTGGTCCGAATGGCATATATCAACATACATTCGAGGTATGATCCGTAAGATTTACCTCGAAGTTGCGAATGAGCCATTGAGAAGACTTTGTTTTGTCTATGTCAGTCAAAGGTACAGCCAAAAGTACTGACCGGAAAAACTACAAAAAGAACATCAGTGGCTTTTTCTGCTGATTTGCGAAGATTATATGATCCACATGTGTGTGTGTATGTATGTATGTATGTATGTATGTATGTATGTATGTATGTATGTATGTATGTATGTATGTATGTATGTATGTATGTATGTATGTATGTATGTATGTATGTACGTACGTACGTATGTATGTATGTATGTATGTATGTATGTATGTATGTATGTATGTATGTATGTATGTATGTATGTATGTATGTATGTATGTATGTATGTATGTACGTACGTATGTATGTACGTACGAATGTATGTATGTATGTATGTATGTATGTATGTATGTATGTATGTATGTATGTATGTATGTATGTATGTATGTATGTATGTATGTATGTATGTATGTATGTATGTATGTATGTATGTATGCATGAATATAGACAGGTAGGTAGGCAGGTAGATAGTTTTATTTGCTACGAATATAAAATCCTTTGCAGTGTCTCTCATGCTGTGTCCTGAAACAAGGCTTGACCCTGACAAAATAACGCTACCGATTATGGGCCCCAATTAAATGTGAATACGAATAACTTTATTGGAAATGCCGATAATATTTTAACTGTGTTATCAATATTGGCATAAATGTACCTGATACATTTCAACTGCATTATCAATACTGGCATAAATGTACCTGAAAATTTTGATTGTAAGACAAACACAGAATAATCAAATGCAATTGAGTTATTAAGCAGTATACCAGCACTTCATTTGCCTTCTTAAGTATCTAAGTAATTTAAAAAAGGTTGTATTTACTTAATAACTTAAAGTAGAAATAGGAGATTCCAGGCTGTCAAGTAGATCTCAAAATCATGCTGTATGGCTATCTCTTAGAGGTGAAGACGTGTCTGCGGTTAAATATTCTGATATCACTTAGTTGCGTACATTTTGGGGCATTCTTAAGCAGGGACCATTGATGGATGAATGGTCTGAAATTGAAAATGAGGTAATATGATGTTTTTATTGGTATGCCCAAAACATACCTGAAAATGTACCCAATACGGTGATACGATTCATTAGTACAAACGCGTCTAGAATCTATAGTCTGTACTAGCATAAATGGACATCACACAGCATGTATCAGTTTTGAATATTTTTTTTAAAGATTCGATTTGAGGCAACAAGGTCAATATTTAAAGTTAGCACATTTTACTATAATAATATATTCACTTACGGAAAGACTCGAATATCGGGCGTGTTGTAGTTTCACATATCATTTTGTTATACGTTTATTAATTTCCCATAATGGAAAAAAATATCCTAGCAAACTCTTGTTTATTGCCAAAACATAACCTCATCATCATGTTTAATTTCATTATACTCATTAAACAAGATAGCTTCTGATTATTTCTTATTTCCCGCACAAAGAGTAGAGTTTGTCCCTAAGCCCGGGACATATTTTGTAAATCTATCAGCATAACCATGTCTCAAAGTGAAATACTGAAAGGGAAGACAAGGTGTCAATGCCAAAAGCGAGGTTGTTGAAACAATTTTCCTCTCCTTGATCGATAACTATGTGTAAAATAGATTTTCGTCTAGCTTAGAATTACTCAGGAACCAAAATAGCATGGTGTGTATTTGTAAGGGTCGCTTATAATGCTGGTCCAAATGCAAACAACGTAGACCCTGATCTGCCGTCGCATAATGCGCCGGCAGATCGAGGTCTATGCTGTTTGTTCTACTGATTAGTCCTTACAAAATGCATAGACCCAGATCTGCCGGCGCATTATGCGATGGCAGAGCTGGGTCTATGCAGTTGGGATCGAATTATACGCGAGTATAGACGATAATTTCTTCTATTGTTTACAGGATAGAAGTGTTTAATAGGGTGCTAAATGCATTGTCTATGGACATTTTTACGAGATTGAAGAAAACCCCGACAAGGTGGGCATAGAGTTTACAGGCAGTAATTAATTTCCCTTCTGTTCATTAACGAGCTTGCTACTCGAGGTTATGCATTTTGCCTGAACCAAGGCTCTTAAAGGTCGCGGAAGAATCTTGCCCTGGATAGAAGGTTACAAATTAAAGATTTATTCACAGAATGGCATTGGTTACAACTGTAAATGCATCGTTTTTGGTCGAAAATGACCACATCAGATTCCGAAAGAAAAGGCAAATTCCAAATTTCTGGGACCAGTAGCTCCATATCGAGGGATATATATATATATATATATATATATATATATATATATATATATATATATATATATATATATATATATACATACATACATACATACATACATACATACATACATACATACATACATACATACATACATATGAGATCTTGTCTGTACAATCATTTGAGAAATGTACCATTTCGTTTTCTGCAATATCTTTCCAGCAAACAAAAGATGATTGGAATGGGGCGTTAACAAGTTATCTATCTTGATGGAATAAATTATCCTTGTATGTTTTAACAGGATAAAGATTACTGCAGTAGATTATGCCCAGTTTCTGAAAAAAAGAGAAAATAAAAAGAAGGATAGAAAATTGAGTACTAGTCCATAGTAATAACTAAAATCCGCAAGTATGATCCAGCAAATAAGAGTTCCACTAATACGCATAAAATGTCCGATTCAGGTGGGGAAGCTACAAGACCTATCTTCTTTGTATTTGGTGAAATTTGATTATACTTTCATTATTTTAATATTATTCAGGTTGATCAGTCCCAAATGCCTTTCCTTTAGCATCAATTAACCACACCTCCTTTCAGCGTTGAAAAGAAATTATCTGTTAGATTTCTGAATAAGAGAAGCACTGCGTCAAGGTATTCATTTGCCCAAACCTGTTTGGTGGAATCTGTCTTAAAATTATGTTTCTTCAAAGCATGCCATGTAGTGGTTTGGGAAAATCTCTCCCTCCCTCTCTCTCTCTCTCTCTCTCTCTGCTTTTCAAAACAAGAAGTCTCAGGTCAAGGGACAGATGGTAGTCTTGATTATTAGAGGTTCATTCTCATAGGTTTCTAAGGAGAACTTGAATAAATAATTGTAGTACTTTTGTCGTTTGGTTTGGTTTGGTGGCAGTTGGAGTAGAATGCCTTGTCCTATGACACACCATGGCAACCAACTGAGGCTGATCCAACGGTAGTATGGTTTTATATTTTAAAGTAGATCAAAAAGTGACTCTTTCTTATAATACGGGTTGCTGATGAGTCATAATTAGTACCAGGTACTGGTAATGAGCAATGGATACTTCATAATTAGTATCAGGTACTGGTAATGACCAATGGATACTTCATAATTTGTATCAGGTACTGGTAATGAGCAATGGATACTTCCTAATTGATATCAGGTACTGGTAATGAGCAGTGGTGGCGCGAGGGGTTGAAGCGCCCGGGGAAAATGTTCTTTAATGGCGCCCTTACCGAGGCGCCCGAGGGCAATGTTCCTTAGTGGCGCCCCTATTTTTCAACAGAGAACAGCTTCCCCCCCCCCCCATCTAAGCGGTTTCAGGGCTTAGGTGGGGCTAGGGGCTCAGATGGAGGGGAGGGGTTGGAACAAGCAAAAAAAAAAAAAATCTCGACAGCGCCTATCCTCGCCCGGAGCCTGGGGCAATTGCCCCCACCCCTGAGCCCCCCTCGTGCCGCCACTGGTAATGAGCAATTTATACAATACACTTAATATAGTGTACAATTAATTACTTTTCTTTTCCTTTTTTAAAAATATTTCTTTACGAATTAGACAAATTTAGAAAATATTAAAACATAACAAAATGCTCTCTTCGATAAACGTTTAAATGATTCTAATCATTAGCAATAGAAGACATTTTCTTAAAAAGAAGAATTATTGGAAACTGTTCCTAATTTAATGAAAAATTATCTGTGTATCAGTTTCCCCCAATACTTCTCTATTAAAAATATAGGTCTAGGGACACAAAATACTTACGGTAGTATACATTAAATAAACAAAGGAAATTGTACTTTAATTTAAAGTCAAAACGTACGCTGTTCAAGTAGTAATTGTGTGATGAGAATATTACTATGGTTTCTTCTGAAAGCTAGGCAATGATTAAGAACTTGAAAAAACAAACAAGAGTCCCTCAAAGGGACTGACGCTCTACTGGGCGAAAAGAATTTACAGGAATTCAAGATAAGACCATTCTTCCTTTTAACTGTTGAGTGTTGAAACCACCTCTGATATACTTTAGCGATAACAAGATTTTCAACTTAGCTGCTGTGGTACACATACTGGATGTCGGCTTGGCACCATCTTTATTTAGGACAAAGTAGACATCATTAGAAGTATTTTGGTGAAAATCCCATGTCATGATGTTCATTCATTCAGGGGGAGTAGTGACAACAAGATTTTTCAAAGACAGTTGTCATGGCAGCCTTTGCTAGATGTACGACAGTAACTTTTTTCATTTAGGACTTGGTGAAAAACCCCATCTCATAATGATCATTCATTCAGGGAGAGTAGTTTTCGTCATGGCAGCCATTTTTATTTAGAACCAACTAGGTATCATAAGAAGTCTAGTGGTGAAAACCCCATGTTGATATAGCCATTTATTTGGAGAGGATTAAAGATAACAATATTTTAAAGATATGACTTTTCATTCAGTATTAGTAGCAATAGCAAGATTTTCACGATGGCGACCATATTGGACATCAGATCAGCGCCATTTTCATTTAAAACCAACTGGATATCATAAGAAGTCTTCTAGTGAAAACCACACGTCAATATGGGTTTCTGTTCAAGTAGAGTTGTGACAGCAAGACTTTTTAGATGGCTGCCGGTGCGGCCATATTAAAAGTCAGATCAATACCGTTTTTATTTAGGACCAGCTAGACATCATAAGAAGTCCTTTAGTGAAAACCCCACGTTGATACCACCCTCTATTCAGGAGGAATAGCGATAACAAGATTTTCAAGATGGCTGTCGTGGTGGCCATATTGGATGTCAGATCGGCACCATTTTCATTTAAGACCAACAAGACATCATAAGAAGTCTTTTAGTGAAAATCAAATGTTGATATGACTATCCAGGAGGAGTAGCGATAACAAGATTCTCAAGATGGCTGCTGTGGCGGCCATATTGGATTTTCGAGCAGTACCATTTTCATTAAGGATAAACTAGACCATGGGATGAATGTGAGTGTAAAGTTTCATGGCAATCTTCCAAGTAGTTTAAGCTGAGTAGCGATAACAAACATTTGCTAACGGACGGACTGATGACAGACGACGGACGACGGACAACAGACCATTTCATAAGCTACCAAAACAAAATGCATCAATGATACGCTAAAGCACAAGCTTTTGCCGATTTAAAATGAAAATTTACTTTATTCACACAAATCTTTCAGTTTCGATTTAATCACTGTGCGTTTTAATCGTTTTGAAATGTCAAGTGAGACTCGTAATCTAAATATATTATTACCCAAGCACGGTGCGCTCTTATCGCGACCATGACAATGAACAATTAACACACAATTATGTCTCTTATCATTAGGTTTTCTGTGAATTATTTGAAAACATTCATTCCCTACCCGAATTAAATTTCTTTACTGACACGTTGATACTCAGGCGCTTTTTTGCTTTTCACGATAAATCCATAATTCAAGCTGTGATGTCAAATAAGCTGGAGTCATTTAAGTTGCACCAGTAAAGATTGCACATACGGAACTAAGTTGAATGTCTGCACTTCGATTATATAATCATTAAAACGTATATCAAATGTAATAAATCGAATTCCAAATTAGCTGAAAACTTGTAATGACATAGGCGAGTGGACCTGGGATTATTCTGAAAAATGTCGGAGCCAAAAATGCAGTTTCTCACTCATCCATCCAAATCACACTACGACCTTTTCGTCACCACCCGCCCCACCCACGCAGTTGTGTGATACCAAATATACTCGGTTATAAGTCGGGTCCAACTTCGAACAACATAGACCCTCATCTAGATCAGGATCTATGTTGTTTGTTCTATTGATTAGTCCTAACAAACTGAACAAACCCAGATCTGCCGGCGCATTATGCGACGGCAGATCTGGTATGTGCAGTTTGCAGTTGGATCCTACTTATAAGCGAGTTTATACGGTTATTCTTAAGTCCCGTTTAACATATAGAAGCCATCTACAATAAAATAATTCGTATCATATTCGATGTTGACTTCTTTACTCGAAATCACGCATGCACAGATGCATGTACTAAAGCCTGCACGAACGGACGAACGTTCTTACATAGCCGCATGGTATTTTCAAAGCGAGAAGAAAAAATATTGACAGTTATGCAAAGATATTCCTTGGGTTATTTTTATACACATGCTTATCAACAAACGTATTATTTTCTTCTATATTGATTAACAATGGGCAGCTTGTAACGCACTTGTCTAATTCATGAAGTAGAAGTTTTGCTTGTATAACAGCGTATTTATGTTTCACAAAAGGTTTATATCAACAATAAATCGAGATGTGTTTTAGTTTGCTGGAGCCGGTGCATATTTTTTTCTCTGTAATACAGGAAATCATTATCAGCTTTTATACATGTGCGCGCATAAGTAATTTGAATCTGCAATGGCAGCAAACGAAGAGGTAAAAGGTATTATAAGAACATACAATCTTAAAATTATTAAAGGTTGAAGGAGGTGGTCTAAAGTACTATCAGAACGTATAATCTTAAAATCATTAAAGGACTGATGGAGATGGTCGAAAGTACTATCAGAACATACAATCTTAAAATTATTAAAGGTTGAAGGAGGAGGTCGAAAGTACTATCAGAACATACAATCTTAAAATTATTAAAGGTTGAAGGAGGAGATCGAAAGTACAATCAGAACGTACAATCTTAAAATTATTAAATTTTGAAGGAGGAGGTCGAAAGTACTATCAGAACATACAATCTTAACATTATTAAAGGTTGAAGGAGGAGGTCGAAAGTACTATCAGAACATAATAATATTAAAATTATTAAAGGTTGAATCAGGAGGTCGAAGGTACTATCAGAACATACGATGTTAAAATTACTAAAGGTTCAGTAGATTATATTAAAAATAAGATGTAAATAAGAAACAATAACATGTAAAAGGAAATATGCAATGATTCAAGCAGTACCAGTCCGAGACAATTTCTTTTTAAACAGCAGAAAAACTGCACATTTGCATAAAAACTTTTTGTCCTAAAATCCCTAAAATCTGGGAAAATTCTTGAAGTAACTAAATATAAATTTGGATATTTGAATGAAATAAAAAAGTTCACCTTAGGCGTCGTTATCATTCACAATTAGCATCAGTGTATAGCATCACGGACCATATGGTGTAAATATGCAACTTGCCAACGCTTTGTTATTGATGTATAATATCAAACTCTGACAAAATAATACAAAGACTATTTTGCAAAATAATAAGACTATTTTTTAAAAGTAAGACTACATGGCAAAGATCCTCTGTCAAATCGTGAAAGATTATGGCTTTTAATGTGAACGTATTAGAATTGAAACGGAATCCAGTCTGTATGAGATGGAACGTTAAAGAATTGAAAGAAAAGGCAAATGACTGATGTTTCGTCGCTACTTTTTTACAGTTAAGGCAGAATGTTGGATGATAGAGGGCTGCGTTTTTTTGTTTATATGTAGTAAAATTACAAGGCATCGAGAAGGATGTGTTACTAAAATGTTTCTTTATTACCTATTTCACGATAGTAACTGATTTCAATAATTTTACCAATTTAACAATAAATAAATAAATAATAAATAAATAAACGCTCTGTATGTTGTACATTGATATATACTTCCAAATTTCGCGTCGAATTATCCGTGATTTATTTTCACTGGATGTGCACGAATGGCACTGTCTTTTGTATAATGTTTATTATGTTTATTTGTATCTGTTTTATGTTTATATGTATCTTTTGTATGTTTATATGTATCTTTTGTATGTTTATTTGTATCTTTTGTATGTTTATTTGTATCTTTTGTATGTTTATTTCTATCTTTTGTATGTTTATATGTATCTTTTGTATGTTTATTTGTATCTTTTGTATGTTTATATGTATCTTTTGTATGTTTATATGTATCTTTTGTATGTTTATTTGTATCTTTTGTATGTTTATATGTATCTTTTGTATGTTTATTTGTATATTGTCTAGCATAGATGGTATACATACAAAAGACTCTACCCTGCATCCAAGTATGTAGTTATTAAAAGCACAAACATTACCTCCATTTGGTCCTCCTGTTCTGAAACCAGGTCTTAACCTGGGCATCTGTCATCTTGAGTGCCTTGGCGAGTGCTGATCTCTCTGCAGAAGCCAGATATTTCTGCCGATGAAAGCGTTTTTCAAGTTCCATGATCTGCAAACGCGAAAACGATGTCCTTGGCTTCTTTCGTTTTGGTGGCGTTCTGTTCTGGTAAGGATGCCCTATTCGACGTACAACTATGTAGAATAGAAAGATGTAATAAAAACAGTATTTAAAAAGGCACTGAGCTCTGATAGAACAATTAGTTAAAAAATCTAAGCAATGTGCTTTAGATTAATTAAGGGTTAATTAATTCCTCGAGCTTACAAAAGCGATGTATACTTGCTTCAACTGTTCATTTTATACGATCAATTGTGATTGACACTTACACAATCCCCAGAATGCTGGTATTTGCTTTATGTGTCAGTTATGTTCAGCGTTGTTCCCACTGCCTTGGTTTGGATTTTTTTTTAAAAAAAGGTAAAAACCCACCAAAAACTCCCAATGTTTGAAAGCGTAATATTTCATAATTCAGCGATTGCATACACAAGCATGGAAGGGACATCAGTTAAAAAATATTATCTCGTGGCCACGACTTAACATCTCGTAGCAGCGACATATTACTTCGTGGACACGAGATATTTTTTTAACCGATATCCATTCCATGCTTCCGTAGTTTTGTGTTCTATTGATCTCCATATTTTGCCACGATGTTTCCCTTTTTTTCAAAGGGATATATGGCATTTAACTCTAACTATTGTTCTATTTCATTGCTTTTTGCTTTATATGAATAATAAGTCAATATTTGCAACTCATCTTATTAAAAAATATATATTAGAATTCTTTATTCGGGAGCCTTATACATGCAAGATAATGTAAGCAGCGAAAACGTGTGCGTACTATTCATAAACATAGAATGGAGAAAGTCCACAATAACGAAATGAATATACAACTATTTTAGAAATTCGACTGATCACGTAAAAATAGAATAAAAGTCTAGTTGAAAGGTTGCACTATTCGATATTCTATTCTATTCTATTATATTGAAAGGTTACACCGACTCGATATTTCGAATATTCAGTGTTTGCCTGCATTCTGAAATAACTTTAAATTTCTTAATATTTAAAATAGAATCGATGGTAGTTGTGAACAAAAAAGCTCATTTAATACCTAAAAATCCATGATAGCCAAAACATCTTGCGATAAAAATGTCACTAGAGAATAAAGACCTCCAAGAGTTAAGCTAATAATTGTATTGCAAATAGCATTACATTCTTAGATTAAAACCAGTTAATTAATTCTTGAACGTAAAGGAGAATTTCATTTCTATTGGCTGGAAAAGGTAAGGGTGAATATGAAAAGCTAAAAGAAAATAAATCTACTAGATGAGAAGAAATGCATTCAACTGTGCGTAAACGCGTAACTGAAGATTTTGTATTTCTTTCATTTTACATGGTGAAGACGTGCAGTAAACACGCAATTTTGATTTCATTTGTCAATAATTGTTCTAGATAACTCGTATTTCTGAGTGAATTGGGACTTTTAAAAATTATTATCAATTTAATGTGTGGCTGACAACAGTGTTATTCATTTGTTTGTGTTCACTGCACGATGTGTAAATGCTATAATTATAAAGATCAATCGAACTTGCAATTTCGAAATCGTTGATTACTGTTCATACCAGCACTAGACAGATATAACAGTTAGTGCTTGTTAATATAAATGAATTATCTCTCCGTCCGTCTGTTCATCTGTATTCCCGACACTATTCTTTACCGACGAAATTCTCTTATTTTGATTTAGTATTTTCGCCCGATACATGTGTGTGATATTCCTTATTTAAATAACTACACCATATCTGATGTAGGTTTTAACAATAATAGGCAATAAGAATAATCACGGTTTTGAAGCATGTTACCTGTCTCTTCCTATTACATATTTATTTCGTCTATTTATCATCAAAGTCGCCCATAGGTCCCAGATACAAAATACATTTGTCCAGTTGTGTGTACCTGAAAGCTTCATGTGAAGCGTTTGAACCAGAAATATAAATTCTTAAAACATATCACACGTAATTCAAATGCGTCGATGATTATCTAACTAACTATCTGTATGCACATTTGTCTATCTGTTGTCTGATTAAGGGTCGCGAGTTCGATACCCGCCCAGGCCGTCTCGGGTCGGCTGTCTTGGTGTGTCTGTGGGAAAGGCACTTAGCTCCCATTTCCTCGGCATGATATAGCCAATACTGTGTTAAAACTGCCGTTAAAACCAACAAAGACTGTCTATCTATCTATTTATCGGCAGAATTTTAAAATTAAGAAACAAACTGAAAGGTACAAATACAATTAAAAATTTATCCCATTCGAAGTATATATGCGTTCTTGAATATCCCTCACCTGATTCTTTATTCAGAGAACATTTTCACAATTAACGAGTATCATTGTATTATGTTGTCATCCTGTTCAAAGGTTATTTCTCTTTTCAAAAAATCATCAAAAGATTAAATATATTTTTCTACAAATCTGTTCTAAAGTAGAATTATTCTTTGATCTCTCTACCTACCTAGCTAGCTAGCTAGCGGGCTACTTAGCGTTAATATATAATTTATTCACATATGTATACACTTAATGTTTCACTAAAACCTTATTGTCAGTCTTTCTGAATATTTATAAAATAATAATATACAGTGTACATCAAGTCACACGAATATGATTATGCGAATAACAAAACAATATATGAAAAAGTACATGTATTTAACGTATCTCCATTTGTCAGTCAAACCTTAACATGTGCCTCTAAACACGGACCGCCAACCAATACTATCACTGGCAAAGGTGTGTGGCATCACGTGATTTACAGGCGCACTGGAAGCTTTTCGGACATTCAGGCCTAATGTCCGTCACCTAGCCCACTGCTGCGATATCTCATATACAAAATTTAAATCGTCATAACTTTAACCTTTTTCTACCTTTTCATGAAATTTTCGGTATACGCTAAAAATTAACACTAATTCACAATGAGTAAGTGTATGCTGTGGTATGCTAATGTGAAGTCGTGGTTCTCTTTGTTCTGGCGAATGATCAATTTCCATGTTAATTATAATGAAAGTTTCATACATCCAGCAACCTCAGTCAGCATTCATGGAAATAAAAGACACATTCAAAGAAACTAAGTAAGTAAATAAGGAAATAAATAAATAAATAAATAAATAAATAAATAAATAAATAAATAAATAAATAAATAAATAAGACAATAAGACAAGAGTTCCTCGAATGGACTGACGCTCTACTGGGCGAAAAGAATTTACAGGAATTTAAGAAAAGACCATTTCTTCCTATTTACTGTCGAGTGTTGAAACCATCTCTGATATTCTTCAGCGATAACAAGATTTTCAAATTTGCTGCTGTGGTACACATATTGGATGCCAGCTTGGCACCATTTTCATTAAGGACAAAGTAGACATCATTAGAAGTATTTTAGTGAAAATATCATGTCAAAATGATAATCCATTCAGAGGGTGTAGTGACAAAATTTTTTTTAAGACAGTCATCTTGGAGCCATATTGGATATACGACTGGCACCATTTTCATTTAGGACCAACTAGGTATCATAAGAAGTCTATTGGTGAAAACCCCATGTTGATATAGCCATCCATTTGGAGAGGAGTAAAGATAACAATGTTTTGTAAGATATTACTTTTAATTCAGGAGGAGTAGCAATAACACAATTTTCAAGACACACTGGACATCTTAAGAAGTCTTCTTCTGAAAACCCTACGTCAATATGACTTTCTGTTCAAGTAGAGTGTGATAACAAGATTTTTAATATGGCTGCCATGGCGGCCATATTGGATGTCAGATCAGCAATTTTATTTAGGACCAACTAGACATCATAAGAAGTCTTTCAGTGAAAACTCCATTTTGAAATAATCATCCATTCAGGAGGAGTAGCGATAACAATATTTTCAATATGGCTGCCATGGCGGCCATATTGGATGTCCGATTAACACCATTTTTATTTAGGACCATCATAATGAGCCTTTCAGTGAAAACTCCATGTTGATATGACCATCCATTCATGAGGAGTTGCGATAACAAGATTTTCAAGATGGCTGCCATGGCGGCCATATTGAAAGTCAGATTGGCACTATTTTCTTCTAGAACCAACTAGACATCATAAGAAGTCTTTCAGTGAAAACCCCATGTTGATATGACCATCCATTTAGGAGAAGTAGCGATAACAAGATTTTCAATATGGCCACTGTAGCGACCATATTGGATGTCCAAGCAGCACCATTGTCATTTAGAACCAATTAGACCATGGGATAAATGTTGTGTGTGTAAAGTTTCAAGGCAATCATCCAAGTAGTTTAGGTGGAGTAGCGATAAAAATCTATGACCAGTAGAGCTAAAAACAAAGTGTACCATAAAAGAAAGATAAAGAATTCACAAAATGTGACTTATATACCTTTGAGAGAACTTAAAATAGTCAAAACAGTAAAGTGCATGTAAGAATTTAAGGTGTTTCTTTTCGAGATGGGTGTATTTTCGTGTTTCTTGTTTGAGATAAGAGTACATTTCGTCTGTCGTATTAAGTCTGATATTTAGAAAAGTGCACACACAGGACTTTGTTAGATGATTTGTTGAAATTAAATGCTATAATACGCTACTTTAAGTGCATTCCCCGGGATCGCAATTTACGAAAACTTTAAACTAATGCTCAATAGTTAAACAAGCTTATCGGTGTGAAATAAAATGTGTATTGATCAGATCTAACAGAGGTTTCAAATTGCACATTGATTGTATACAAACGTACACCAAAATGTCTTAGATTTAGAGTTATCACACGTTGGGAAAACATTGATGGCACATGTCATATCTTTTAACACACAAGGCCAACGATTTGACACCACAGGAGATGTAGTGGATAGATTGTCTATCGTTTTACGACAGGTCAAAAAGCAACAGGATCCAGGTTTGCAATACTTTTTGTAGACCCTTGTGTTAGATACTGTCCAGTCTTTTCATACCTTGATATTAGCGAGATGTTAGATCATGTCCAATCTTTTCATACCTTGATATTAGCGAGATGTTAGATACTGTCCAATCTTTTCATACCTTGATATTAGCGAGATGTTAGATACTGTCCAGTCTTTTCATATCTTGATATTAGCGAGATGTTAGATACTGTCCAGTCTTTTCATACCTTGATATTAGCGAGTTTTAGCAAGAATTAACAATGTGAATGTGACAAACTTGGATTACACTTAACTTTTGACAAGTGCGGCCACGATTCACAAAAGTAATCTAAGTTACACACACAGAGAGATATATATATATATATATATATATATATATATATATATATATATATATATATATATATATATTATTAAGACACTAGCATAAAATACCACATAATGATCATTTTAATCACGTAATTGTACATTATTTTTAACTAACATTTAATTTTTGTACCTTTCTGAATATTCATAATTAGAATCAATGTACTTGACGTCACACGAACAGAAAACGATGTATGCAAAAAAAAAAACAACAAAAAAAAACAAGTAAATTGTGACAGTTCAGCAATCTCTATCATTTTAATTCAATGTATGAAAGAAAAATACAAAATGACTAAATACAAAAATATTGCATTTGAAGATATGTGAGGAAAGACTATTCAACGAAAGTAGTTACTTATACATTTTAGGTCCAGAGCCAATAAGAATCTAAAAAATAAAATTTGAAAAAAAAAATAAATAAATAAATAAAATAAGACAAAACCAAAAATACCTCCCCCTCCCCCCACCAAAAAAAAAAAAAAAAAAGATTTTTTTGTTGTTGCGATAGTAGTACTTTTCCTTTGTCATGTTTTGAGTGAACTATGGAAAAGTACAGACATGATTTTTACTAAATGACATCTTGAAAATAAAGCGTATACTACAGTACTACGAAAACTTTAAACTATGGAGTGAAATAAAATAATCGGTATTAAATAAAATCTGTTATTAATCTGATCCAATTGAGGCTTGCAGAGAATGTTTCAGATTTAGGTTTATCACACGTAGGGAACACAATGATTGTATATGACATGACCTTCTTGCGCACTAGATCCACGATGTGACACGTATGGAAATCAAGAAAATGATGGCGTGGGCGGGTATCTTACCCACGACCCTTGGGTTACGAGAACGACACTCTACCAGCTTTGCTACCGCGCCTCCTCAAGAGAAAAGAGAGTCTATCTATTTAAATACGCAGATCCAATACGAAAAGATCTGCGATTTTGAGAACATTATGCATTATTTTTAAAGCAGATAATGTCAAATATGTTCATATCTAAATAAGTTTATAGGAAGCTGACGGCTAAGAATAAACAATGCTGTTGGACCATACTTGGATTGGACAAACTTTTGACAAGTGCGGCAATGATTCACGAAACGCAGCTAAGTTACATATGTTTGCTAATGTACTGATATTTTTATTTTCATTATTATATTTTTATAAAACAAATCAAAGTGAATGAACATTTGAAAAGCAAGTAGTGGAGAACAGGTACAGAAAATATAATAAAAAAGGTGGATGTTTCGCATAATTACACGCTTACTGTTTAACTAAAATTTAATTGTCCACCCTTTATATACACAAATTATAATCGTGATGAAAACAGAATGCATTAGGAACAAGATAAAATTTATGCGAAGAAGAAATAAAAATAAAAACATAATTAACCTATGCTAATGTTTAATCCTTCCTGTAACCTCTGTAAAAGCATACATGGAAATTTCAAGCATGCAAGACATGGAAATAAATAAATAAATAAATAAATAAATAAATAAATAAATAAATAAATAAATAAATAAATAAATAAATAAATAAACAAACAAACAAACAAGTAAAGAAGGAAAGAAAGAAAGAAAGAAAGAAAGAAAGAAAGAAGTAAAAATAAATTATAGGCTTCAAAACTTAGAGAGGAAAGTCAATGGAGTGAAAGCATAGTGTTTGCTTCAAACGAACTTAAAATATCAAAGCAAGTGCTAATCGAAGTAAATATTTATTTTAGAGAGGTGCACACGGCACTGGAAAAAATAGCTGTTTTTTTGCGATAGTAATATTTTCGTCTGCCAAGTGTATAGGATTTTACGAAATGATCAGTTGAAAAAAAATGTATATTACCCTACGTAAAGCGCAATTTACGGAAAACATTTATCCATCGTGTCAAACAAAGTTATGTGTGTGAAATAAAATGTGAATTGATCAGATCTAACTTACGTTTCAAATTCCAGTTCCAAAGTATACAAACGTACATACAAATGTTATAGATTTAGGTCTATCGCATGTGGAAAAACATTGGTATCACATACCATAACCTTCTAGCACACTAGGTCAGCGATTTGACACCTCAGGAGATGAACAGACAGATAGTCTATCTTTTTTTTCTTTACGACAGGTCCAATACGAAAAGATTCAGTTTTGCGAGACCTTAAAGTAGATACTGTCAAATGTGTTCCTATTTAAATATTGCCAGATTTTAGTAACTTGACGGGCATATATAAACAAAGTGTTGTGCCCAACTAGGATTAGATAAACTGTTGACAAGTGTTGCTCCGATTCACGAAACGCATCTAAGTTATATATGTTTGCAAATCTTTGTATGTGATCTTATTATTTTATTAAAAAATAGAGCAAAGTAAATGAAAATATGCAAAGCGAGTATTGGACATTAGGTATAGGAAATAAAATAGAAATGTATTGGATACTAGGTATAGAAAAAACAATAGAAAGGTATTGGACATTGGGTATAGAACTAATTATAGAAAGGTATTGGATATTAGGCTTAAGAAATACATTAGAAAGGTATTGGACATTAGGTATAGGAAATACAAAGAAATGTATTGGATACTAGGTATAGAAAATACCATAGAAAGGTATTGGACATTATTTATAGGAAATGCAATAGAAATTGCTAGTCTTCGCATAATTACACACTTAGACTACCATATAACTAAAATGTCATGGTCCACCCTTTTGAATATTTAAATTATCACAATACCATGGTCCACCCTTTTGAATATTCAAATTATCACCATACCATGGTCCACCCTTTTGAATATCAAATTATCACCATACCATGCTCCACCCTTTTGAATATTCAAATTATCACCATACCATGGTCCACCCTTTTAAATATTCAAATTATCACCATACCTTGCTCCACCCTTTTGAATATTCAAATTATCACCATACCATGTTCCATTCACCCTTTTGAATATTCAAATTATCACAATACCATGGTGCACCCTTTTGAATATTCAAATTATTTATATACTATGGTCAACCCTTGTGAATATTCAAATTACCACCATACCTCAACCTAATGTCAGAGAAAGAAGATAAAATGTACAAATAAAATAAAATAAAATAAAATAAAATAAAATAAAATAAAACAAACTAAAAAAAAATAAAATAAAAATAAAAACAAAATTACGCTTCTATCAATGCAAAATAAATAAATAAATACATACGTAAAAAAGAAGGAAAGGCAGAAAGAAGAGAATATAAATAATCAGCTTCACAAAAGTGAAGGAAAATCAATTCAAGCACATGATTTTTGCTTCGACAGAATTTCGAAATCAAACTAAATGCTAAACGAAACAAATATTATTTCAGAAAGGTATCAAACGCATGGAATAAGATGTTTTTTTGCGATCATACATTTTGCACACTCCTCTATCTAAATTACACAAAGTACAATTCAAGAAAAAACTTTCACCGACTGTGTTACATGTAAACAAAGTTATCGGTGTGAAGTAAAATGTGTATTGCTCAGATATAACGGAAGTTTCCAAATGTTTTATATTTAGGTTTATCACACGCAGGGAATACATTGGTGTCACATGTCATGACCTTTTCGCACACTAGGTCAACGATATCACACCTCTGGAGATGAAGATGTAGATAATCTATCTATTTTTAATGACCGATCAAACACGAGAAGATTCAGGCTTGCGACAACCTTTGAGTATATACTGTCCTGTCAAGTCTTTTGCTATCTTAAAATTAACAGTCTTGAACAACTTGATGGACAAGTATAAACAATGTCAGTACGTCCAACTAACATTATACTCACAGTAAAAACGTGCGGCAACGATTCATCAACTGCAACTACGCCACAGTTTTTGGTGTTTTGTGTTGTTAACGCACGGCAACACAAGTTGGTTATTTAGTGCCGAGATAATTGGAGTAAAGTGCCTTGCCCAAGGACACACCACGGTAGCTGACTCGAAGTGATCTGTTCGTAGAATTCGAACCCGTACCCCTTCGGTCTCAAGTCTAGCACGCTAACCATAGAGCCACCGGGGCACGCGAATATGTACATAACAATACTTATTTATTCTAAATAGAGTAATGTACATGACTTTATGTAAAACGCCTATTTAGACAATGGGTAAAAACATGAAAAACACAGATTATTCGCGTTATTACACACTTACTATTGCACAAAAATATAATATTGTACCTTTCAAATATTTATATTTATCATCAGAATGTCTGGAATAAGACAAATGTATGTAAAAAAATAAATACTAGTATTAAAAAGTGCCTTTCTGTATATGCTAACGCATGCATCAGTCCAGCCATGGCCTTCTTGTACACTAGGTCAAAGGTCAACTCACTTATAAGTCTAATCTAACTGCAAGCAATATAGACCCTGATCTGCCTTAGAATAATGCGCCGGCAGATCTGGGTCTTTATTGTTTGTTCTTCTGATTACTTCTAACATACTCCATATAGCCAGATCTCCCAGTGCATTATGCGACGGTAGATCTAGATTAGTTCAGTTTGCAGTTGAACTCGACTTATAAGCGAGTATAATTTACAGCAGATAATCTATCCTTTTATGATAGGTCAAATACAATAAGTTTCAGGGTTCCATTATGAATAAACTTAACGTTATCTACGTAAGTTTATTCATAATGTAACCCTGAAACTTCTGTAAACTTGGCTTCTTGTCTTTATATTGAGTTTTTAGGGACTTGACGGACAAGAAAAGACGCTATCCTGCCGATGTAAGTGACGGACAAGAAAAGACGCTATCCTGCCGATGCACGTGACGGACAAGAAAAGACTCTATCCTGCCGATGCACGTGACGGACAAGAAAAGACGCTATCCTGCCGATGCACGTGACGGACAAGAAAAGACTCTATCCTGCCGATGCACGTGACGGACAAGAAAAGACTCTATCCTGCCGATGCACGTGACGGACAAGAAAAGACTCTATCCTGCAGATGCACGTGACGGACAAGAAAAGACGCTATCCTGCAGATGTAAGTGACGGACAAGAAAAGACGCTATCCTGCCAATGCACGTGACGGACAAGAAAAGACTCTATCCTGCAGATGCACGTGACGGACAAGAAAATACACTATCCTGCCGATGCACGCCAAGTGGATTAAGCTCTTTGTTGACAATTAAGTAAATGTAAATACTTTGGAGTGGATTACATTTTGATTTAAATATTCCAGAACATATAATTTGTATAAAAAAGGGACATAGAACGAATAACGTATAAATTGTGCATCCTATAAACAACAGGTGAATAAAGCTGTTTTATAATAATGCTTACAGAATAAATCCATTATTATCGCATTTATATAATGTAGTTACAGACAAAATACAAATTTCCTTTTCTTTTCTAAATTCAAGTTAATCTAACTTTGGTGAATACGATATTTTCTTGTAAACATGCATACTGAAATTTACAATTCCTAATTCAACGAAATTCAAGCGATGTTTTTGTAGAGTTAAGCAATTTACGAACTGATTTTGCAGCCAAATACATTTTGTAGAAATACATATTCAAGACTGATATGTTTTACTACCTTCCAATTGCTCCGTTTGCAATTTTATTAATTTCGATTCTTTCCCAATAACCGATGCTCTATGTCGCGAGATGGAAAAAAAAATAAAAATTAAGTGACAAGCTAGAGTAAACAGCAAAAATGTATGTTCTGTAGGTACCCCCCCCCCCGAAAAAACAAAACAAACAAAAACAACACTCCAGCCGTAGTGACAGGAAGCTAGTCCACAGGTAAAACTGCAAATTTGGACGTCAGATGTTGAGCAAATGGTTGCTTCGTGTTGATTATCGAATTGTTTTGACATTTGTCAGATATATTCACACTCTAAATTTGATTGAAACCAAGGCACTGAATGAAGTGTAGGAGGAAACTATAGGTCATTTACACGTGTATATGTCTATCAATTGCGATTGTTCGGTTTAAATATATTCATATTTTTATTTAGTAATGAAATCTACATATTTACATTTGAACTAAAGAGGCGACGTCTTTTTTTTTATAAGAACGTAGAATGAAGAAAGAATGTATTGTATACTGCTCCGCTGAGGATGAGATCATTCTTCAAGTTTTAACCACGCTATTGCTGAGGGCGAGACTATTCTTCAATTTTTAAGCACGTTGTTACTTTGGCTACAATTTGATATACTCTAAAACTGATGGGGTTAATGTATGGACTAAGAATGATAAACTCAGGATTGACTATGAACGAGAGAAAATTGTACTAAGCCGTCTTAAAAATGTCTTTCAAAGGCTAAAAGTCTGATTGGTTAACGCGCAACGAAATTGGCCAATCAGCCCATATTGCCTCCATACTTAGATGTCGAGAAGATCATAATTACTTTTCTTTTACCTTATTTACATAGTTGCAGATACAGACTTGAAGCTATAGGATATGATTTGGGTGGTCTGTAGATGAGCACAATATTTGTAAAATGTTGACATGAGACTGGGTGAGGGGCCATGGGAATATTTTTTTTTCTTCAACAAAATCTCATTTTATTTTGGCTATAACATACTTAACAGGTTTTTGGATTTCATCTTTGTTTCTTGCCCCAGGGAATGGGGAATACTGACTCAAAGTCGTAAATTGGAAACTGTTGGGATCCCCACCTTATAACAATACAAAGGTTTAAAGGACACGACGTGACAAAATCAGACATATATCCAATGCAGACTCTTGGAAAGGGGACTTCAGACTCGTGGAAAGGGGACTTGATGCAGACTGTTGGAAAGGGGATTTAAGACTCTTGGAAAGGGGACTTCAGACTCCTGGAAAGGGGACTTGCCCCTGGCGCTTAACTTGGACACTGTTGATATCCCCACCCTATAACCATATATGTTTGAAGGAAATGATTATACGAATTAGTCACATATCCAGTACAGACTCTGCCCCCCCCCCCCCTCCCGCCGGCTCATAATTTGGAAACTGTTAGGATCCCCTCATCTATAACAATGTATACATTTAATTGGCACTAGGCGATAACTGCACTTGTACATGCAATACAGGCCATGGATCATGTTCCTTAAGTAGGGGGACTTGCGTTTTGCTCCTATCTTGGAAACTGTCAAGATCCCCACATTATAACCATATATACACTAACCGTACATGAAAGGATACTACAAATTTACTGTGTTGCAACACTGGCCTCTGGATCAGGGTATATGCGTAGTGGCATAGTTTGGAAACGCGGGGATATGCAATTGCGCGTCACTGCATTGAAATTTCTGGTGCGCCTAACAGAACAGACCGAATAATTCACCGCCTCGGATGAGACGGTCCTTATAAGAAAGACAACAAACAATGGTTATTTTTGCCCCCCCCCCCCCCCCCAAAAAAAAAAAAAAAAAAAAAAAATCACTTATACAATCACCTGTCTCCGCTAGTATATATAGACTGCATCCTAAATCGTTCTTGGTTTTGTATTTAGGTCGTCAGAGCAAACAAGAGTGACCCGAACCAGAGGCCATCTTTCGATATAGCCGATAGTCTGTTGTTCTTTCTTTGTGTGTGCTTTTTTGCGATGGAATTAATTCTGGACGATGTCATGCTGATTGTAGTAAAGACTGAATACCTGTATATGTGTCCAGTGTACTTAGGTAAGACAGAGCGGTGGTACTAGGTCCCATTTTAACAATGTGAGAGATTTTGAAGAATATCAACTTTTGTGAAATAAACTTTTACTGCGCAGCTCGAAATGACGTGATCATTACATTATGTCGCCATCGATATTACGTCACTTTTTTTACTTCGCTGTGTTGTAGCGTTATGTACTCTGAAAGACTTTAGTCTCTTATTAATAATTAAAATGAAATATTCTTATACAATTTATAATAATTACAATAACAGTCCTGTGAAAGAAAATTATAAACTCATCGTAAAGCATACGAGACCTTGGTAAATCTGTAGCGATTTACGACCTACCGTCATTATTTTGACGAGCATTTCTAATTTCAACCTATGAAAAAACCCTCATTTTTATCAAGACTACCTGAAGCAGACACTGTTATAAGCAATTTAAAGGTGTGTTGACTTATCTGCTACCTTTCTTACTGACTGTGGGCCGCTGTAGCTCAGTTGGCAGAGCGTCAGACTCATAATTCAAGGGTCGCGGGTTTGATACCTGCCCATGCCAGCCCAGATCAGTTGCCTCGTGTGTTTTTGGAAAGGCGCTTTGTTTCCATTTCCTCGGCATGATATAGCCAATAACGTGTTCACAGTATCTTGAAAACCAACCAAGATTCAACAACCACCATGCTTCATGTCTATAATAATGAGGACAAATCCAAAATAGTGGAGAGTAACGCCAGTCAGGTAGTGCCAAATATCTATCTGAGTTCTGAGAAATTGTGTGGAAATGACTCTTCTTTTACCATAATCCTCTAGAGTTTAAGTAAGGACTAAATACATTAGAGTGGTTAAAATAGACAGATATATATTTGATTAAATGAGATTACTCGATTGAGAACTTGATTTTAAGTCCAGACCCTGGTTCTAATAGCGAAATTATGGGCCCAGAATCGGGACACTGAGTTGTATTGCCCACAGTTGGCACTTGTCAAATGCACAAATCCGAGCTGTTGATTGACATCGTTAGATTGGTATTATAGATGCCGTAAATATTTCACAGTCAACTGTCAGATCGGAGAGAGGCTAACAAATACCGTATATACTCGCGTATAATTCAATACCAACTGCAAACTGCATAAACCCAGATCTGCCGTCGCATAATGCTCCGGCAGATCTGGGTCTATGCAGTTTGTAAGGACTAATCAGTAGAACAAACAACATAGGCCCTGATCGGCCGGCGCATTATGCGACGGCAGATCAGGGTCTATGTTGTTTGCATTTGGACGCGAATTATACGCGAGTATGTACTGTAAGATACTTTGCTATCAGCAATGCATCAGGACAAGTCTCTTGCCCTCACCGATAGCAAGTACTAAGTTCTCCATGAATGCCCTGTAAGTCATTAGTAAAGATCCTGTTGGTACGTATTTCAGGCAAAAACATATAATTTCTTAAAAGTAAACTAAGCTCGTTTTGGAATTGATTCTTTTTCCGTGAGATCAGATGTTTAATGTGAAGTCCTTAAGAGTGACCGTTACCTAGAGACAGTGGCGTCACTAGGGGGGTGCGGGGGGGGGGGGTGCGGGGGGTACGGGCCGCACCGGGTAACACCATCACAGGGGGGTGACACCAAAATGGAAAAGTTTAAACTGTAAAGTTTAATGTTTAATGTTAAAATAAAAAAATAACATAATTTTGTTGCAGTTCTTAAACGCTGTTACCTCAAATTTTATTGTTTTCTTCTTTAGGACTTAAATTTACAAACATTACTATAGGCGATTCTGTATGGTCTGGTACAGGAGGACTCGGAGGAGGTCCATGGGGGAAGTCTGGAGGGGGTGACACCATGAGTTTACCGCACTGGGTGACGCCAACCCTAGTGACGCCACTGCCTAGAGATAATGTACAGAGGACCAGGGTACAACCAATATGTTTTCATGCCTTATTATCTTTTATTTATTACATTATTTCAGGGCCAAATAAAAAGACTTTGACATGAGTAATCATAGTTCAGTTATAAATAAGAAAAACAATTTAACTGCACACATTACATTCTGTACATGAAGTAATTATAAGTGATAGAGAAGAAAAGTAGGTCCATTTTATTCTAAACTTTCTGTATTACGGTAAAGGTATTGCACTATAAATAAAATAACAAGTTTATCATACACTTAAGTGTGAAATATAAAAAAATTATTGGTGAAATATTTTTCAACTTATTTAATTCCTAATTTTCAAATGTGAAAAATATATCCCTATATTTTCACATGTGAAAATACAAGATTTCCCATCATGTTATGCGACGTTTGATTGTGAGTGCATATAGAAGCTATACTTGCAGCAATAAAAACAAGCATTTTGTGATCTTGAACAATAAATATAAACTGCATGACCTTAATGCATTAAAATTATTATTATTTTTATTATTATTTATTAATTAATTTATTTATTTATTTTTGCCGTAGATATTTGACCCGTCACCGTTTGCATCTTTACGAAGTTGTGTCCCTTTAACAACCTTAAAAGCAATGTTAAACTTCGGTATGTTTAAACACTAAATTGGACCTGCTTTGGCGGTCGGATAGGGTAAAATAATTTACAGAATGTAAAAAATGTAATTTGTTGCAACAGAGCAGGTCATTCCAAACCTATCGTTCTCTCAGAATATTGATATTCTGTATTTATGATCAGCCAATAGCCAATAAAATGGGATTGAAAAAATTTAGGTGTCCTTAACGAAAAGGGTGGTAGGGATGGTGTGCTGAAGAAAGAATTTAATCTTCAAAGCTTCGATTCAGAAGCAAGTTTGGTATATAATAGAAAGAAAATTTTCTTTTCCTGGTAAATACCGGATATATTTCATCTTGTGGTACAAAAAATGACATTTTAACTCTTGGCTTTGCCACTCGTTAAAATATCAAGTTTTTTGTACCACACGATGCAATATGTATAATATTAACGTAGGAAAAGAAAATATTCTTTATTTAAAAAATAGTCAATAAAAATATAATTTTTGGAAGTTTAGTTTTTCTCCACTCGCAAAGAAGCGCAAGTGTCAAAAATGTTTATTCTATTTTGTATGACTTTATAAGCAAAAGCAAAAGGTTCAGGGTTACAAGTTTTCTCCAATTTACAAGATTCACACACACACACACACACACACACACACACACACACACACACAATATAGATGATATTGACGTATTCAAGTTTATCCTTAATGGCTGAAAATTATCCAATTACAGAATCATGTACAGTAGAAACATGAAATACACAAAATGTAGAAATATTAAGTAAACGAATAATAGATGTTGGTTGAAAAAAAAGATGGAAAGTGTTATGTGTATTCATAATATTGAGATAATCTTGTTGTAACTACACAACTTCATTAGAGCACATTTTCTTTTCTTTTGTTTTAGCGACATTTGTAACAATTTTAGTTTTGTAATTGAATGGTGGGTGTTTACAAAAATCTGAAATATATCATTGGAGATTAGGTCGATATGATATTAAAGATTCTATCGATAATTAAAAAAAAAATTAAACGCTTTCTTTGATTTCTTTATTATTTGTGATAATATAGGAAATGTCATTATAACGAAAATATCAAATTAAAACATCTATTTCAGAAATTCGCCCAGGGAGAGGGACCATTTCTTTCCACGATTTATTTTCAAGTTCAACATGAAAATGATTTTTACTGTCACCAAGAAGACGATTTTTGATCGTCAAAATAAAAGTGTTATATTAGAGAGTATAATCGGTTCATTAGTAGATTTTTCGATTTTAGTTACAAAAAGTCTCGAAGTAATGCACAATCATCCAAAACTTAGGGTACAAGGTGATAACATTATCGTCTGGAGAGAGAGAGAGAGAGAGAGAGAGAGAGAGAGAGAGAGAGAGAGAGAGAGAGAGAGAGAGAGAGAGAGAGATCTTGAAGGCACAGATATTATTAAGTACAGAGATTATGAAATTAAAATTAACAAATCTATTTCCCTTAGAGACTTGATGTCATGTTGCATTTTGTTAATTTCCACATCAAGGAGAAATGAATGCTGATGTGATATCGTTACTAGTGCTTGTAAAATGTACTTAGTGAGCCTGACTAAAAACAAATTAATGACGATTACTTATTAAACAATGTTATGCTCTCTTCAGCGATATAATTTACAGTGCAGTTTTGTCTGTTAATTTCTTGGTTTTGTTTCTTCTGTGAATGGGATTGTCGTTCAATAAAACTGCGAATTTTTAAAACAACATTTCTGTGCGTAGCCGATTTATGTTACAGTTGCATTTGGATAAAGTAATTTTGAAACCTTAATCTCTTTAGGTTCATAAGCCAGACAAAAATTAATCCATGTTGTTGATACATGTGATTATATTATGGGTTGTAATATGAATTTGATACACAATTTCCAAATAAATTTTCCCCAGAAATACATGGAAAGTGCAAATGGACTTTGCGATGATGTTCAGAAATATCATGATTGGCAGTCGATATGATTAACTGAATGGATATCATGATCAGAAATTTTAATAATGTCCCTTTCCTTTTCCTTTCAATAGTATACAATCTTATTCAGTGTCCTTCCTTCATGTCTGTACTGAAAACAATCGTCGATACACTTTTGCTTTAAAACCAAAATTATCAAGTCTTTAAGTATTACGATGGTATATTCATTTATCAAGTCGTTAAGTATTACGATGATATATTCATTTATCAAGTCGTTAAGTATTACGATGATATATTCATTTATCAAGTCGTTAAGTATTAAGATGGTATATTCATTTATCAAGTCGTTAAGTATTACGATGGTATATTCATTTATCAAGTCGTTAAGTATTACGATGGTATATTCATTTATCAAGTCGTTAAGTATTACGATGGTATATTCATTTATCAAGTCTTTAAGTACTACGATGGTATATTCATTTATCAAGTCGTTAAGTATTACGATGATATATTCATTTATCAAGCCGTTAAGTATTACGATGATATATTCATTTATCAGGTCGTTAAGTATTACGATGATATATTCATTTAAAATCTGCCTGCTTTGAGGTTTAATAGGGTAAAGGCTTTAGAATTATGACCTTAGTAATCTTAAATTTATAATATAATTTTATTTCTAAACAGCTGTTTATATACACACTCCTTTGATGCCAAGAAAGGAAATGTAGTTCAAGGGCTATTCGAATTACCCTGTTAAACAACTGAGCAATAATCACTTGTTTATTTCACACACTCAAATAATTGATCATAAAATTTATCAATTGGCTGATCATTCATTTATTAAATAATTTACTCCTTATTTCATGCAATCAGTCATGTACTGATTTATTCATCTATCCATTTAGTCATTTATTCTCTTTCATTCATTTATTCGTTATTGATTCATTCATTTATTTATTCAGTCAGTTGTTCCTTCCTTCATTCTCGTTTATCCTATAGTTCAGGCATCATTTGTAAATCTTGGAATCAATTAAATTATTTTTTCCTTTATTTATTCCTTCATACATTCATTTATTTAATTAATAATCAAAAGTTATATTGTAAACATTTTAATTGAAAATTCTATTCTATTTCTTTTTTCATTCCGAAATTTCCGAATATAAGTTTCAGTTCAGTTTGTATACGCGCGCGCGCGCGCGCGCGCGTGTGTGTGTGTGTGTGTGTGTGTGTGTGTGTGTGTGTGTGTGTGTGTACTTTCAGTATGAATACAAAGGGTCAAAAGTAAACATGTGAAAATGGAAATGTACTTTTATAATGTTATAGTGCAGAATTTTTGTACCAAGCAAAATTGAAATCAATTCTGGGTCAAAGTTGTTTTTTTAAAAAGAACTTTGTTACAAAATAATGATTGTTACAAAAGAATGAGGACACTAGAGTTGACAATTATATGTCAGACTGGGATGCCAAGGTTCAAGAGATTCGATTACAGCGGGTTGGTGGACTGTCCTCTCATTTTATAATGATTAATTTGCAATCATTATATGTACTATCGATCAGTTTGTAGTTATTTCAATTATTTTTCGTCACGTTTTCTCTAAATTTAAAAAAATAATAATTTGTATTTCGCAGCAAGGCATCAAGTCTCCTCTGAAATTGTTGATGTCCGGTTTACTCTAAATAACCCGATGTCCGGTTACTCTAAATAACCGAATGTACTTAAATTTAAATGCAATTTACACAGAATTACAGAAGTATTCAACTAGCATTTTAAACTCACATTGATATAATCATGACATCCGAAAAATAAAGGCTTCTTTTACCTGTCAGACATCTCATGGCACAGATATTCGCAGGATGATTTGTATTTAAATTATTAGCTTTTCTTTATTGCATCGTTTTATATAATCGTAATTCTGGGAATTTTAAATCCATTACCTTTCTGAAAGAATTTCAAATATTCGCATTTTCTCTCACAAGTATACAGTGAATTATATCTTGGAAATTTTACTCCATTTATATATTCTCTGGGTTCCCCCGACCCCCCCCCCCCTTCTCTCTCTTATAAGATAAATAAGACATAATAAATTTGGTTTAAATAGAAGAAGAAAAAAATGTGAGCGCAGTATGCGTCCCCAATTAGTGCAGTATGCGTTCCCAATTAGTGCAGATCGCGTTCTCAATTATTTAGTTATGGCGTCACAGAGGCTGAAAGGATAATAATAATGATGATGATAATGATGATGATGGTGATGATTTTTATTATGTTGTTGTTTTCGTTGTTGTTGCTACGAGATCATCCTCATCATTATCATCACCATCATCAGTATCAATAATAATAGTAATGGTGCTTATGATGGTGGTAGGTTGTCAAATTTTTTAAAGTCCTGTTTCAGTTCAAAAAAACTTAATCCTGCTAAACATAATCGATGGAGAAACTTCAAAATACTAGCATTTCTTAATGTAAAAAATCTCCTTATTCCAGTCAATTTCATTCCAAATATAAGAAATACATGTTCGAAACAATTATT